>OX411709.1:25576221-25999976 GCA_948252095.1 Dicycla oo
CACCCAAAAAGTGACCGACTGGAGGAAAGTTAGCGAATGTCTAAAATCCACCATGTCCCCCCACTTAGACTCCATCCCCGACCACTTTGACCCTATCGCTGACACGACGAATATCGACGTTTTACGTATTCTCATTAAATATTGATTTAATATTTAATAAAATAACCGACACTCAGTTATGGCTGATTTAGATAATTACTAAAATAAATTGAAACGCATGACTGATAAAAATATTTTATAAATAATAACCCCTTTTATAATTTACGTTATTTAAGATACGTAAACGACACGAGAATAGGACCACCCCATCTCATCCCGTGGGTGTCGTAAGAGGCGACTATTTGACTAAGGGAGCTCCAGACCCAGTGCATACCATATAGCACTTTGGGTCACCCGAGCGATGGCGGGTAAACCATCAACAATCGCATTCCCAAGGAGGGTTGGTGTCAGGCAGGCGGCCGACTGTAAAACTTTGCCAAAACTATTAGCAACAATTATGATGAATAAAGATATGATGCACGATAGGGCTAGGGCGTACCCCACAGGCGACGCGTAGGGGCAGCTCCCGGCTCCTGTGGGAAGAGGACTAGGGTTGTTGCACCACCCCGGGCGGGGGCAACGTAAGAAGCGAGCTCGGGAAGTGAGATTGAGGTATGCAAGTTGGAATGTTGGGACGATGACTGGGAAAGCCAGAGAGTTAGCGGATGTATTAAAAATAAGGCGAATAAATGTGGCGTGTTTGCAAGAAACAAAATAGAAAGGAACGAAAGCGAGAGAAATCGGCGAAGGATACAAGTTTTTCTACTGTGGGAGTGACGGGAAAAGAAATGGCGTGGGAATAGTGTTAGACAGTAATTTGAAAGAAGGCGTGATGGAGGTAAAAAGGATTAATGATAGATTAATCGTTGTAAAAGTTATGATAGAACATATTATAGTGCTGAATGTAATTAGTGTGTATGCACCGCAGGTGGGATGCGATGAAAGGGTGAAAGAGAAGTTTTGGGAGGACTTTGACACAGTTTTGATGAACATTCCGGTGCATGAAGAATTGATAGTTGGAGGTGATTTTAATGGACATGTGGGAAGAATGCGAGGAGTTTATGAAAGAGTGCATGGAGGATGGGGATTTGGTAACGTCAATAACGAGGGAGAGACATTGCTGCAATCCGCTACCGCATTTGTCCTGGCAGTAGCCAACACTTGGTTCCAGAAGAACGATGGACACCTAATTACGTACAAAAGTGGCAATCACAAGACGCAAATTGATTACTTTCTAGTACGACGCAAATATTTAAAGCATATCAAAGATTGCAAAGTGATACCGGGAGAAGATCTTGTCTCACAGCACAGACCCCTAATTATGGAAATAGTTGTAGAAAGAAAGCCCAAGAAAAACAAAGAGCGACCCCCTCCCAACATAAAATGGCATATGCTGGAGAAGAATGACTATGCGAAGAAATTTAAAGAGCAAGTAGTGGATAAAATGATAGATATGGGGGACATGAATGGTCGAAGTGTAAGTGAATGTTGGAATGAAATGGCAGGGTATATTAGGAGTGCAGCGAAAGATATTTTGGGAGAGACGAAAGGAAAGGGTACGATAGATAGGGATACATGGTGGTGGTCGACAGAAATACAGAATGTGTTGCAGGATAAGAAGAGAAAGTTCAAGGAATGGCAGAGTGTTGAAGATGAAAATGTTAGTTTGAAAGCAGAAAGAAAGAGTGAGTATGATGCTCTAAAGAAAAAAGCTAAAAAAGCTGTGGCCATAGCAAGAGCAAAAGCCCAGGAAAAGCTTTATAACAGACTGGATAATCCAGCAGGCCAAAAACATCTTTACCGGCTTGCTAGAGCTAGAGAGAGAAAGACAAGGGATATATTTTGTAAGATAAAGTGTATAAAGGATGAAACTGGAATGGTTCTTTCGGATGATGAGAAAATTAAGGATAGGTGGAAGAGCTATTTTGAAAGACTAATGAATGAGGAGAATGACTGGAGTGGTGTGCTTGGGAATAAACCAGTAAATGAGGGGTTAGTGAGAATGATTAGTGTGGATGAAGTGAGAATAGCAATAAATGGGATGAAGAATGGTAAAGCAATAGGTCCGGATGAAATACCAGTTGAAGTATGGAAGTTATTACGAGTAGATGGATGGACGTGGTTAGCTTTATTCTTCAATAAGTTGTTGCTGAAAGAAGCCAAACCTGACGAATGGGGTAACAGTTCGCTGGTGCCCATCTTTAAAAACAAAGGTGATGTGCTGGAGTGCAACAACTATAGAGGAATAAAGCTAATGTCACATAGTATGAAGGCTTGGGAGAAAGATATTGAAAGGCGACTGAGAGAAGAGAGTGAAATTTCGCAAAACCAATTCGGTTTTATGCCTGGTCGAGGAACAACAGATGCCATCTTTGCTATCCGCCAGCTGTGCGAGAAATACAGAGGTGCGCATAAAAACTTGCACATGGTATTTGTTGACCTCGAAAAGGCATACAACCGAGTGCCTCGTGAAGTTTTGTGGTGGGCGCTGAAGGAGAAAGGTGTGCCAGGGAAGTATGTGCAGTTGATTAGAGCGATGTACAGCCGATGCAGTACCCAAGTCCGGTCTACAGTTGGCACTACTGGCAGCTGTGGCTGTCGACTTACACCAGGGATCAGCTATCAGCCCTTACCTCTTCGTGCTGATAATGGATGCTCTTACATCTGATATCCAGGAAGCGGCTCCCTGGTGTATGCTGTTCGCTGATGACATTGTGCTGATTGCCGAGAACGGCTTAGAGGTCCAGAGCAGATTGGAGGTGTGTTGGGAAAGACTCGAGACCGTTGGCCTGAGAGTAAGTCGGACCAAAACTGAGTATCTGATTTGTGATTTTGGCAGTCTCTCCAGTCCTGTGCCCATATCTCTCACCGGAACGCCCTTATCGATCTGTTCCGATTTTCGGTACCTCGGGTGGCTTGTCCAAGGAGATGGCGAAGTAGACCGAGACGTAACGCACCGTATCAACTCAGGATGGATGAAATGGCGACAGGTCACAGGAACAACTTGCGACCCACGGATGCCCCTCAAGTTAAAGGGGAAAATTTAAGTCCGTGATAAGGCCTGTCGTACTTTATGGGTCTGAATGCTGGGCCGTGAAGAAGACGGATGAAAAAAGATTACATGCAGCGGAGATGAGAATGTTGAGATGGATGTGTGGAGTGACGAGAATGGATAAAGTAAGAAATGAGCATATAAGAGGAAGTTTGAAAGTGGCGCCAGTGACAGAAAAGTTGAAAGGAAATCGTTTGGCTTGGTATGGGCATGTGATGAGAAGGGGCGAAACGCATGTGACTCAAAGAGTGATGAATATACATGTTGATGGATGGAGAGGGAGAGGAAGGCCGAAGAAAAGATGGATGGATTGTGTGAAGAATGATATGAAAGAGAAGGGAGTGAATGATAGTGTGACGGTTGACAAGGGAGAATGGAAGAAAAAAACGTGTTGCGCCGACCCCAAGTAACATGGGATAAGGGCAGGAAGATGATGACCTCTAATTCTTGTTTTTTTTTTTTCAAAATTTTAGATCAGTAAAAAATCTGGCGTTCTCATCGTAAAAATCGTGAAAATGAAGAAAAAAAATTATAAATTGTATATTAGGCATATTCAGAGTGCGTTACCCGGGCAAAATATCTGAAAAAGTTGTGCTTTAGAGAGGTAGGACTATAACAAATAATTAGTTTATCATGAGTAGCAATTTGTTTAATAATAGCAAAATTTTTTGAATTGTAGTTATAAAGTTATTTGAGAAAAACAGATTTTGCTGCAGATACGTTTGAAACGTTACCCTGGCAAAATCGTTTTTCAAAAATTCTTTTCAGCCCGGAACCAAATACTTGAATAGATAGCTTTTGTTGAGTAGTAAATGTTAGCAAATAGCAAAATTTGTGTGTGTTATGGTTCTTAAGTTATTTAAGATTTTGCTGCGGTAACGTTTTGTGATTTCCCAGATCTCGAAAACGCCTCAACGCAGAAGTTTAAAAAAATACCAGTATAAGAGACTTTAATTTGTTAAAACTTGTTTAAACATTACTTTTTGATTTGGTTGACGTAAACCAATGTAATTAAATGGATTTAAAAATCAGAAAAAACGGATTTGCAAGTAAACCAATACACTTATAACCAAATAAACAACTGTATAAAATACCCGTGTTAGACAATTGATAACTTAAGGAATTTTAGATTTTGTGACTTTACGCGATAAGAAAATAAAAACAAATTTGATTAATTTTAGACTGATCGCACTTTAGCGATGAAATACACAGATCCCAATACATTAAGAAACATGTTTTACTTTAAACAAATTAAAATTATTCATGAACATTCGTTCCTGTAAATTTCAGCATTCAATTGCGGTTTTAATGAAAAATAAATCAAAAGCAGGAATACATCAGCAATTCTCTAATAAACCCACCAAATTGAAGAGGTCACGAAAAAGCGACCGCACTATATATAAGCGTAATCATCTCAAATGAACGGGATAATATGGATGTTTTGTTAGTACAGTTGCATACAAAACTTTGCTGGTCAGGTTATTAAAAATAATAAACGGTCATGATTCATTATTTTTATTTAAAAATTAGTCCCATACAAATTGTACGTATTGCTTTGCCTTAGCATTAACATCTTTAGGGAATAATCACAGATAAATTGAGTACTTGCCTAATTTTAATATTTGGATACATTATATTTTTCTGTGAGTACCAATGCTTTATGCAAACTTTATGCAAAGTTGATTCATTCACATTTGTACAATTTTCCTTAAGAGGTACCTAGATAGGTACTAATAACGTAGGTAGGTATGTGGACTCCATTCCACATCGACTCACAGTGTGGCATTTAAATATTACCTTTGTAACGTGTTACTTAGAGTGGATATTTCAACATTACATTTGACTGTCACAGGTGAGCAATGCGTGAACCACGCGTCGTTAACACGTCGTGCACTTTTTTCACTTGAATGTTGAAATATCCACTCTAAGTAACATGAAATAAAGCTCGAATTTCAATGCCACAGTGCGAGTTGGTTCACGAAGGATTGTTGTTCATATAATTTGTCAAAATGTACTGAACAGCTGATTTTTTTTCGCGATTTCAGGTTTTGTCCCATAGTAAAAGTTGTTCATAATGATGAGTACAATGACCCCTTAAAGTAAATCCCTCGTTTAACCTAATACTGATTGACTGACTGACTGAATCAGTATTGCAGCAACCTTTGGGATGGATCAGCTAATTACCAACTAGCCGCGCTTGACTCGGTGGAACGCAGAACTAAGAGGCTCATTGTCGACGTAAAACTGGTGGATTTCCAAGTTTCATAGGTGGGCTCATCGCCGCAAAGTCGCCTGCTTGTTGGTATTCTACAGATTGTACTTCGGTGAGTGTGCTCAAGAACTCCATAACCTCATTCTTTTCATTCATTTTGGACATCTAGACGCACTGCCAGTTACCATCCCTACCAAGTTACTATTCCACCGATTCGCACTAAGCGCTTCCAAATGACTTATATAATGTGCACAGCAAAAGAGAGGAACTCACTACCTGCGTCTGTGTTTCCGAGCGCATAGAACTCTAATCTCTTCAAAATGAAAGTGAACAGGCTTTTTCTGGGTAAGCTCACACCATTGTCGACTCTGTCTCTGTTGCGTCCGACCTAGACTAGAGTCAAGAACAAACCCATCATAAAAAAACACTGTATACATATACTGAGTAACTTTTTTATAGTCTTGAAAAAATAGGGTATAAGAGGTGAACGGAGTAGACGCCTATGGCATTTTTTTTTAAATAAAATATAAGACTACTAACTACATTACCTAGTTAGACAGAAATTGCTTTATCAATAAACACTACACATTTGAAGTAAACTAGAACAATAAAAACAGAAATTTTGAAAAACTTTATAGATCGTTACAAAATATCGAATTTCGATATTATTATATTTTATTTTTAAAAAAATGCCATAGGGGTCTACTCCGTTCACCTCTTATACCCTATTTTTCAAGACTATAAAAAGCAAGCACGCAAGTCAAGCGCGGCTAGTTGGTACTTAGCTGATCCGTCCCAAAGGTTGCTGCAATACTGAATCAGTCAGGCAGTCAATCAGTGTCAGCGGAGTGCCTATGGCATACCATAGGCACTCTGCTCCACCGTTACTACCGCCATCACCATGGCTACTCTGTTCACCTATTGTTCACGCGTCTACGTCGTGACACACACATACACAACAGCTGATGACCAAGCGCGGGGAAGGCAAGCAAGAGGGAGCGGAGGTCTGCGCAGGCCGCGGCCGCCGCGTGCGACGGACACTGCATCGACAGCGCGTTGTACTAGATAGTCGCTTTACGATCTAAATATTTTCTATTGTACCTATATCAGATTAAATCAATTGTTATAATACAATATATCAGTCATTGAAGAGTCCCTGCTGAAGTTCCTGACCCACACATCCGAGAACAAACATAAAGCTGAAACACCTATTTTACCCTATTTTTTTCAAGACGGTAAAAAAGAATCATACTGTATATATTTGTATGGATTTTAAATCACACTATAAATTATTTACTGACAAAGAGATTATTAGTTACCTTTTTAAAGTTACTTTGACTATTGTTTAAAACTACTATTAAGTAACATAATATTAATGTATAAAATCGCCTTCACGAATAACGTTTTTCTGCTTAACTGTACAACACATCGGATACTAAGCTGCTAATTTGCGAAGATTACCCGTACGTACGCTGCCGTCGCTTTTACGTGACCTCTTCAATTTGGTCAGCTTATTAGAGAATTACTGACTTAATAATAATAATAATAAGACCTGAGCAAAATGTGGCAGACGTATGATGATGATGCCACTAGCATATTCTGGCGTAACATCTGGTCGGTGCCCGTTTGCCATACTGAGGCTGAATGGATGCGGGATGTTGAGCGCGTGTGTGACGCCATACCGGAGATGGAGGAAGTAATAATTACTTCCTCTGATGTAGCCAGTGCAGCCCGTCCGATACCGAACTGGAAATCTCCGGGACCGGACGGACTGCACAATTTTTGGCTTAAATGGCTGCAAAGTTCACACACGTGCTTAGCATCGCAATTCCAGTCGGCCTTAGAGTCTGGGTCGCTGCCACAGCTCTTTACAACAGGAGTTACTCACCTGCTCCATAAGTCAGGTGATGCCACGGAACCCAAAAATTATAGGCCGATCACTTGTTTGCCGACGGTCTATAAACTCCTTACATCCATTTTGAGAGAGAAAATTAATTCTCATTTAGAAAAGAATTCTATTATGTCTGTCTCTCAAAATGGATGTAGGAATGGGTCCCGCGGCACCAAGGAGCTACTCCTCATTGACATGGCCATAAGCCAACAGGTCCGTCGATCCCGAAAGGATTTGTCGACATGTTGGATAGACTATAAGAAGGCCTTTGATTCGGTGCCGCATACATGGCTCTTGAGGGTGTTAGAGTTGTACAAAATTGATACAACTCTGAGCACCTTCCTAACGACGTGTATGGGGCAGTGGAGGACGGTTCTTCGCTATCCAGGATGCCGACAAATTCAGGGGAGCAACGAACCTATTAGGATTAAGCGGGGAATATTCCAGGGCGACAGTCTGAGTCCACTGTGGTTTTGTTTAGCCTTGAACCCTCTTAGCACTCTGCTGGAGGGTACAGGGCTGGGCTGTCCTTTGCGGAGAGGGGGTCAGGTAATATCCCACCTGCTTTATATGGATGATTTGAAACTGTTTGCCACCAACAAATTGCAACTGCTGGAGTCACTAAAAGTAACTAAAACTTTTAGTGATTCCATCAGGATGGAATTTGGTGTAGATAAATGTGCAGTCATGCATGTAAAGCGGGGCGGGATTGTGGAATCTGAGGGACTACAACTCTCAGATTCTATAAACCTGAGATCACTCTCCGCAACTGATACCTACAAATACCTGGGTATGTCAGAGGGGTTAGGCATTAACGGACCTGACGTGAAACAATCATTGCAGGAGCGCTTCTTCGGTCGCCTGAAAAAGGTACTTAATAGTTCTTTGTCAGGCGGCAACAAGGTGCGCGCCTTTAACGGTTGGGTCATGCCGGTCCTAATGTACTCCTTTGGCATACTAAAGTGGACCCAGACGGAACTAGACGCCCTGGATAGGAGAGTCCGGTCACTGTTGACCGCAAACCGGATGCATCACCCACGTTCGTCTGTCATGAGGCTGTACATTCCGCGGAAGTGCGGGGGTCGAGGTTTTTTAAATGCTAAGACCCTCCACAACCGCGAGGTGTGCAGTCTCAGAGAATATTTTCTCAAGGCTGACGTGGGTATGCACCGAGATGTGGTTGCAGTGGACAAGGGACTCACCCCGTTGTCCTTGGCTAAAGAGAACTGGCGCAAACCTGTGGTGCTTAGTACCAATGACCGCAAGGAAGTATGGCAAAGCAAGGAGCTTCACGGACGCTTTTTCCGGGCCCTTCATGGGCCCGACGTAGATTTCTTAGCGTCCGTGGCCTGGCTACGCTTCGGTAACCTCTTTGGGGAAACCGAAGGTTCAGTCTGTGCAATTGATGAATGGATGAAGTTATGCTAACGAATAACTACCGGAAGTATATAATGAAAGACGGGACGATCGACATATGTCGGGCATGCCATTGTCCCGGTGAGTCTATCAGACATATTACTTCTGGGTGTTCTCGTTTAGCTAACGGCGAGTATTTGCACAGGCATAATCAAGTAGCCAGGATTATCCATCAGCAACTTGCTCTGAAATACGGCCTTGTGGACTCTGAGGTATCGTATTACAGGTATGTGCCCGACCCAGTTCTCGAGAATGACCATGTCACGTTATACTGGGATCGATCTATTATCACTGACAGGACTATTGTAGCCAATAAGCCTGATATAGTGGTAATAGATCGATCAGTGCGCCGCACAATGATAATCGATGTCACTATCCCGCATGACGAGAACCTCGTGAAGGCTGAGAAGGAGAAACAATTGAAGTATCTCGACTTAGCCCACGAGGTTGTCGCTATGTGGAATGTGGACTCGGCAATCATTGTGCCGATAGTCGTTACGGTCAATGGCCTTATCGCTAAGAGCCTCGACCAACATCTCAAGAGGCTCTCGTTGGGTGGCTGGGTGAAGGGCCTGATTCAGAAGGCAGTCCTCCTTGATACGGCGCGTATTGTGAGGAGGTTCCTGTCTCTGGGGCCCTAACCACCGGTAGCTTGGACCCTGCACCCGCTACCGGCGGATCACTATTTTTTATATTTTTAAATGTTTTTTTTTTATGTTTTTTATAAAAATATTTAAAAATGTAATAAAATAAGTTTAAAAAATAAATAAAGGAGATAATAATAATATTCCACAACTATCACACAACGCCGTCTAGCCTCAAGCTAAGCAGAGCTTGTGTTATGAGTACTAGACAACTGATAAACATACTTATATATTTCTAAATACATACATATATAGATAAATTACACCCAGACACAGAACAAATGATCATGCTCATCACACAAACATTTGTCCTGGGTGGGCATCGAACCCACGACCTCCGGCATAGCAGTCAGGGCCACTAACCACTAGACCAACAGGCCAGTCACTTATTCTTGTTTTTGATATAACTTTCATTATAGCCATAATTGAATGCTGAAATTTACAGTAACGAATGTCCATGAATCATTTTAATTTGTTTATTGTTTACCATGTTTCTTAATATTTTGGGAACTGCGTATTTCATCAATAAATTACGATCAGTCTAAAATTAATCAAATTTATTTTTATCTTCTTATCGCGTAAAGTTATAAAATCTAAAATTCCTGACATTATAATCGTCTACCGCGGGTATTTTTACAGCTGTTTATTTGGTTTTTTAAGCGGTTTACTTGCAGATTCGTTTTTCTGATTTTTGAAACCATTTAATTACATTGGTTTACGTCAACCAAATCAAAAAGTAATGTTTAAACAAATTTAAACAAATTAAGGTCTCTTATTGGTATTTGTTTTCAAACTTCTGCGTTGAGCCGTTTCCGAGATCGGGTAAATCACAAAACGTTACCGCAGCAAAATCTTAAGATCATTTACTACTCAACAAAAGCTACCTATTCAAGTATTTGGTTCCGGGCTGAAAGGAATTTTTGAAAAACGATTTCGCCAGGGTAACGTTTCAAACGTTACTGCAGCAAAATCTGTTTTTTCAAATAACTTTATAACTACAATTCAAACAAATTTTGCTATTATTAAACAAATTGCTACTCATGATGCACTAATTATTTGTTACAGTCCCTCTCTAAAACACAACTTTTTCAGATATTTTGGCCGGGTAACGCACTCGCATATTCATTAGCCCATATCAAGGTTTTGATTTGTAATACAGAATTTATCGCAACATTTTTTGAAGGACACAAGCCCAAGGAATTAGTTTTCATAGCCCACTATGTAACTTACAACGACAACATTGTTTTTGAGGTGGATAAACTTAAATCGTCTGTTTTGTAAAATTACACAGTTTCCAATACAATCTTTAAACAATTATATCTCCGTAACTACCCACCGTAGGAGCTTGATCTTTTTTTTTTATATCGACAGCTTATTAAGTCCAGATTATTATCGTATGCATAACTCCATACGCATCTTTACCCGTGGAACGTCACATTTTTCTTTCGTAACATGCATAATTTTGTACATATGTAGTACATCTTTTAGATACACGTGTAGATTTCCTTTAATAAGACGCATTATGAAGACCTAGATTTACACTGAATATTATGAAATATCTACCGTCAAAGTGAACTGGTTCCATCTTTCATGAAAATCAATATTCGCTCAATCTGCCTAGCCTTTTCCAACTATGTTGGGGTCGGCTTCCAGTCTAACCGGATGCAACCGTTATTTTACTTGGAGCATCTGCCTATTTGACCACGATCCAGTTTCAGGGAAAGACGATACCCTATAGACAGCTCTATTATTCTTAAAAAAACATTACCTAGTTATACTAGGTAGGTATGTATGCTTTAAACTTAAAACACTCCAGGCTGGAAACTCCCCATAAAATCAGATACAAAATCAAATTGCTTGTAAAACGGCGGCCTAACAACATTATACGGCAAGCAGCTGAAAAGCACTCACGGAATGAGAGCGAATAGATAAAATTATAGCAAGTAAACAAGGCTGATTAGATTGTTAACAGTCTATTATATTTATTGCTATAAATATACATTTTGACCGTATTGATCAAAATATTTTCTGTTTACCCATTTTTAATAAAAATTACACTTTAAAGTTAAGAAAGTGGTGAAACTAAAAGAAAGCAAAAAAAAAATATTTTTAAAAATATCCAGGGGGCCAGGGCCAAACAAATTAGGGCTTAGTACGAGTAAGTAGCAGATGACCCCACCTATCCACTATTTTCGTATGTTCAACGTTCTGCCAAACACCCTGTATGTTTATCCACCATGTCAGGCAAAATGCGGTTAACCATCCACAACAATATGTGTTTGTGAGGTAGACCCTGTTTCTGACATTCGGTAGAGAACATGAAACAACGTACCTCTCTAAATATTTTTCCTTTGGTTAGAAGTGCCATTATTTTCTTAGCTTTGAGGTGAAAAACCCTGGCTATTATGTCGTGTCTATCATAACTTTTTTGCCCAGGCAAAAGCATCTTCGTGACTTCATCCCATCGAGGATTGCAAGTAAATGTTATAAAGAGATCGGGACGGCCTTAGTGGCGCACATACGTCATGGCGTCTTGTGTGCGCTCATGCTTATAGCGTGGCACACAAATGAAAGAATAAGGCAGCACCACCTTTTGACCCAGATGATCAACATCAACGTCCTGGATTCCTATCCATCTTGCAAGTGTATATAACTGTCTGCTCTGAGCTGCGCCTGATTGTTCCTAATATAACTCAACGTTTCCGTCTTGATTTTCGTAAACATGTCAACTAAAAACTGGTTATACAGCGAACGAAAATTTAGCAGATGATTATCTTCTCCTTTCCTAATAATTATACTGTAAGAACAAAAACTTGCAGCAAATACCATTTTTTTAAAGCGGTTGTTTGGTCTTAGGATTGCACTGGGGTATAGAAATGGAGTATCCATCCTCGCCGTAGCAAAACAAAAGTGGGTACTGTAATGCATCGTATGAGCAATGGATTTCACTTATTCGATGCAATGTGTTATCATGGCTCTCAATTACAATATCCCGCTTAGAAAATTGCTGCCCAACAATAACTAAAGCAACTTCATTTGGCGTTGGTTGATTATACCGTCCACTCTGGCAATTTGTAGGCTTTCTTCTAGCATTTATAACAACTTAAAATGTATTTAGCACCGCAGATACTTTGTCTAGGGCTAGCTTTAACTCTCTTACGTATACACAGTCTGGCCATAAATACTGTTACAATTAAAAATAAGAAAGATATTACATTTGAATTTGGAATCTGTCATTTTTATATGATTTTTCATTGAGTTTTCTAATTTTGGCGCCAATACATTGTACTTGCGATATTAAAATGGAGTGGGGTGATAAAGAGAACCGAATCGCTGTGATTGCATTACACAAAGTTGGTATGGAGCCAAATGCAATTTTTAAAACTCTCCATACGCTTGGCATTAGTCAAATGTTTGTGTACCGGGCTATTATTAATAGGTACAATGAGACCTCCTCTGTTTGTGACAGAAAAAGATCTGGCCGTCCACGTAGTGTTCATACGAAAAAGGTGGTCAAAGCAGTAAGGGAAAGAATTCGCAGAAATCCTGTCCGAAAGCAAAAGATTTTATCTCGAGAGATGATGATAGCACCCAGAACCATGTCGCGTATTTTAAAAGATGACTTAGGACTTGCAGCTTATAAGAGACGCACTGGTCATTTTTTAACTGATGATTTAAAAAAGAATAGGGTGGTAATATCGAAACATGTACTGAAGCGGTACGCAAAGGGAGGTCACAGAAAAATTTGGTTTACGGATGAGAAAATCTTTAAAATTGAGCACCATTTTAACAAACAAAATGACCGTATTTATGCTCAAAGCTCTAAGAAAGCTTCCCAATTAGTCGACAGAGTGCAACGTGGGCATTATCCGACTTCAGTGATGGTTTGGTGGGGTGTTAGCTATGAACGAGTGACTGAGCCATATTTTTGTGAAAAAGGTATCAAAACATCGGCACAAGTATCAAGATACCATTCTTGAGAAGGTAGTTAAGCCCCTTAACAACACCATGTTCAATAACCAAGTGACCATACTTGGTTATTGAACATTGCTTCCAACAAGACTCGGCGCCGGGTCATAAAGCTCGGTCCACGCAGTCTTGGTTGGAAGTGAAATTCGTTTCGGAATTCATCAGAGCTGAAGACTTGCCGTCGTCTAGTCCCGTTCTTAATCCGCTGGATTTTGATTTATGGTCAGTTTTAGAAAGTACGGCTTGCTCTAAATGCCATGATAATTTAGAGTACCTAAAATAATCCATACGCTTGGCAGTGAAGAATTTTCCCATGGAAAGAGTGCGTGCTTCTATTGATGATAACTGGCCTCAACGTTTAAAGGACTGTATTGCAGCTAGTGGAGACCACTTCGAATAAGCTTTTTATATTTAAATTGTTTTATATTTATGTATTAAACTAACACACTGTAAAAGTAATAAATATTATATACAATAAAAAAAATTTTTTTCTTCGTGACCAATATTTATGGCAAGACTGTATGAGTATGTAGCATTTTTTTGTAATTGCCCTACCAAGCCATGTTTTACATAAAGAAAGTTAATGCATGTCAATTGAACTTGTCTGTCGTCCTCACCAACAAAATATATCGGTATGAACTGTGGTTCATTCTGGGGTAGCGGAGGCAAACTTCCAACCAAATGATAAACCTGGCCCTGCACTTTGAATGTAGGCATAAAACCATCCTGTATTATATTTTTAGTTTCAAATGACAACTATTAAAATGCCGTATGCTAGCCATGAAGTGATCATGCTTAGGGTGGAGGTTTTTTATCAAACAGTAAAGAAGATCTGAAAGCTTTTGCAAAGGTTCGAATTAGGCCTTTCTTGAATCGCAGCACATTCTCACAGATTCATCCTTGTACTTGAACTCGCTGTCCTTTATGATTTCGTTCATATTGTAACTGTGATAATCTGTACACTTCAAGGTGTTTGCGGCCGATATTTATTTGCAGCCTGCTTATGTACTTCAGGGTGTTCCCGCTGATAATCAACTACAGATGTTTACGATGATTAGAAGGTTCATTTTAAATATGTTTTTTCTTGCTTCCTTAAGTTGCAATTTTCTGACCACATTGGTAACCCTAGCCCTACGTTTTTTCGCCTTATTTTTTTGTGCCTTATTTTTCAAATTAATCTCATTTTGGACTGAATATTATTAAATGTTGGAGATTATATGCAATTACATATTTGTGGACAAAGAAGAAATTAAATCTGACTCACATTCAGATTCAATAAGCGAATGAAAGTCTTGCACAGCATTAGAAATTGGTGAAGGTTGAGTAAACGTCGGAGATAACTACAGCAATGCGTTTTTTTTGGCTATTGGACGCTCATCAGTGTTATTATCACCATCGGCATCAGCGTTGGCATCAAAGTGACTATTAGAAAGATCTTGGGAAAAACGTAACCTTTTGATGGGTTGGTCTTTTGTACCATACAGCATACAGGTTGCCATTTCGATACACTTCAAATACAAATGGGTATATTTGACTGGCTGCAACTAACTCGCAGAAACCGCCATATGTACAGTGTTGTAACATATCTAATGTATACTCTTCTTTTGTCCTATGATTGTTGCCATGATGGTCATGAGAGATAACAGCAAATTCATCCCGATTGTTCATGATATGACGCACAATTTCTTTAGTTCTTGTGTGCCGTAGAACAAATAAGAAAGCGTACGGAAAAAGCATGCGCCATCCCCCAGTATTGGTACAATAGTAAGGTTTATTATGCTCCCATTTAAAAAAAATAGTTGACCCCTTTCCACTAGTCGTTTGCAGTCTTCTGATAGGCTATCCCTGTATTTTACCTAAGACTAAGACTTCCTGCGTCTGTCTCTGTAATCTGACAGAACGCCCCTTGAAAAAGAGTTTTAAAACATGTGTCAAAATAAAATGTAATTTAAATCAAAAGCACTAAGGAATATTGGTATGTATAACTTCGATGCAAATCATCCCCAAAATAACTTTCTACTCCTTTTAACCCCTTAAGGGTAGAATTTCAGAAAATCCTATCTTATCGGATGCCTACTTCACACAAAGAACACACCCTCCAAGTTTTATGTCTCTACAATCAGCGGTTTAGGCTGTGCATTGTTTCGTCTGTCAGTCATTCAGGACAAAGCGTTTTATATGATTTGGTGTTTGAGACTGAAGTAAACTAAGTTCCTAGCAATAATTTAAGAATAAAATATATAAATAAAATAAAATCTATACTTTGATTGTTTTAGTGTATGGTTGATTGTTAATTTTATTCAGATTTACTTGGTGCTAAATAAAATTAAAAAAAAACATTTTGTCAAACTCAAATCATTTATTTTAAATAGACACTTTGAAAAAAGAAAATGATTCTAGTTGCCCCTTCCATAAGGTAGTTTCGTATGGAGAAGAATGTTCAAGAAACTCCACCGTTACTCTTCTAAAATGGTTTTACAATATTTTTTATTCATTATTATAATAATAATAATAATATCCTGGGACATTTTTCACACACGGTCATCTGATCCCAAACTAAGCAGAGCTTGCATTATGGAAACCAGATAACTGATATACTACATACACTACTTTTTTTTTTGTAAATACATACTTATATAGATAATTACACCCAGACTCAGGACAAACAGACATGTTCATGCACACAAATGTTTGTCCTGGATGGGAATCGAACCCACGACCAGCGGCATGATAGGCGGTATCTTAACCAACCACGCCAACTGGCCCGTCAAATTTATATATATTATATATATTATTCATGACGCTAGACAGCCTGGCACGAAATCCGAACTGATGACGCTCAGTTCGGATTTCGTGCCAGGCTGTCTACTGAAACAGCAATATTGAGTCTCAAGCACACTATCCGGTATTACACCAGCAGAAATACACCAGTTTACGCCTGTTTTTTAGACCTATCAAAGGCGTTCGATATGGTGGTGTACGACAAGCTGTGGCAGAAGTTGTCGAGTGAGACGGAACTTCCAGACGAGTTCACATCGCTCCTTAAATATTGGTACGGCAAGCGGCGTAACAATGTAAGGTGGGCGGGTTCGCTATCAGAAGCGTACGGGTTGGAGTGTGGCGTGAGACAGGGTGGTCTGACTTCACCCAAGCTCTTTAACCTGTACGTGGATCGGCTGATCCGTGAGCTCAGCAGCACTCAGGTAAGCTGCTCGATTGATGGAGTTTTTGTTAACAATATAAGTTACGCCGACGATATGGTGCTGTTGAGCCCATCGATCAGTGCCCTCGGGCGATTAATAAAGGTATGCGAGTGCTATGCGGGGGCCCATAGGCTCAGGTATAACACGACCAAGAGTGAGGTGATGGTGTTCAAGTCCAGCACGAAGAGTTATGACACCGTACCTCAGGTCACATTGGGCGGCAATGCTCTCAAAAGAGTGGAGCAGTTTAAGTACCTGGGCCACTGGGTCACCGAGGCTAGATGTTGAGAGGGAACGCAGAGCATTGTCAGTCAGAGCTAATATGCTGGCCCGTAGGTTTGCACGCTGTACTGCACAGGTAAAAATAACTTTATTCAAGGCTTATTGTCAGTCTTTTTATACGTGCAGCCTCTGGGTGAAGCATACGCAGAGGACTTACAATGCCCTGCGTGTCCAGTACAATAATGCATTCAGGATGTTGATGGGGTTGCCACGCTTTTGTAGCGCATCAGGTATGTTTGCGGACGCTCAAGTGGATGGCTTTCAAGCGATACATCGCAAAAGAACAGCGTCTCTTACGGGGCAGCCCCAACAGCTTCCTGCAGCTTATTGCAGGGAGAATGGACATGGAGTGCTCCCTAATGGAGCATTGGACGGAACTGCATGTACGTACAGTGCGGCCCTGATTCAATGTTTCCATTGTTATTTTATTTTATTTTATTTTGTTGGTATCTTGTTGTTATTGTTATTTCTAAATTGTAATTCTATATGGATCATGACGTGGTCTGAAATAAAGATTATTATTATTATTTCGTTTATTCATATTTTCTTTTCTTATAAAATACATTTTTAAATATTTCTTAAAATATTTAAAAAAAAAAAAACATTTAAAAATATATAAAATAGTAGTCCGCCGGTGTCGGGAGCAGGGTCCAAGGCACCGGTGGTTAGGGCTGCAGAGATAGGAACCTCCTCACGATGCGAGCCGTATCAAGGAGTACTGCCTTCTGAATCTGGCCCTTGATCCAACCGCCTAACGAGAGCCTTGAGAGATGGTGGTGGAGGCTTTCGGCCATCAGGCCATTGGCCGTTACGACAATCGGCACAATGATAGCCGAGCTCACATTCCATATGTCAACAACCTCGTGTGCTAAGTCGAGATATTTTATATATTATTATTATTATTAATTTCACCGCTAATGTGATGGTACATATAATGCTCTAATTATGTTATTAAAATGCTTTTATTGTGGAAATCTTTTTTTCACATAACACATAGGTACTTACAACTTGAACATTGAATGAGTGAAAATGTTTCCTGTTAAAGAAACACTCCTCATGTTCACTTAGTTTCACCAACGCCACATGCGTGCAGTCAATGTAGCCGACTACGCCTTGCAGGCCATATTTTTCATAAAATCTGTGAACATACAGCTTATTAAATTTTAAAATGATACGATAAATACACACTCTTTAAATTATGTGTGTATTCTTCAAAGCAAAGGTACTGTCTTGGTTTTTATTTGGTCTGATTTGGTACTTAACTATATTGTTTTAGAAAAATGGTACAAGCTTTTAAACTTACTGTCTTTTTATAAGGTTCCTCTCGGCCAAATTCTGTAGAAACTTATATATTTTCGTAGAATTGTGGTGCTGTTCAGTGCATTCGTGATATGCCGCAGACAGCATGACACTGTATGTTGTGCCCTGGGCACATCACTGTTAAGGCCCACTGCGCCTTGGTAGGAGCTCCCCCGGGCATACAAATTAAGAACAGCCAGGATTTAAAAGTTAACAAAAACAATAGTAAGTGGGTGGGACGGATTGGTAATACAGCTCAATAAGTTGCAGAGTCTTTAATATATCCTTACCTTTATTCTTGGATCACTTCGCCGTATATGGTGAGGCAAAAGAGGTATTAGATCGTCACATAATTCCTGAAATAATTCCCGAGTGAACATATAGTTCCCTATAAACTCAGCGTCGGGAATACTCGCCAGCTTAAAGTTTTGGCGTAAGTATTGTTGACGTAGCCTCCGGTCTTCCTGTGGAGCTTCTTGGAGCAATATAAAGGCAGCCATAATTTTCAATTCTTCTTCAACTTGTTATTTTAGTCGTCAGCACGATAACTATTTTGATGTCGTATCAACTGCCGCCGCCAAAACAGGTGTCAAACTCAATTTTTCGGACGGGCAACAACACATCGGGAGTAGGGACAACTGTCAAATCGTGTCGTCACTTATTCTTCATTCGGGCACCGAACGATTCATCCATCCGTCGGTGATAGAGCGTAGGAAACGCCCGTAACGAAGGCCGAAACTACGAACTTCGTGCTTAGGGAGTAGGCCCTCAGGCATACATTTCTGGCAAATCATCATACACTCTATAATATGCTTTATTTCTCAGATAAAAAGGCAAATCATATTACCAGTTATCATAGGATTGATATATGGAGCGGTTACTATAAAGTGGTAATTTCACATTTAAGCCTCCCCTTCGGAGCGAGTGTTTATAGAAAATGGGTTCGTATTATTTATTATGAGTACTCACGCTCGAAGTACCTATTTGCATAGATCTAATTAATCTTGCTGCCATGCGAGATGCTTGTTCAATATTGTAGGTTTTTAAAAAACTCGTACTTACCTGCTGGAATAAGCCTTTTACTTTGTGACAATCGCCGACTTGTTTTCATAGCCCCGGAAGATTTGGGGCGGAAAAGCATTCTACTTTGTGATTTCCCTTTGCAGTTTTTGTTAAAGAAAACTGGTTTTTTGTTGTAAAAGAGTCCCTGATAATTACTTAAGTGAGGTAAATACTACCTTCTAATATTAAATAGGTAATATGCGAAAGTAAATACATATGTCTGTTAAAATTTACTCAACATTTTTCAACGTCTTAAATAAATTCAAAAAGAAATTATGAACGATGAATTGCCGTCTGTAGGTGCATTACTTTATAAATCGTCTTCTTGATAGATCGTCCAGAGGGCGTGTGGGCAGCGAGAAAAAATACAACAAGGCATATATTACCTATGAAGCATATTTATTCTTAAAAATATATGCGCGACAAATTGAGGAGCTCGTGGCGAAGTAAGAAAAGCCGCACGGATCGATCCATCAGGTTAAGCTACGCTTGACGCGGTTGGTCCGTCGATGGGTGAACATCTATACATACCGAGACTCTTCCGTGCCTCGGAAAGCACGTTATCTTTACATACCGAGACTCTTCTGTGCATCGGAAAGCACGTTAAGCCGTTGGTCGCAGCTGTCATTCGTGGATCTTTGACAGTCGTTACGGGTCGTCAGAAGCCCGAAAGTCTGACAACCAGTCTTACCAAGGAGTATCGTATTTCCCAGTAAATGGGTTGTGGAGGTCAGATAGGCAGTCACTTCATGTAAAAATCTGGTATTCAGCTGCATTCGGTTAGACTGGAAGCCGACCCCAACATAGTTGGGAAAAGGCTAGGCAGATTGATTAAATTGAGGACCTGCTCCTTTTTTTGAAGTCGGTTAAAAATTACTTAATAGTAAAAATTCAATACTAGAGGAATGAATGAGTTGGAATACAAAAAAATATCTTTCCATAGAATTAAAAATTATGTACTTCAGAATTTAAGGGGGAAGTTCCAGATAGCCCGCGAATTTCAAATATTCTTATGTTTTTTTTGCAATTTGCTGCAAGTCAGTATTAGGGTGTATATTGATTAATATATGTATTTACAGATTTATTGTATAAATAATTATTAGAATCAGTAATACAACTCCTTAAGTTAGTACAATCCTAAAGGTCAAGGTTTCATGAAATAGTCATTCACATAATACAATACAAATATGTTACAGTCGCGAAACATACTTATCAACATACAACCTGATACTGACCTGCAAATTGCAAAAAAACGTAAAAAGATTTGAATTTCGCAGGCTACCTGGAGCTTTCGCCTTAAACAAAAAGCCAAGCGAATTAAAAAATAAATATATATTTACCTTGACTTCAATTTGATGTGACATACAAAAACAATAATTACGTCCACTATACATATTTCTCCAAGACTTGACATTTTCATCATGACCCACATTTTGGGCAATTCGAAATAAGGACTACTGGGAACACTCTTCCGTTACGTCACCTCGGGACATTGACATTGTGTGTTCTGAATATCCTCAAATTAAGTTGTGATAACATTAAAACATATCGTTCTGTATATAATTACGTGTGAAACGACATTTCTTGACACTTTTTGTTCAGTCTAGTGTTGTTTTGCACCATTTAACCACACAAGATGGCATTTTTTAGGCAAACTTACTGCACGACAGTCCGGGAGGTACTGACAAAATGAGCGTAGTATGATGCATCTGTGTGCGTGAGTGCGTGGTTTTACTTAGAGGAGCTGACTTTTGTGGCTTCACCATTAACTAAGGCTACGCTTTATCTATCTTTTTAATTAATCTGAGATACAAGAGTAAAACCTTTGTTTAATGCACTACTACATGTTGAAAATTATGTAATAAATTAGTAACTAACGGTCGGTAATATTTAGGGTTCCGTACCAAAATGGTAAAAAGAAACCCTTATGGCGCGACTCAGTCTGTCTGTAAGGACATAAGGGTTCGTAAGTAGTTCTTGAGATATCTAGCTGTGAAAGCACAGCTAGATATCTCAAGAACTACTAATGCTAAACTTGAATTTTGGAATAGTTTTAGATGACGTTTGCCCAACTATTTTACAAATAAGAAAGAAATAAAAATGTATATATTTTTTTGCAAAAGGGACTGAAAGGAGGTCTTAAAAATTTGAAGTGGGGCTACTAGCGCATCTGAATATAAACTAACTGTGTGCTAAATTTCATGAATATCCGTTCAGTAGTTTTTGCGTGAAAGAGTAACAAACATCCATCCATCCTCACAAACTTTCGCATTTATAATATTAGTAGAATAGTAGGCTAGGAAGTAGGATGGTACGGAACCCTAGATGCGCGAATCCGACTCGCTCTTGACCGATTTGATTTTTGTCCGTGAATGTACTTTCTTTGATATAATGAATACATCACAAACGTAACAAAAACGGCCAGTATTTACTTTACACAATCTTTTTGACATATGGGATAGGGTGGCAAGATGGGGTACTTTAAAGGTCAATAATATAAAAAAAAATACATAGTGAAACAATCATATTTATTTTTTAATTAACAACTAATTATTATTATTCTAATATTTGGTGTCATTAGGAACTTTTGGGAACACATTTAAGAGATAAAAATTAAAATAAATAAAAGGTGTTTTGCCCCGTCTTGCCCCATGGTGCTGGTAAGATGGGGTACCCCCCTGAGATAAGATGGGGTGATGACAATGATCACAGAGAAAGATGATTATTTGAGCTGGCAGAACTCGCAGACATGGGTGGCTTCGTCATCATCATCATCTGTTCCTGTGCAGCTATTATGAGCCCATCTTCCACATAATGAGCATGATATCCACCCTTCAATGGAAACGGAATATACATCTTCACAATACATACATGATGTGTTCTCCTCTTCTTCACTTTGATCTCCAGATGATGAGACTCTTCGTCGTTTTGCTGTTTTCGCTGATCGGCTATTCTTTTTAGATTTTTTTTTTATTTTGAGCTTTTGTAGTAGTTTTCTTCTGTTTTTTTAATTAATCTTTTCTCTTTTTTTCTATTTTCTCTAGTTTTTTCTGTTCAGCATCTTTCGGACCACGACCCTCTGTCAGTCGTGCGTTTGTAGTCACGAACCATTCTAAAAAGGCAAACTATAATAAGCTCACCAAAAACAAACATTTTTACGGAAAAAAAAAACAAGAACAAAATTATTCTCATTGGGGGCAAGATGGGGTACCCCGTTGCCCCATCTTGCCTGCAGAGCCATTTTATAAAAATAAAAACGAAAAGAAAAAACAGCCAAGAATCTTAAGGAAACACAATGCCTACCTTATTATAGGTTAGTTTAAGCGTCAATCACAGCAACGCATCACCAGCTAACGTTATTTAACAAACCACAGTCACGTGTCAAACCAGAAGAAAATATGATAAACAATTTGCAGTAAAACACTTTTTTTTGAATTTTTTTCGACGCTGTGCACTTGTGAACCACTAACCATCGGGCGACTGACAAGTATCATGGCGGCGCGTCGAACGATGAATGAACGAGCGTGATTGGTCAATTTGAACTGTGAATTTCGCTGGGTACCCCGTCTTACCCGCTACCCCGTCTTACCTCCTTCTCCTATTGAAAACGAATATTTAATTTGAAGACTACACTGCTTTAAAATTTTATAATGAATTTAAAATCAACATGACGTGATAAAAAAGAACGAATACCTATGTTTTTTCGTTTAGTTGTTGCAACTGGCAGAACATTATTTTTTATAATTTTATTTTGTAAACTAGTGTAATTGAGCATGTTTTGACTTACTGGCCTTTTCTCATAACTATGTGAGTTACCCTTTTTTTTTTGTGGACGGGAAATCATCAAATTACTTCTCCCGCTCTGGGTGGAGCGGAAGGGCGTGTCAGACTTTTACTGACTAAAACCCACCCGTGTTCCTTCAGTTGCCTATGCCAGGGCCACGGTATCTTTTTCAAACAACCCGCGACCCCAGCGGCATGTGAGTTACCCTAGTAGTACCAAACGGGTTAGGTTAGGTTGGAACTGTAACTAACCACGCACGTGCCAAATTGTTGCAATAACTAAGCTAGGGTACCCCGACCATATGGCTAACCCATTTGGTTGGGGTACCCTAGCTAGAACTGTGCCAAAACGCGCGAGCCGTGCGAGCAAAGCGAGTGGCGCGGCACTGCGGTAGCGGCCGGCGAACTCTACATCCAATATGGCAGTTACTTGGCTGTTTAGTATTTTTAAGTGCCCAAAGTATGAATTATTTGAGGATCACAAAAAGAGGCGCAATCATTATATTGGTTTATTGACACTTTAATGGGGATGCTCCAGGTAGCCCGCGAAACTCAAATTTTCTTACGTTTTTTGCAATTTACAAGTCAGTATTAGGTTGTACGTTGATCAAAATGTAATTCGCGACCATAACGAGCATGCATTTACATAATTATAATCAAAGTGATCAATACAACTCTTTAGGACCAGGTAAAAAGTGTTCAATAATATTTTTCGGAACGCAAAATTGGATTTTAGGAGGATTGACATGGACTTTATTATGTATGATAGCACTATGCTTAAACGTGTTTTTTTACGAAGTGTTTGTGGAAATAATTAACAAAAACGTAAGTCTTGTTTAAGAAGTAGGATTTGGTTGTGACCCGCGCCCATGCAAGTTGGTACGGCCCAAAAACATTCTCCTTTATCCAATAATACTATCCCATATCACACTGTCGACATGGTTTCTGACCAAAAAGATCAATAAATACTAACCTTCTTATCCTAGTAGATTATATATCAAAACGATTGAACCGTGGAGGCCAGGTCGATGTCTTGTACTTTCACTTCTGGAAAGCGTTAAATAGGGTCAATAATGATATTCTGCTCGTAACACTGTGTACCATCGGATTTCCGCCAGGTCTCTTACGGCTCCTCGCTGACTACCTCCGCGATCGTCAGCAGTTTGTTAGACTGGGCCATTGAGAATCCCAGCCTTATCATACACGTTCCAGAGGCAGTCGATGATAGATCCTGGGACCGCTTCTTTTCTTGATAATGACCTACGACCTTCCTTCAGTTATTCATCACGCCTGAAGTCTATTATATGTAGATTATTTCAAATTCTTTTCCGAAATTCGCTCTGAAGTCGACTGTCAAGCGCTGCAGTGTAATATTGAGGCGATATTGGAGTGTAATGTTAAGAATAAAATGGAATTTAATTCTTCCAAATGCTTCATCATGAGTTTTACTCCAGCAGGAAACCCTATCACCTTTACTTATAAAATTAATGGCAGCGCTATTACTAGAACAACTGGAATGAAAGATCTAGTGTCACATTTGACAATAAGCTAACGTTTCATGATCACATGGTATCGGTAGCAAAAGATTAGGTATCGTACTGCGCAATGCAAAAGATTTCTGCAACATCAGCGCTATTAAATCTAAATATGTTGATGTAGGTACTTGTTCACAGCAAACTGGAGTCCAGTGCATGCGTCTGGAACCTGCACGGAAAGAAGTACACTTTGCTCTTAGAAGAGATACAAAAAGCTTATCTTAGGTACTTAGTATTGTAATATCTGTGTCTTAGGTATGTATGACCACGGATATCGGATATCTATGATATAAACATTTGAATGGATATTATTCGTTTATGAACCCTTAGAACTTTAAGGCTGTTTAGGTTACAACTCTCTCGAGGTCAGAAGAAAAAAATACCAAATTATTAATATGTGTAAGGTCCTTCACGGAAAAATAGATGCTCCTGTACTGTACGACGAACTTTCCCTCCGAACTTTTGCTCCGATAAACTGTAGTCGTAATAGGAGGCACAGATTGTTCGCCGTGCCTCGGAGTCGAACCGTCGCTCGAGCCCAGTCGCCCGTCCCTCGCACACTTATTGCGCTCAACGTTCTCTTGGACGATAAGCCTGACTGTGATTAGATCGCGGATGAATGGAAGAAGAACTTGTCAGTATGTCTGGAGTATTGTGAGAAGAGCTTATGACTGTCGAGTAGTTGTGTACTTTTGTTAAATAACGTGTTTATTTCTTATCTAATGCAATTGGCTTTGGCCGTTTTATGTTAATGTAAATAAATATAAAAAAAATGTCAAATATAATATTTTGCTTCTATAAGGTTCCATTCGTAGACATTTTGGAATCCTATCGACGACAGAATACTACATATTTCAAATTAGTTCATTTCAAACATGGTACAGGGTTTTTGTGTCCACATGCTAATGTTCGTCGTACATAGTTAAGAATAAAGTATCGTGCCGTAATATGGGAGCAAAGTGTTCTAAAGCCTTGTGCCTTTGTCTGAGTCTAGAGGAACTTAATCCGCCGCTACATCTTTGCTCCGATTTAGTAGAACTTGAAACTATAATGTGTTGCGTATATGATAAGTTTCCGCGTTTTTTTTTAAATCTCGTGTGTTTTATTTGCTATAAACTGACTGAGTCAAATGTTATTGGGCTTTTGGCCTGGTTGAAGGCAATGGGTTCGCCCTCTATTACGTGGGACTTAAACAACTGGCGAAATGCACATGCTAAGGTTCACCTCCGCCTAACCCTTCAGGTAATTACACGTGATGTTATGTTATATGTAGTTTATAATTAATAAAATAAACAAATTACAATTAAACGAGGCTAGTGTTGGATGAAAAAGTACCTTAGGATAATATCTAATAAAATATCAGTGCTATCATGACATGTGGGGGGGGGGGGCTGGGGGGGGGGGTTGTATTTTAACATTATTATTTTTAGTTGTTGACGTTGTGAGTAATATTTCTGATCAATGATTACGGATTGGTTTACGACAACTAACCTTGTATAGTTTTATTATCCGTGGCTCAACCGGAACTTCCCCAAGTGGTTCCCAAAACATTCTGTGAAGGTGCAACTGGTGCTGTGCATAAGAAAAACTGTGTCCCGGGACAGGAACAGAGTGATCCAGTGTCTAGTGAGTTCATTTTGTTAAGCCACACATGTTTTCTTGTCAGATTGTTAAAACCGGGCCTATTGAAGCAAACAAACCTAGTTCTTAACGACAAGAAAAAGAAATGTATAAAGTTCACCTTACCGAATGTTAAAAATGTAAGATCCAACATCATCTTAGATAAAGAGTGGCTTTAATCAGTAGACACGGCAGTTTTTCTGGGCATAACAGTAGATGTCCAACTTCAAGTTTGGTTTTGGTATTGAATATCATTCCTAGCGGGAATGCTGAGTTCAGTTGCCTCAATCAATATTATACCTAGCCTTTTCCCAACTATCGGGCGACTTCCAGTCTAACCGGATGCAGCTGAATACCAGTATTTTAGTAGTATTCAGTTCGGCTACCTACGCCGGCAGAAAAGAAAGACAATACGTTGATACAGCTCGGTTAGTCTTTTTTAATTATTTTCATATCGATAAGTCCTACAACATTCTACTGTAGGGTAAAGCTGTGCTGATATTCAAAATAATAGGTCTTTCCTCTCTATAGTTGGGTTTTACAATACTGGCCATTTGAAACGTAATTTATGTATGGCTGATAATAAATTCTAAATTCAAATGATTTTTTTTAATACGGTATTCTATTTTCAAATTCTGTCATTTGTTTATTGATTAGTGTTTTGTTTTCACTACATTTGTATCTTTTTCCTCAATATGGACACGTTAAAAATACGGGTAATAATGGAATACAAGTTCCGTCGCGGTAGCCCTATGAAGTTGCCGTTTTACAATACTGGCAATTTGAAATATAATTTATGTATGGTTGGCAATAAATTCTAAATTGAAATGTATTATATTTTAAAAATATGGTATTCTATTTTCAAATTCAGTCATTTGTTTATTGATAGGTAAGTGTTTTGTTTTCATTACATTTGTATCTTTTTCATCAATATGGACACGGTAAAAATACGAGTAATTATTGAATACGAATGCCGTCGCAGTAGCAATTCCGCACAAGCGGTTTGTAACATTAATTACGTATACGGAGTGAATACTACAAATGAACGTACGACTCGTGATTGGTTTGAACGCTTCCGACATGGACATTTTGACCTAAAAAATGAACCTCGTGGTCACCCGAAAACTAAAGACAGCAACGACGAATTAAAGGCGATAGTGGAAGTGGATAAACGATACTTAATCTACGGCTGAGTTAGCAGCAGCTTTCAACGTTAGCATCAAAACAATATTAGTCCATTTGCATCAAATTGGCAAGATAAAAAACTTGATAAGTGGGTGCCGCAAGAACTGAACGATCGCCAACGTAATGAACGCGTAGAGGTATGCCTTGCGTTGCTTAACAGACACAGAAACGAAGGTATTTTGGTTACCACTTGCGCTGAAAAATGGTTTCTTTTTGATATTTGTAAGAGGTCATCATGCTGGTTAGACTCTGGTTCAGCGCCTAGGCAATGCCCCAAACGAAACACCCCTAAAATGTCTGTTTGGTGGTCTAGTGCTGGTATAATTCATCACAGCTTGTTACCAAATAGCATTGCTGTGGATGTGTACTGTGAGGAACTCGACACAACGATGGAGAAGCTGGCAAATCTCCGGCCAGCCTTGGTTAATCGCTCGTCCCCGCTGCCCCTTCACGACAATGCTCGACCTCATATGGCACAACAGACGGTCTCTAAGCTACAGGAGCTAGGGTTGGAAGTTTTGCGTCGCCCACCGTACTCACCAGACCTTGCGCCGACGGACTTCTACTTTTGCAAAATTTGGACAACTCCTTGGCAAGGAAAAAAAAATTCAATACCCGAGAGGCAGTACAAAATGCCTTTGAAGAGTTTGTTGGATCCCGTACACAAGACTTCTTCAAGAAGGGCAATTTTAGAATAGGTGCATATTTTTATTGATAGAAATAAAAATTATTTATATAAAAATGACTTTAATTTTCTGCATACTAAACGGCAATTTCATAGGTAAAGACCATACACACCACATATTTGATCTTCAAAAACAAGCTGTCCAAGAGCAAGGTGCCAGAATTTCTTTGAGAGAATTTTTAAAGACAATGGTATTCTCATGGTGGCATCGAATTCATCTTTGCTAACATATTATACATACATATATTAGGCAAATTATACAGAAATAATGATATTCACAATATTAACTTAATAATGATAATATACCTACCGCCGCCGGGGAGATAGAACAAGAGAGATGCATAAACCCGTAGAGGAGCATTTGGCAAGCTGTTGGGCAGTAGCGACCCACTCGCGATCTCCCGGGAGAAGTCTTGTTCTTCACCCCATGGGTTGCCTTTATTGGCCGGCTAGAGTGAACACTGACGGGGAACAGAGCTCCCACTTCTTTCTTGCCCTTATTGGCCGGCTTGAGTGATACGCAAGAGCAAACGTGCTCGGAAGAAGGAACTATTCCAGTAAGATGCTGGTAGGGATCTTGACCGTACTTTCGGGAATCCTCCTCACCTCTCCAGTCCTCAAGGGCAGTGTTGCCCCTTGTCGCTACTTCACTATATTCTAGCAACCATTTCCGGAGGCCCATTATTGACAGTGCAAGTCACCCCCTGCTATTTTATCCGTGTCTAATTAGACTATTAAACTATGGAAGAACTATGTCCCCTGCCTGACCAATGTTATATGATTATATAACATTGGTCAGGCAGGGAACATGGTTCTTCCATAGTTGCACTAACTGATGGGGTCCGCTAGGGCCAATGCCTGCCAGGGTTGCGGGTTGTTTGAAAGAGTTACCGTGGCCCTGGCACAGGCAACTGAAGAAACACGGGTGGGTTTTAGTCAGTAGAAGTCTGACACGCCCTCCAGCTCCGCCTAGAGCGGGAGAAGTTATTTGATAAATTTCCACCCAAAAAAAAAGTTTCCAGAAGAGGTGGAAAAAAGACAGCTTTTAGCATACGAGTATACCGATGCAGATTAGGCTGGAGATCAAGATGACAGAAAATCTATTTCAGTATGCATATTGAAAGTGTATAATAATAATAATAATATCCTAGGACATTGTTCACACACGGTCGGTCATCTGATCCGTATGGGTGTACACTGTACATTGTCTTTCTTGGTGTAGTGTTAAATAACAGTTTGTCACTTTACCTTCTTCTGAATTAGAATATGTTGCGTTAGGTAAAGGATTATCTAAGGAATATCGGATAGGGAATTTACTGAGGGAATTGGCAACCCAATTGACCACATATTGTTGCTATTAAAACCAATATTTAAAAAAAAAAAGTCGCTCTGTTGACATTGATATGGTAGATAAATCAAACAGACAACAATTAAAATCCCCTCTTGTGCCTTCCGGAAGAGTTCTAACAACTCACGAAATAATAATAAAGCTAAAACTGTGTTTTTATTTAAAATTGATTTTGATGACGTTCATAACCTACGCCATTTTTATTCTAATTTCAAATACCTACAAAGTGCATTTCCATGACAGTTGCTTATGCCATTAATCATCAAAATAAAACAGAAACGTGACTATCTTTTGACGCGGCAGAGTGAATTTAATGATTTAAATCTTTGCTTATTATAAATATGCGCCGAAAAAATACCATTGGGAAAGTGTTCTTCTCCTGAAAGCAAGGGTAGCAGAGCCCCAGCGTTTGAGGTATTCCAGCCGGCCAGTAAAATTGATATCGCAACATTTGCCGATCAGATTAACATTGGCCTATTCACCAAACGGCACGCTATAAAGGCGCGACGTTCGGAGAATTGGGTTATTACTCGTACATACTCGTATGTTGATCTCCTTTCGAACGCTTTGACCTGCACAAGTATCGCCTCGGTGAGAGGCAAGGATCTTACGAGTGTAAATAAATATAAATAGTACAGTGCAGGTTATAAATAAAAGGCGTAGGTATTTTACACTATTACTAGCGACCCGAACCGCCCCGACAAAACATCGAGATTTCTTTATTTATTTATATATTTAATATTTCAAGCCCAAAATATATACAGAGGCGGACTTAATGCCATAGGCATTTTCTACCAGTCCACCTTTGGGTGATGCAAGAACAAGCAGTGGTAGGTGCAATTACGAAATATTGAGGAATAAATATCTATTTCAATATAAAGATACACATATACCTATTACAAACTATAAATATAATAAATATATACCTAATTATATATAAGACCCAATAAGACAAACAATAGGAAATTATTAACGTTGCTATGGAGGAAATTATTAACGTGGCCAATGCCATGTCTTGTGCGATCTCTGGCCATTTTGGCCCTGCAAACCGTATCAGATCGTCACACCATCTTCGGTGTGGTCTGCCTCTACGGCGATGTCCTCCTTCAGGCAGCCAGTGAGTGACGATCTTTGCCCATCTCTTCGGGTACATTCGTGCGATGTGTTCTTCCCACTCTCAGCCCGGCTGTTTTTTCTCCAACATCTGCTACTTGAGTTATGAAGCGCAGGGTAGTGTTTCTAACTCGGTCTATATATACGTTTGGCACCTATTACGCTGCGCTCCATTGCCCGTTGGAAAATCATGAGTTTGGAATTCTGTTGTTGCTATGTGGAGTAACCATTTTTGTGCATCATAGGTTAGGTCGGGCAGGAATCAGGAAACTTGTTAAAAACCTTCTGCAGTGCGCTTGTGAACAACTTAGGTAAGAGTGGATCGCCTTGTTTATCACCTTTTTCTATGTTGAAATTTGGACCTGAAATATGTGTCTTGATGTTCGCAGAGCTACTTTGATAGATGGAGTCAGTGAGATCAATATAGGTGTGCGTAATGTTTTGGGTCTCTAAGGCTGATACGGCGGATAACTGACTGATGGTCTATGCTGTCGAATGCCTTGGTATAGTCCACAAAGGCCAGGTAAAGCGGTTTGTAAAATTCGTTGTATTTTTCTGTTATATGATTGATGGTCTGGAGATGATCGGTTATGGAGAAATGGGGTCGAAATCTAGCTCGTTCGGGAGGTTGATGTAGGTCTAACGTCGAAGCGATACGGTTCTCTATTTATTTTCTTGACTTGACAGAACGTCACATTTCAGTACTAAGTTTACGTTTAATATAAGTAAATTAGTAATTACCAAAGAAAAAAAAGAAAGAAAAGTGTTTATTCCGAAAAAAAAAGAAGAATGTAACCACATTGCGAATCGGGTAGATATAAACGTCTCGGGGATGTGTGTACTTTGTTTGTATTTTTTTTGTAATGTGCGCTTTGTTTGTGCAGAATAAACATATTTTCATTCTTTCTTTTTTTTCCCTGAACATATTTTCTTTCTTTCTTTTTTTTTATACTGAAATTTACAAACAAAACAACAAAACACAATACATTCTCTAAATATGTTGAAAGCCGCATCAAAATCCGTAGCATATAAAAAGAAGAACAAGACAACAACAGCAACAGAACACAACAACGCAAAGACAACAGAAGAACAAGTTAGAAGAACAAGGCGGCCACACAGACACACACAAAAAGCGACTTTGTTTTATATTTAGAGAAAAAGAAGAAGAGGAAGAAGAAGAAACTACTTTTTTACATGCCAAAAACACCTATACCCGGGACTGACTCTAATCTTATCCTATTCTAAATATTAAATTGTGTTTATCTCGTTATATGCATTTTTAAAATTATTTATAAAATAATCGTGGAGGTTAATTAACAAGGCCATCCAAACAGAACATGTACAAAAACCAATGCTACGTCATTAATTTATACAAATTAACTCTACAAAAACCAATTCTAGGACATTAATTTAGACTACAATTATTTGTTTCTAACTTTTACGGACAGCATAGTGCAGCCATCGCCAGTCTTAATTAGCCGGTACAGAGTAATTAGTGGCGACATTGCCTGCTCTTTAATAGTATTATGCTGATACTATTAAAGAGCAGGCAATACTGGTAGTAGGCACCAAACTTTATCACAGACACGCCAGACATATCGGGTTGGCTAATAAGTAATGAGCGACATACAACTATTTTATTTGTATTTATTTATTAAATGAATAATTGTTAATCATTAATAATATATTCACCGTCGTTTTCTACTACAATTCGCCATCGATCTGGCAAAGAGTGAATGGCGTCCGCATAGAACTTCGTTGGTTTTGAATTGAAGAAGTCATGTATTGTTTATTGTGCTATGCATTGTTTCAAGTGTGGTTCATCGTCAAAGCTTTTTTCCCGTAAATTATTACTAAGTGATCGGAACAAGCTCAAATCAGTTGGTGCTATATGGAGGGTGGGGTATTATTTCCCAATTAAATCTCCAATAGTTTTAGCCTGGTACTCTTAGCAATATGCGGCCGGGAAAATATTTTGTCATGTTATGGACGTTTGCGATGGATGTCAAGCTTCAGTTTTTTGAGTTGATCACAATATACTGTTGCTGTAATCGTAGTATTAGTAGGAAGGAATTCCCAGCTTATTACTCCATGTATATCCCACCAGACAGAAAGCATTACCTTGCGAAGATGAAGATCACCTTTTGACGTTGGTTTTCCCTGTTCTTTACATCCCAGCCTCTGGCGCTTGCGTGTGTGATTAATATAGAGAACCCTACAACTAGTTAGACAATTTTGAACTTGTGACATGAAGTATTATGTCACAAGTTAAAAATTGTCTAACTAGTGCGTGCATCGTTATCTGGTCTATTTTTACCCGACTACGGCAAAGCCAAAGGAGTGTTATGATTTTAAAAGGCTATGTATATGTTCATCTGTTCTGTTCATACTCCTAAACTACTCATCATAATGTAATCTTAACGATTTATCCATTAATTAGAAAGAAAGACAAAGTTGCATGACTTACTAATGACATGTGGCTCGGGCTATAAGAAAATCGAAAAAAATCGACATTAATGTCTTGTGTATACTCGTATCCTTTTAATTGGTTTTTTGTCGTAGTTATGTTTTAGATTTTAACTTACATTTCATTAGTAGGTAAGTGCGTGTCGTTTTAAATCAGTGGATGTGGTGTGGTGTGGAGTGGTGGAAAAGGGTGGATTCATTCTGGTAGAGCCCGCGTCATTAAAGAAATGAATTGAAAATGGCGGCCATACAAAGAGATCATGCCCAGGAGAGCACGATTAGCACCGCCATTTTCGATTCGTTTTTGGCCCTGTGGGGTAATTGCGTAACACACATAAAATGGAAATCGATCGCAATAACTTTCATTTTGACGGTCCAGCCACGTTCATTGCGTTATTTACGTTGTTAAGCAGACGAATTTATCCAACCTATGAAGCAATGAATGTCACAATGAAAGGCATCGCTATCGATTGCCATTTTATGTGTGTAATGCAATTACCCCGCGGGTTTATAGCCACTCAATACACGACCAGTTAGACACTAGTACCTTCTTGAAATACATTTCAACACCTTGCTATATGGTTTACATCAATTAATTTAATTTACTATGGCCAACATTAAAACTATTTTGTTTTATTTGATTTGTCATAAAAAATTGTATGAAAATAATAATGGTTTTAATTGTTATTACCGACCTAATTAGCATTTGATAAAGGTAGGTACCTACCTTCCCGTATCAAATAATACTAAGTATAATAATTATTGAATAACAAACCAGCATAGCGCTAAGCGAATAAATGAATGGCAGGCTAACCGGGATATTCCGACAGCATGAAACTATAGTGTAAATTACATTTAGGTACAAAAGGAATGATAATGATTATACTTTTAATAAAACCTTATTTTTTGGATAAAGAAAAAGCTTTGGTAGGTAATACTAAGATTCTTTCGTAGTGGAATAAAAAAGCAACTAAGACTAAAACTTTATTAGATTCTCGCAAAGTTACAGAACAATCTTTCTCACTTTGGGTTTTACGCTCAATATGTTTCAATTTAAACAAGCCAAGGGGAATACTTTTATTAATAAAGGATTGATCTATGTATAGTCTCGGCATCGATTTGTAATACCTGCTGCGACGGTTGTTTGCCGTTTGCAAAGCGATAAGCAAAGGAGAATGGCAACATTAGTAACAAAAGTTGTGTAAAATGAACGTCCAACTACTAAGGCATAACTTTTACTCTGGACGTCGCTGTAAGTGATTTGGAAAAAAAAAATGTAAATAATTTATGGAGCGATATCGTAGCAGATTTTTATTAATTTATTGGTGTAATGCATATTTAACTTAAAAATGTTACAAACTTAGACCCAATGAAACGGGTTTCCTACCTGCTCTTGCGGAACAATCAGCTTACAGCGATAACAATGAAAGTGGTCGGCGCGAGCGCTGCCCACGGCGCAGTCTTTCTTTTACGCTTGTGATATTGCGTACTGTGCGATCGTTTATAGAGCCCTCGGACTTTTCTGCAAACATTTTGACCACTGCTTTGCCCCCGAACTTTGATTACTCTTAACCTGATAGCTTGGCTCTTTCGATTGTGAACTTGATTTGCTTTGTGAACGTGACTTCGTTGAAAATGACTGAAAGTCGGCCTGTTTGTGTTTTGTGCAATCGAACAATGGTCAACAGAACTCTTCCGGATTTGACACGTCTCAACTACACGGCTTATATGCCTGCAACTAAAGACCGCCGCACTGATCAGCTCACAACGGAACAAGCTAATAAGTCACGACTGGTCACTATATGCCGCTGGGTTGTAGAAGTTATTAATGGTAGATTCAAGTGCGATTTGATTGAAGTTGTTGTGGCAAGATTATTTTAATAGAGCTTTTAATCACATGTTTGAAGAATATTTAGATATTATTTATTTATTTATTTATTTAATACTTTAAGCACACAAAATGTACAGAGGCGGACTTAATGCCAGAGGCATTTTCTACCAGTCGACCTTTGGGTGATGCAGAGACAAACAGTGGTAGGTGCAACAGCGAGAGATGAGGAATAAATATATATTTAAATATAAAGATATAGATACATATAAATATAATATATACACCTAACTATATATAAATATAAACACAATAAATATACTAAAACAAATAAGACAAACCATTGGGAAACATTACCGTTGTGATGATACTACCAGCTTCTTGCGAATGTGGCTATTGTGTGGATATTAGCTTTTCAGGAGCCCATTTATGTGAAGTACATGCAACAACTTTAGTAAATATCATTAATAACTACTTCAGTCTACAAAACCACTTAGCAGAATACCTTGTTCGTTATAATATGACTATACAAAGAGCAACATTTTGAAGCATAAGTGGTGGTCAGATGTTCGATGATATACCAAATCTTTCAGAAGATGATCTTATTCTGTTTGCACTCAGTACTGTATATTAGCACTTATTACAAAGCTTGTGTCAAATTGAAGTGTACTGATAGTAACGAATGTGAATATATTGAAGAGCAAGATGTGTGGTTGTTACGAGTTTGAATTCAATCCATACATGCAAGATCCAAGATTTATTATTCTTATTACATTATAATTGAACGACAAAGAAACGGACGAGATGCTATCGCTTATTACTATTGTACTTGCCTGAGTGCCAGGCGTACATTTGGATGCTGCGCACATAAATATATGCGTAGTTTGATACTTAGGATGGGCAAAAAACCAAACGGAAGATATTTTGTTACCAGCATTGCAGTTGTTCATTATAGAACATAAGTAATCTCAAAAATATGTAAGTGCAAACTAAAACTATTTATTCTAAGAGTTTTCACTACTATGTTGTCATTTATTCGTTGCGTTTACGCTCTCTGACTTGGTTTCTATTAGATGCCATTCCGCCGGCCCCCTTCTACCATCGGACATCTAGACGCACTGCCAGTTACCATCCCTACCTGGTTGCTATTCCACCAATTCACACTAAGCGTTTCCAAATGTCTTTTATAATGCGCGCAGCAAAAGTGTGGAACTCACTACCTGCGTCTGTGTTTCCGAGCGCATACAACCCGAATCTCTTCAAAGTGATGTCAACAGGCTTCTTCTGGGTAAGCTCACTCCATCGTCGACTCTGTCTCTGTCGCCTCCGACGTAGACTCAAGAGAACCCATCTTAAAAAGAAAAGCCACCAATAAGAGCTGTCATTATAAAGTTGTCATTCAATTGCGTCTCCTTGTGAAGATTCAAACAATTCTTAGTTTTGTTTTACGCTGAATCTAAATATAAGAATTGGTTAATAAGTAAGCTTGCTGTATTCTCCTGTAACTTGAAAGCAATGAGCCTTCTTACGTATACGTACTGTAACTTTTGAATCGTGTACTCATTCTTGGAGTTCTAAAAAAAGGTATAGAAACATCGTATTTTCACGAGTATAGCTATGTTATGACTGTTATATTTTTCGGTTATGTAATATATACACTACATTACTTAATAAATATATTTTAAAGTCATATTAACTATATGACTTTAAAACATACACATAGTCATATTCATAGTTCGTTATTTCATTTTACATTTTCATTTTAGCACTGAAAGATAGATATCTTTCTTTATCTTTCTTTTAAAAACGATGCAAAATCTTCTGAAACAATAATTCATTTACCTCACTTCATAAGAGAAATTCGGCAGTAAAATTTCTACACAATAATTGTAAGACTAAACATCATCAAAAAATACCGAAGTCATTGTTGGCCGCGAAAAGAACAAGCTCCATACAATTTTGCATATTCTTCTTTATCTCTTTTCGCTAATTTAAAATGTTTCTGTCTTTAAAAATTCTTCCCTTATGTGAGCTAAGTGTGTGTACTTCCTAGGAGCTTTAAATCTTATTCATATAACCGTTTTATTATTATTGAGAAATTATAAAATAAAAAATCTAACATTACAGTCATACAAATGTCATTACATTAAGTTTAGTGCAAATTAAGGTAATGATTGTACACTGTAATGTAACCAATTAACCGAAGTAGTATTTTATTCTGAGGTAAAAAAAATTACCTACGAAACAGTGCTCCTTGCGTTAAAAAATACGTAACATAGTAAAAAAATGTGGAAGTAGTTTTGCAGTGTGAATGGCATAAAGCTATTGGCTCAAAACTACTATATTCCTTTTAAATTTCCCTCGCTGTACTGTGAAAAATAGACACAAATCCTCCAAGCCTAACAAGCTGCAGTACACAAGCTTATGACTATTTTCTGGCTTGCGCTGAAAGCAATTTTGGTGACTGTTCACACAATTCCCGGTACGCTCAAAAGCAATTTAATCCCAGTCTTTTATTCTGTGCAGCGTCCGCATCTACTTTCCGTAGTCAGCTGAATAGAGTAATTTGTTTTACTTTTTAAACCTTCGAAAATGCAAGTCACAAGTAAATTAAGTAATTTTTGACAATCATCAGGAAATCTTATTAAGTATTTTTTTAATGTCCCTTTATTTCGTTCTTCTTCATTGTACCTATAGGAAAATAGAAAACAATCTGACATGTGATGTGTGTTGTAAACAATATTAAATTGTATTTCTATTCATGGTGATTATACCTATATTAGATAAACAATTGGCAATCACATCGTGAATAGGTAAAGAGTGTTTGTGTTTATCGATATTAAATACGTAACGTTAGGAAACTTCAACAAATGAGCCTCTTTGTGTATGGCTTTTGTGTATGAGAGAGTTCTGTGGGCCTATTGCCAACTATGCGATAGTCGCTTCTTGTGTAGCAGAGTGGGGACTGTGCCAACTAAATTCACCCTCCGGGCTGAATATTTGGCACAACTCAACAGAAGGTAAATAAATACAGCTGTAAGGAAACAAAAATAATTAAAAATGAGTTTGTACGTGGCGAGTGTTACCTGCAAAACATGTTGTCCATATTATATTGTGATGAAAAAGTATTTGGGGACTACGCCAATGTGGGCTTTTGAATTAAAAAAGCTTTGCACTTATGGTAACGTTTATAATTGTATGATGCTTTCTTACGACTATAGCCCGAAGAAATGATAAAGTGACACTTGGCTGGGCACATTGCTCGCAGAGTGGATGGTCGGTGGGGCAGAAGGGTACTGGGGTGCAACCATGGGTTCAGTGCTGCGGCGGCGGCGAAACAACAGTTTGATATTCGCTTAGGCGATTATTAGGCGCAGATGGTGTTTTCTATACAAACTGATTCTATACATACTGGTACGTGTCGGAGCGCGGTGCAGTGTGATAATCGTTTTAATTTTTGGTTTCTTAAGAAAGTGGTGTACGATCTCATACAATAACGGCTGTTCAAACACAGATCACGGAGACCATACATGTCAAATACTGGGTAAAATTACAGATTTTCAATACGGTCATTATAATAATACGACGGGACCGCTTTCCTAGGAAACCAAAGTTTTAGCAGCGATTACGTATCTATTCGCTGCTAAAGTTATGACCTGACCGCTGCCGCTAGTATGAGCGGTAGCGGTCAGCTTGTGACGGTCGTGAGTGCCAATGAGTAGTAGATTTAACTACTAATCAAGACGGACAAATTTACAGTTTTTCATACATTTCCGTATACCTTTAGAAAAAACCTAGAACAAATCACTTTTTTTTCGCTTTTCGTGTCTCTCTCTCTGTGAGCGCGTCTTCCTTTTAAACTACCTACGCAACGAATTTTGATTTTGTTTTCACCAGACAGTTGTCTCGATAGCCAATCCATTTCTGGTGATCGAGAAGAAAGGTGATTACAGGAACTGAACATTTTTGATTAGGTTTCATTTAATCATTTTTAATTTATTGCTATGGATCAAGTGCAGAGGTCTACTAGTACCTACCGGCTCATCAATTTATTTATAGCCATGTTCAATGTCACAGACTAATAGGAATAATTGAGACATGAGTTAATTTACTTTATAAAACCCTTCAATAAGCTGTTACGTTAAGCTTTGAAAGTTGATAAAGCGAACAGTTGATAGAATTTTATAACTACAATGAAATCCGTTTATTATGACTTCGCCTATATTGACCAATCGCTTAATATGAAGTTATGACAATGCAAAGTTTGTTTGTCATATAAAATTCTTTTTAACAAAGTTTAATTGTAGAATTTGCTTCTTTGATTTCTAAAAAAATAAATTCTTATGTATAAAATATTCTATATTTTTAATATTTTTGTTTTTTGTCAGCTCATTTTTCTTTTTCTTTTTTTTTATTAATAGAAACATACAATTTGTAGCTGTTCTCTCTATTAAAATAAAATTTATTTTGCAGCACATGTTAATTCACACTCTGATAGAATACATACCCTCATTTAACGCCGTATTATTAAAATTGCTCACACTTAAGGAGCCCATTCACGGCAGTCCGCTTTGCCGTCCTCATGTTGGATGCAAGATAAATCCTGCTCGGTAATGCCGGACGCCATGCAGGCTGCGACAACATTCGCAATAAAGCGGCGGACGGCAAAGTGGACTGCTGTCAACGGGCCTCTTAACTCACCTTAACTGTTTTTGTTTGTATAATCTACTAGCTTTAGTCCGCGGCTTCGCCCGCGTTGTTCTCGGAAATTATCCCACGAGAACGCACTACCGGGATCAAAAGTATCCTATGTCCTAATGAAGTACTGAATTTCATCCCAATCCGTTAAGCGATTTTAGCGTGAAAGCGTAACAAACAAACTCACTTTCGCATTTATAGTATTATGAAAAACCGGTCTATCGACATTCTAGACTCACAAAATGTGTTAGGTACTTAAAAAAAAAAAAAGAAAAAACTTTAGTTGTGGGTTAACCACAACTGTTATTCAATCATGATTCAAAAGACACGTGGCGCCATCTATTATCATAAGAACGTTATTGTTGTTTTCCTCGGGAACAGTACTTTTTTCGGGATGAAAGGTACTCTAGGTCCGTTTTTGTACACGTGACAACGTATATGCAAAATTACAGGATGATCGGTTCAGTGGTTTAGGCGTGAAAAGATAACAAACAAACAAACAAACTTTCTTTCGAATTTGTTATATTATACTTAGGATGTTATTTATATTATTTGTACTCACATTATTGTAAATCTTCTCAATTTTGTAAAGAACTTATGAATAACAATATTGCGCTAGCAGAACACATTAAATTGTAAACTTTGTGTTGTGTTTGGGTCACCAAGATACATGCTGTGTTTAGTTTGGGACCCGCTGTTTAATCGGTCTAAGTCTTCTGTTAGTGAGAATTTCATACCATGCTACTTGTATATTTTAAGAACTTTGAGTAAGCTAAATAAATAAATAAATGAAATTTGAAAAAAAATCCTAACAAAACAGAAAGTTGTTTATTTTCTATGACAATGCTTTGATGTCCACTTGGTATGACGTGTTTATCACTTCCCTTCGATGTCATTATAAGCGAATTCCACTGTACATAAAAAAATATATAAAGTTTCATGTTAACTCAAAAAAAATATATTTGGCTCTGTGTGATTCGAACTCGAACACGGTGTTTCATGGTTTCGGTCGGGAAATGAGAGGTCAGACGGTATACCTTATATTGATGAAGCTGGTGGTCGTATTGTGACCGTAAGACGCAGTGATTACTGTTTAATGTGAATACGGTCGATAGCTGTCTCTGAACTCAATGTTTATTTAATCACTAGGTTTCGCCTGCGTGGAAGGCGGAAATTAACCTACGGAAACGTACTACCGTGATAAAAAGTATCCTATGTTTTAATCCCTGTTATAAACTATCTGTGTGCCAAATTTCACAAAAGCATAGTAATGGTTCAAATATTATCGTTAATTCATGCAAGCCTAGTACTACTTTTTACTGTTCAGAAATTGTGCACAACGTGTCTTGAATTGATGTAATGTCTTGAATTCAAGCAATTTTTGTAGAGCAAGATCCCAGGGCCGCCAGACTTTCCCCGCCGGTGGGTTTCCGCATTGTCGAGGCGAGGGGGCTCAGTAGCCGTGGCTTGGTCACCCACGGTGAAGCGAAGAGGAACCCGAGGAGGGGCCGCTCGTCAGGGCTTTTCCCAGGAAGCCGATGACGGCCAACAAGTAGGTTAAGGTGCCGCTTGGGCGACATCGCAACTGAGGCGGGCCGCAATGTCGTATGGGAGGCATCGCGGCTGAGGGTTGGAGGCCGCGCCGGGAACGGAGCTCCAATATTGCGATGTGCCGCTCTCCCTATCTTCCGCGGCCTTGACGGGGTCGCCACCGTCTGATGTCGGACGCGGTGGGGCCACAGGGGAGGACGAGGTCGCTCTCCCTATCCTCTGCGACAGAAAAGTGGTAGACGGCCGGGCCACCGACCTGACCGGTCGCAAGGGGTCTGGGGCCAAGGGTGCCTAGATAGGGGGTCATCTAGCGGAGTGGTCACGGCGTGCAATATGTTCTGGTGCGCCGGTGATGGAGGATATTCCCCCGAAGGAGGGCCGCGGCGGGTTCACGGTGAGTGCATGCGTGCCCGTGTTCCCGCCACAAACGGCAGAGGAGGACACTGTGGAGTTTTAGTGGGTTGTAGTCCCATATAACTGCACTATCTCCCCGTGGTAGTGCAGTATGTATGAGCATTTCTCCACGCAAAAAAAAAAGTGCCGAAAGACCTTACTCATTTTCTCATTAACAAAATGGAGTGAGAAATGGAATGGGATAGAGAAGTGTTAGTATCTACTTTGAACGTACGCATACCTAGCTAGCTAGCTTGGGCCAACGGTAAATTTTCAGGTATCAGGTACTTAAGTTACTTAAAAATTTTACTTACTTTTTTAAAGTCTGACTACTGATTTTTATGTTTGTTTTACAGAATATTGTTATATTATATATTACTATTTGTAAGCAGCCAGATTAATTGCAGCTGCCAAACATCCCCCAGACACAGAAAAGGCTGCTGTTAATATGAGCGCGAGCGTGATAAGGTGCCCAATAATAGTTTTTTCAAATATCTTCCATGCATGGCAGATATTTGAAAAAAAAAAAAAATACGATTATTATAACGGGACAGCGACCAGTTACATTTCTATTATATGTACGTATAGATTGTAGTATATCTGCTCTGGCAATATTGTTTAGAGGTTAGAAACAATGTAACTAGATCTTGAGTTTAACTTTTGACGATGTATATTTTCAAATAAAAAACGAAATTTTTAAGTCACGGACTTAATTCTGAAAGCCCGAACTGTCTATATAGCACAAAGGGGCTATGGAAAATCGTTCCAGCAACGAGAATGCAGCAGTCTGTGCGATGAGGCTAACGTGAGGTACGAAGATGCTTTGGTTTTAATCTTGTTAACATCGGGCGACCAAGACAGTTTCTTATATAAATAATCTGGTTTCTTTGTGAGAATAGTGCCGAAAAGTAGGGTAGTCAGGTGCAGCTTTCTGCGTGCTGACTTTCTCATCAAATTACCCTTATTTAAAAATGTAGAGAGTGGGATCGTGGTGGGACATTGTAGCAAAATCTTGCGCAGGCATTCTGCACCCGCTGGATCAGTTTTCACTTCTACCGAGAATGCACACCCCATACGCAGTGGCAACGTAGTTCAGCTTGGATAGAACAAGTGACTCACATCGAATGAAGGTCTTTCGCGATGGTAGGGTTAGGTACAGTAAACGCTCAAAAGTCCATAAGCGTGCTAAGGATTACATTGCTATGAACTGTGCGAGCACGAACCACGTACGTGTGCGTATGAGCGATGTCTCACTCAACATTCCGCAGATAACACACACTAATGAATTGTCGCATGTCGTCGAACTACGCGAAATAACATTATATTTCTGTTGCATTTAGAATACTCGTCATAGTGGCGACCTGTTCTTACCATTACATTGATAAAATTCGCATAAACATAACATGTGCTGGTAGCTGTTTGGGCTAAGCAATGGTTTCACGCTCAATGAAGTCTGAGTTCGAATCTTAATCATAATGTGGGACTGTTTTTTGTTTCTTTGGAACCATAATAATATATTTGTACTATTTTAAGCAAAAACTTGTTAGATGTTAATGTTAATTTATTATTTATTTTTATAAGAAGTTAAATATTAGTTATTGTATTATTATTTAACTATTTTTGTGATTTTTAATTTATCTTTTCGGTGTTGGAAGGTTGAAATAAAAAAGTCGTGCTGAATGGTAACAAAAATGTTTATTCGTTTTATTTACTTATTTATAAAATTAACAAACTTAAGAGAATTGTGACGTTACATTCCTACTAGATAAAAGAAGTTTTTTTGTAACAGTTCATAGGATTTTTTGTTGTTTACCTCACAGAAATCGAAATTATTTATTTAGTTTTCTATGATCTACCTTTCTAACTTTACGAAATGAGTGACCAAGCGAACAAGATAAAGAATATTATATTTCTGTCCCATTACTTCCAATCAAGTAAAAACTTACAAAAAGTCAAGTACTGCGTGAGATTTGAACTCACGGCTCACTGATTCACGCATCTATCTGCACGCGCTTAACCGCTAGGTCATCTTTACACATGTTATAACTTTGAAATTATGAACTACAATCAGTTGTTGACGACAATAATTATGCATGTTTATGTTCTTGGAAATAGGTCTTAAGTCAAACTAAACGCCAAGCTATTGCTTTGTGAGTTTGCTTATCGACTTTTGGTCGCGACTGTACATAAGGGATTGGTCTAACTATTGCCATTTTGCATAGATCAGGGAAAGAAGAGGTGACTATGGATTTGTTGATGATAGCTGTGATAACTGCAAGTGTTCGAGGAAGTGTCAACATCAGCGTCTCCGGAGAAATATGGTCAGAGCCCTGCGCATTGGACTTGAGACCACACAAGATCCTCAGCACCACATCCTGCTGGACTGGCTCAAGCCGGAAATTACTGTTACCGTGTCTATGGTGCTCAAAATAAGTTAAATCTGCTGTAGTGACTCCTACCACTGCCCGGTACACCCAAAAAGTGTTGGTTGATAGATTCTGGGTTATTAAAGAAATGCGGCAGACTGTGTTCTGTTTTTTTTTTTTTTGAGGTGGCTATAGTTGATTTAATATGACTCCTTAACTTCTTAGGTTCTTTAATATTATTATTAACTAGCGTTTGCCCGCGTCTTCGCCCGCATAGATGTCGGAAAATATCCCACGGGAAAGTACTACTGGGATTAAAAGTACTCTATGCGTTAATCCGGGTAAACAATGCAATCACGCACTGCTTATTTAGTATCCAAGGAGCGGTGCGTGGAATGACATATGATTGCTGGAGGATAAAAATCCTAAAACCTAAAAATAGTAACGGAATATATAACGGAATGGAAAATTATCAACTTGCATGCCAAAGAAGGTAACTTATACGTCTTCAGCTGCGCCCCGCGGTTTCATCCGCGTAAGTTTAAATTCCGTGGGAATGGGAATATCGGGATAAAAAGTAACAGCTATAGGTAACATAGCTATGTGTATCTATCAAGTTTCATCGCAATCGGTTCATTAGTTTTTTTCGTGAAGTTGCGTGAAGTAATCCCACGAGAGACAGGCTAACGTATAGTTGCCCATGAAAGAAGCACTTTTTTCTTAAGTCAATGATGCCCAGTGAAAATGTCTGTCCCTGGGACTTATTAATTGTTAGTGAAAAAGATACTTTACCCGGGAACTGGAGGATCTTAAATGATAAAGGCAAATCCGTCTCAAATCCGATTTTGGAGTAGGACGCAATATGAATGTAATAGAAAGATTTATAATCCACGATTCCTATAAAAATAGATGCAAAATTTATCCTAGTTTCAAATTGTATAATCAAATCTATTGAAATAATTATATATTTTGGCCCAGGATAATTTTTCTTTAGCAAGTCAATAAGGAACAACTCGCCCAACGAAGGGGCTGGTTGTTTCTCAGTGGAGGTAAGTTGTTCCGCTGTCAACTCCAAACAATAATAATGTAATATTAGTTGGAAAGGTACGTATACAATAAATAAGGCACATGTAACTGAATATTTATAAGTTTAATTTATAAAAATACAAAATCTTAATATTTTTGACAAATTTCAACAAAGGATTAAATGAAAAAAAAAAAAAAACTACAAAAAAAAGTAACAAACATTATTACTAATAATGTAATACAACCTAATTAATAAGCCTAAAACTAATAAAAATCTTTAATATTAATCAATGTGGACAAACATTTTTTGTCAAAATAACAAAATTATTTATTTTGATTTAAACACAAACAAAACTCAACTAATTTTAACATTTTGAACTATTTTATCTATCTTTATTCAGTCTCATAGAATTCACTTTAGGTACTGAGATCAATAATCTAATTAATGGTTTACTTTAGTAGGTAATACTTTTATTTCAGTCTCGCAAAACTTAAAAAAATAATTATTCAGAGTATTCGTCATCAGAATTGCAATTCGGACATATATAGGAATGAACATCTTTAGATTTCAGGTATTTTGAATGAGCCCAATGCTTACACATGACGCATTCAATCCATTGTTCTCCTGCTTGTGAATTGGAATATGAGTCGCAACATATTAAACAATACCATTCCAGGTTGGCTTCTTCGGGCACGCCACAATTGCGGCGATAAGTCCCCTCTTTGAGGAGTGGTTGGAGATGCGTCACGGCATCCTCACCTTCCGCCTGACGCAGGTCCTCACCGGACACGGTTGCTTCGGGAGGTTCCTGTTCCGGATAAGGCGGGAGGAAACGCCCGGGTGTTACCACTGTGTGGATCGCCCGGAGGACACGGTGGAGCATACGGTGGAGGTCTGCCCGGCTTGGGCAGAGCACCGCCGCGTCCTCGCGGAGGCGATCGGCGGCGGCGATCTCTCGCGTCCGGCCCTGGTACAGGCCATGGTACGGAGCGAGAGTGTATGGGACACGTCACCTCCTTCTGCGAAGCAGTAATGCTCGCGAAGGAGGAGGCTGAACGCGTGAGGGAGAGGCAATCTTTGCGCCCTCACGCCCCTAGTCGCCGCAGGAGACGCCCTGGGCGTCAGGAATCGATAGCCGATTCCCGGCCACCGTAGGCGCGGGCTTGCGGATGGCGAGCAATGGGTAGCTCGCCGTCCGGTAAGGACCAGGCCTGGGTCGACGGCGCGTTGTGTTCCACGCGCGCCTCAAAGAGATGTCAGCACTAGCTGAAGGGGTCCGCTAAAGCCGAGGCCCGCCAGGGTTGCGGGTGGTTCGAAAGAGTTACCGTGGCCCTGGCACAGGCAACTGAAGGAACACGGGTGGGTTTTAGTCAGTAGAAGTCTGACACGCCCTCCCGCTCCACCCAGAGCGGGAGAAGTTATTTGATGATTTCCCACCCCAAAAAAAAAAAAAAGGTTGGCTTCTTCACTATCACTTCCATGATCATCTTTTTGCAGGACTTTCCGTTTCAGATTTTCTTTACCATTTGCAGATTTACGTGTCATTTTACAATTTTGCTTGTTTTTACCTGATATCTTTTTATTTCCCTTTTTTTTATCATTTTACTATTGCTCTTTCCTCTTCTTCCTTTTTCAGCCAAAGCGTTCTTTTCAGGCGTGTCTGTCAGTATTGCTGGTTTTCTTATTCTTCGTTAAGTTAATATAGACGATCTTGGTGGTGCTTTTGGTAAGGGTTTGATAGCTTCAACGGAAAATGTGCTAGATGTGGCGTGAATGACAATATTATTTGGCAAATTAGCAATGTTCGCGGATCCTGGTTGAGGTTCGTGTCATTTTACAATTTTGCTTGTTTTTACCTGATATCTTTTTATTTCCCTTTTTTATCATTTTACTATTGCTCTTTCCTCTTGTTCCTTTTTCAGCCAAAGCGTTCTTTTCAGGCGTGTCTGTCAGTATTGCTGGTTTTCTTATTCTTCGTTAAGTTAACACGTTAACAGTGCAGCTACTAAATGTGAGAGGAGCCCCTCACGTGCAAACACGTTTTGTGAAAATATGTAAAGAGAGGCTTATGTTCACACGTGTATGCAAAAAAATTAAAATAAATCACACGTGTAAACTATAAAAAGGCTTCAAATTTGTATGGAGTCGTGACCCAACACGTTAACAGTGCAGCTACTAAATGTGAGAGGAGCCCCTCTTGTGCAAACACGTTTTGTGGAAATATGTAAAGAGAGGCTTATGTTCACACGTGTATGCAAAAAAATTAAAATAAATCACACGTGTAAACTATAAAAAGGCTTCAAATTTGTATGGAGTCGTGACCCAAATGTGGTGCACGCACGTGTCAGAGTGACCTCACAGTGACCCACATGTGGTGCACGCACAGGGAACGTGTTAATATAGATGATCTTGGTGGTGCTTTTGGTAAGGGTTTGATAGCTTCAACGGAAAATGTGCTAGATGTGGCGTGAATGACAATATTATTTGGCAAATTAGCAATGTTCGAGGATCCTGGTTGAGGTTCGTAGGTCGGTGATCCTGTAGTTGCTGGACGTGGCTCGCTACCTGGGATGGCTTCCATATTATGATCCACCTGAAGCTCTTCAGGGTCTGCTATTTCTCGGAACTGTGATTCCATATTTTCACCCAATTCCAATGAAATATTAGTGTCGGGCATAGGCCGGTCAGTTACGAAAGACGGAGTAAAATCTACATCCGTAAATATATCAGGGTTGTATGGACTTATGCCTGCCTTTTTAAATGCGTTCATTATATTATTTGGGGTCTCTGCTAGAGGCCATGCATGTTTTACAATTCCAGGTATCTCATAAATAGACATTGTCTTGCCTGGATTATTGCGTAGCCAGTTATCTTGAGCTTTGGCACAATACGTTTTAAACGGTCCAACGCCAACATCTAGAGGTTGCAAATTATGAGTACAATGTGGCGGGAAAGACAACATTATAACCGAATTGTCAACATGTTGTGATTGATGGTTATCAAGCAATAACAGTACGGGGTCCTCGAAAGTGGGCTTTGTGTGTTTTATAAAATGGTCCATAAAGATGAGGAATTCTTTAGCCGTCATCCATCCCGAGCTTTTTCCAGCTCCAATACTTTCTGGGGGACCATCACGAATGAATAGGTCTTTATACTTAAGGCGAGGAAAAACAAACATAGGCGGTATAGTATTTCCAACTGCATTCGCTGCTAATTCGACGGTAACTAAAGTTCCTCGCCCCGCAGACACTATAGCACCCACTTGTTTGACGCCCTTTGCAGCTACTATTTTCTTTGGTTTTAATACAGTGGTGACTCCTGTTTCGTCCAAGTTCCATATTCTAGATAGTAGCAAGTTATGTTTCAATATGACATCTCTGAGCTTGTTAAAAAATTCATTAACATTATGCCGGTTAAAAGAAGACGCGCGTCCTGCACTTGTGGCTTCCGGAGCTCTTATAGACAAAGACGGATTTCTTGTCAGAAAACCCGTGAACCAATCAGCTCCAGCTTCTTTATTTCTATGCCAAGAGGCTGGAATGTTAAGCATGTCAAATCGAAGAGCACAAGTATATGCTAACTTCCTCACTTATTCTGCCAAGAGACCAAAGTAAATTGACGCACATTCTAACAAATAATCCGCCAATGTCTTCTCCTGGTCGTGGTTGAACACCTGTCTAGAATAGTAACATACAGTTGCTGTTATACCGGCCTTCAACTTTTTGACATAGCGAAATAATGTCATATGACATATCTCTAGTTCTCGAGCTGTCTTAAGCTTACGACCGTCTTTAATAACAGCATCAGCTGCCCGCTGCAAAAGGTCAATCGAAACTTTGCCCCGTTCGGTTTTCCGTTTATAGTTTCTCATCCTAAAACAAAGTTTTAATTTTATTATTTACAAGTTTCATTACGGGGCACGTTGTTCCGCGGAACAACTAGCCCCCCACCAGAGGAACTTTGAACCCCAAATCCCATTTTCAAAATGTCCTTCAATTATAACAGAATAGGTTATAAAAAGCCCTCAATGATATCAAAAAGATAATCACGATAGTTCGCCCAACTGATAATAGCAAGTCAGTCACAAACAGCCAGGAAATTGATTGATACAGACCAAAAAGTTTAAGGACGAAAAAATTTACTTACGTGATGTTTATGTGCCACTAATCCATTACCACTCTCACACGCCGACACACCGTCACTAAAATGGCTGATATTGTATCAGCCATTTTAGTGACGCGATAGAATGACGTTCCGCGACGCACTTCACACCTATTGCTATCTCTTTTCTTCGCGGAACTATTTGGATCGGAACAACCTACCCCCGGCACTTGAACCCCGGCCTTCCCAATGAGAAAATTAATTTTCTTCATAATTTTTACTTTCGTGTATTTTTTCGATGTTTTAATAGTTATTCTGCTATTCAGGACAGAGACAAATACAAAAAATCAAAAACTATGAAAATTGGTCCAGCTTTCTCGAGTTAGTGTTCGAACGAACCCGACTTTGTTTTAATATAGAGATAACCTAATATAATTAAAAATTGTTTTTTGCGAATCACACCACCGAACTGCGGTTAACTGCTCTGCAAACGGTCACACACCTATGGAACACCACAGTGCCAATGCAAACATGAATTTTACTCGGAATGTAATGGTGCTTTATAGTATTTTATTTTTTTATTTTTATAAGTTGCCTTCAAATTTGGTGTGCAAGTTGTTAATTTTCCGTTCCTTTATATATTCCGTTACTGTTTTTAGAAGAATCAATCCGCGCGTCGCTCCTCGGATACTATACGTACTCGTATAAGTATTATAAGCAGTGCGTGACGACACTGTTTACCTGGTTTAACGAATAGAGTACTATTAATCCCGGTAGTAGTAGGTTCCCGTTGGATATTTTCCGACATCTACGCGGGCAATCCCGCGGGAAAAAGCTAGTGATATATATATATTTACCATTTATGACGCTTTTAACGTCATTTTCTGATTCTGACCCGATATTATTCATATATGACTTTGATGACGAAATAGGAATACTTAGATCTAAAATATGCTTTTTTTTGTGGATGGGAATTCATCAAATAACTTCTCCCACTCTGGGTGGAGCGGGAGGGCATGTCAGACTTCTACTGACTAAAACCCACCCGTGTTCCTTCAGTTGCCTGTGCCAGGGCCACGGTAGCTCTTTCGAACAACCCGCAACCCTATACCTGCAGTGTTATTCTCTACAAATCTCACCGTGAATACTAAGGTGAGGTGAGCGTGGAGTGAGCTGTCAATAGTGTCAATCCCTAGCATCAGGTGGAATGACAGCTCACTCCACGCTCACCTCACCTTAGTATTCACGGTGAGATTTGTACAGAATAGCACTGCAGGTATAGGGTTGCGGGTTGAAATTTCCACGGTGAGATTTTTACAGAATAAACCGACTGATTGTCTTTAAACCATCTTTATGACCATGTACCCACATGGCTATTGGTTTATAGACAATTTTTGCCCGGTGTCCTTTACATTTCTGATATAGCTTACTCCTTGAGATAGAACAAAGAATAGGAAAACAGTTAATTTACGATGTCTGAATAATAACAATAGAGCAAGCCTGCTATTCACGAGGTCAATTTCATTCACACCAACCAATTTGGATATTTCCACATTACGTATTCGATCGGCAGGATTACGCCAAGTGATTTATGCTGAGTTCCTATTATTACCATAACATTAATCTTATTCCTTCCCTTATTCTGGTATTCCTCTTGATTCTCAAGGCCAATTGGGATTCTTCTTGTGGCACAGTTTTGGTTAATTTTGTCTAAACTCGCTTGTAATGTTGTTCAATCCTATGAAAAGCATAGCCAAGAATAATGACGTTTAAAACGTTTAAAAATTTTCTCCTACCCAGAGACGTTAAGGATAAGTTTTGCAAAAGCCTGATTGACATCCTAATTACTCAGTTGGGGTAAACTGCATTTACTTGATCCGATATACGTGAATAATTTTCATCAGTAACGATTTTACCAATGCCATAAGGCTAATATTATAAAAAAACGCTTCGCCAATTGCCATCGATTATCTGCTTAGCCTATGAAAGCCCGGGCCATAGTGACTGATGGTTGTGCTTAAACCTAAGATGTTATTTGGTTTATCTATGTGTGATGACTACTTAACCGTGCCTCAGAAAATGTATAAAGGTATAAACTGTATGGAACAAATCAATTGAACCAATACCTCCAGATACAATACTAAGTTTATTCTAGAAAATCAACAATTGAGCTACACAAACACCTTTATGTGAGTGATAACAAACTTTTACATGGACTGTTCCCTTACATAGAGATAGGTATTGGCCCTAACACAACTCGTTTCCGTAACGGGTTTTAAAACCCAAACACTTACAATCAATCTGCCTAGCCTTTTCCCAACTATGTTGGGGTCGGCTTCCAGTCTAACCGGATGCAGCTGAATACCAGTATTTTACATGGAGCGACTGCCTATCTGACCTCCACAACCCAGTTACTGGGTAATACGATACCCCTTGGTAAGACTAGAAAATAAGGCAAATACTTACATGAGACTATAATAAAAGGATGCTCAAGATCGCTGTGAAGGATCCGCGAGGTGAAAACTGCATAAATCTTTCGATCAGATTAGGTAAATTGACAAACTGTTGGTAGCGCTCATAAAAGGAATTTAAATCTTAACAAAGTTAACCCAAGATGCTACTGTTCACATGAATATTATAATAACTGGGTTGATTCCCTAGTTCTCTACATAAGGCCTAAATCCCTATCAGGACCTTAACTAAATATTCAGTATAAAAAGTTATAATAAAGAATATCTAAACTCTCTCTCTCTCATCCGAGATGGGTGTAAAGCATTTAGTATGAAGTGACTCTTAGGGCTCTTATATAGGCAACCTGAGATGGAATAACCACAATTAACAGTCACTATAACCTCTTAACCAGTCTCACAATTAGACTATAAATTAGCTATCAATTAAACTCTCAACTAACAGAGTTCCTTAAACTCTCAATTAGCAGAACAAAAGCCCTTGGCATAAAGTCCAAGACAGACCTGGAATTCCACGTTGTAGCGCGGCCTGCGGGTAAGGTCCTCGACGAAACAAGATCGCAAGCTCAACGTCTCCTACACGCACGCCGTACATGTGTAAAGCTTTCTTTTCACGAGCAAAAACTCACTCCAGCCAGTGTCAGAACAAAAACCTGCTCCATCAAAGGTCCGACATCAGACTCCCGTCCATCCGTCCGTGGTATCTCCAGGTTTAGGCCCGGTAAACTCAGCTAAACCTGTAACAAATAACTGTTAAAATAAAAATCGAAAATAAAGCTATGTTCGAGTGGCCATGTCTCAGTTAATTTTTAACTCTTAATTTTTTTCGAACCAACATCTTAAATAAAATTTTGTCTACTTTTATCTATTAGGTTGGGGAAAAAGTCTTTTCGCATTATAGTATGTATGAACTTGTAATAAAACCTCTTTGGCTATACTATTTGTATCTGGCTGGTTTTGGTATCATTGAAAGTTTAAATTTTAAAGAACATAATTCCAAATTCAAATTAGGAAAATGGTTGATTTTCATTTGTTTTTCGTACCGTCAAGATGAGTGAATCTAATGAAGAAATTCGATGCATTTTAAAATTTTACTACAAAAAAGGTAAAAATGCAACGCAAGCCGCGAAAAAAAATTGCGATGTTTATGGACCTAGTGTAGTGTCTGTGAGAGTAGCACAAATTTGGTTTAAGCGTTTTCAATCCGGAAATTTTGATGTCAAAGATGCACGTCGCTTTGGTCGCCCTATTACGGATAAAATGGATGCCATTTTTGAAAAAGTGGAGCAAGATCGGCATATCAGTAGTTACGACGTAGCTGAAGAACTGGAAATTGACCACAAAAAAGTTTTGGCGCATTTGAAAAAAACTGGGTACACAAAAAAGCTCGACATTTGGGTACCTCACGAGCTCACTGAAATAAACCTAATGAACTGTGTACTCATTTGTGATTCTTTATTACGACGTAATGAAACCGAACCATTTTTAAAGAAGCTGATAACTGGTGATGAAAAGTGGATCATGTATGACAAGAACGTATGAAAAAGGTCGTGGTCAAAGGCCGGTCAGGCTTCACAGACTGTGGCGAAACCCGGGTTAACTCGCAACAAGGTGATGCTGTGTGTATGGTGGGATTGGAAGGGCATTATTCATTATGAGCTGTTACCACCAGGCAGGACCATCGATTCTGAACTCTACTGCGAACAACTGATGACATTAAAGCAAGAAGTTGAGAGAAAGCGGCCGGAATTAATCAACAGAAGGGGTGTGGTTTATCATCATGATAACGCTAGACCTCACACATCTTTAGCCACTCAGCAAAAATTAAGAGAGTTTGGCTGGGAGGTGTTAATGCATCCGCCGTATAGTCCTGACCTTGCACCTTCAGATTTCCACCTGTTTCGGTCAGGTTAACATCACGAGAGGACTGCCAAAACCACTTGTCGCGGTGTTTTGACCAGAAGTCCCAAAATTTCTATAGCAATGGGATCATGTCCCTACCTACAAGATGGCAAAAAGTTATGGAACAAAATGGTACCTACATACTTTAGTTAAATGTAAATAAACTATATTAAAAAATGTTTTGAATTTTCTTAAAAAATGCGAAGAAACTTTTTCCCCAACCTATTATTATGCAACGCTTAACCTATTTTTGACCCAAACATAGTGATAGGCAAAAAAGAAAAAAACAAAAACAAAAAAAACCGAACATGTCTGTTTGTCCTGAGTCTGGGTGTAATTATCTATGTAAGTATGTATTTACAAAAAAAAAGTAGTGTATGTAGTATATCAGTTATCTGGTTTCCATAGTTTGGGATCAGATGACCGTGTGTGAAATGTCCCAGGATATTATTATTATAAAACAAAAAAATCTAATTTTTGGCTTCTTTTTTTTGTTACAATATTTTTGGCATAAAAAGTAGTTTTAATTTTTTTGAAAAAGCCCCATGGTAAAATTAATTTTCTACAAAAAGTTTCAAATATAAAGTATATCGAAATTTGCTTAGATTGCGGGATATATTGAAAAGACTGCAAAGCGTACATTTTCACCCCTATCTCCAATGTCCAGCCTCTAATACTCTAATTTAATTTAATAGCACTCCAAGGTTTTTTCTTCTTAAATGAGCCATTGACCTATTCCTGCATTAAAAACCCAGGAAAGTATTTGTTCCTTATTGCCCTGTTATTTAGGACATAATTAATAGCCTATAAGTATACAGCTCTTCATCGCTTCTTTCCAAAAAAAAAAAAAATTCGCTACTTAAAAAATAAAAGTTATTTCCTTATTAACTCTTCTTCTTCTTACTGGATCCACGCTACTCCTATTCATCCTTTGTTTGCGTGTAGAAATGCTCATCCATACTGCACTACCACGGGGAGATAGTGCAGTTATGTGGGACTCTAACTCACTAAAACTCGACGGTGTCCTCCTCTACCGCTTGTGGGGGGAACACGGGCACGCGTTAGCATTCACCGCGAACCCACCGCGGCGGTCCGTCACCGGACCCTCCTCTGGGGAGTACACCCCATCACAGGCGCACCAGGACACATTGCACGCCGTGACTACTCTAGGGACCCAACCAGCACGTGGGCGCTAGACGACCCAGGCACCCATGGTCCCCCTGCGACCGGTCAGGTCAGTGGCCCGGCTGCCTACCACTTTTCGGCCGCAGAGGATAGGTACAGCGGCCAACGTAATACCGACACTCCTCTCTCGCCACGGCCTCCAACCCTCAGCCGCGATGCCATACGACATCGCGGCCCGCCTCAGTTGCGATGTTGCAATAATAACTCCAAATCTATACGTATAATAAACACATGAAATTGGTTTATTTATTTAAACCCCTTAGAATAACTATTGTAGAATTCCGAATTTTGTAAATACAGCTCAAACGGTTATTGAGATATTAACGTCTAAAAATCGGCACTTTTATGACTGGCTGACTGACATATATAATATATAGATCAAAAACCTAACCCACTTCCAGATGACCTAGGAAATTGAAATTTGGCTTTCAGCTGGGTAATTGTGTGTATACAAAGGGAAAACAGTGAATTTTTACGATTTGAAATGTTTTCCAGCAGTTTTTTTTTAACACCTAGCGCCTTTCGAAATTATACAAGCAATAGCAACAACTGCTAACAGAACACTGCTTTGGCTTCGAACATCTTTTGATCCACAGCTATGTAAGTGTATTTATTTATTTATTTAGAAACCAACAGCGTTACAAAAAAGATACTTATAAAATTTCATATTACATATGGGTTTGGCCAATTATAGGTTTTCCTGAGTAACCATAAGAGTGTAATAGCTTACGAACAGACAATGAAATGAGAACTGATAAACTGTTAGAGGAGTTGGCAAAATAAATGTTTACATAAAAAAGTCTACGTTCCAAATTAAATTAAAGCTAAATTTAAAGTAATCTAACATGTAATTATGCCTAAAGGAGTTGTTTATTTTTTTAAATCTTTACAATTTGCTTCCTGAATGCCACTTTGGATTTGCTATGTGTGCGTGTGTATCAGAATATATTTTTGTGAATTGAAACTAAAAAATTTAATATTTTAGATTCCATGATGAAAGGTCCCTCTTAATGATAAAGTAGGTTTGTACAAACACTTTTACAAGTCACTCATGATTTTTTTTTTAAACTAGATGAGGTCGGCGTTTCCTATTTGACTACTCTGAGCAGAAAGACCGAAACAAACTCAGAGGTCACAGTCTCATATAAAGTCCAGACATAATCTTGGTCACTTCATGTGAAGACCATGTAGATTGGTGTCTGAAATGGTCTTTTCAGGAAAGAACCACACAGATTGAGAGGACCTGTCCAGTCAGTGCACGCATTTGTCAGTAATCGCGCAGCTCAACTCAAAACTTAAGGAGCTCAACGATTCGACGAACAATACCAAAGAAAGGACATTTGGGTAGGCCGCATAAATTACTCAAACTGCCAGACCATGATTTAAAATAACTGTGAGAAAAAATAAAATAAACAAAAAAGCAATGACCTACGCAATGATGTCTTCACATTCACAATAATTAAAATAATATAATACTTTACAAAGTAAATATTCATGTCATTCATTCAGTATGCAAAAATAAAAAGAGAAAAAAGAAAATTTGGAGCAGTTCATGCCCAAGCCTTTTTGTCCAAAACATAATCTTTAACGGCATAAAAAGCTTTCTGACACAACTTGCGTTTAATGAATGATTTGAATTTATTAAGGCTTAGATCTTGAACGTGGCTTGGAAGTTTATTATAAAAGCGTATACATTGACACCTGAATGAGCCACCTATTTTCTTGAGCCTAGCAAAACATTACACAAATTGGTTGTACCTCCAGTACAACTAATTTGTGTAATGTTTTGTTTACCAGATTAATATGAGGATATATAAGAATAATAAGATTAATATTAATAATAATACGATTAATATTAAGCTTCTATATAATTTGCCTTGTTAATTGCCTAGAAGATTTCACACCATTAAGATTTACACATTGAAACCTATTATGTAAATGAGAATTTATTACTTTAAGAGCTTCGGTTTGGACACCGTAATGACGTAGTTTACGTAAAAGCGTGTTAGGTGCACGCAAACAAAGGCTTTGGAGAGATCACAGAAAACTCTAGTAGTATTAGGCGAGGTCTCCCATGCGTTAAATATGTATTTCAGCTGAGCAATGCCCGCATATGTAGTCGAACGACCTTTTGTAAAGCCATATTGTTCATCATGAAGGAAGCTGTTTAAATTAAAATGTCTTAGCAACTGCTTGAGTATTAACTTTTCAAATATTTTGCTAAATGCACGTAATATAGAAATAGGTCTAAAATTGCCAACGTCACTTTTATTACCTGATTAACAAATGGTATGACTTTACTCCTTTTCATGAGGTCAGGAAAAGTTCCTAAATCAACACATTTAGTAAAAGTAACATCATAGGGGGAGCGCGTGGTTAAGTAATAACAGCCGCACGGGTCGATCCATCAGGTTAAGCTACGCTTGCCGGGGTTGGTCTGTGGATGGGTGACCATCTTTTCATACCGAGACTCCTCCGTGCCTCGGAAAGCACGTTAAGCCATTGGTCCCGGCTGTCATTCGAGGATCTTTGACAGTCGTTACGGGTCGTCAGAAACCGAAAGTCTGACAACCAGTCTTACCCAAGGGGTATCGTATTACCCAGTAACTGGGATGTGGAGGTCAGATAGGCAGTCGCTCCATGTAAAATACTGGTGTTCAGCTGCATCCGGTTAGACTGGAAGCTGACCCCAACATAGTTGGGAAAAGGCTAGGCAGATTGATAAGATCATAGGGCGCTATTATGTATATTATATTACTTAATAGTTTAATCGAGATGCCCAGTAATCACCATTGTACTACTTTACTTATTCGTGATTTGAAATCGGCTGTTTAATATATGTATGGCTGTTATTGTGTGTGTAATATAAGATAAGGGGTAAAATGGTATTTTTTTTTATAAAATTGTGAGTTATATCTTGAAGGCAGCTAAACAAAACACTGCTTAAAAATGATGTATTTTTAAATCCATAAAAAACTTTTTTTTTTAATCGTAATACTATTTTTATGTTAAAAACTACAATTTAACGATTTTCGGACTTTTACCTTTACTTGTGCTATGAAATCTTGCTTCTTGCAATTTCATGATTCTAGGTCAACGGAAGAGTATCAAAATATGTCGCTTAGATGGCCGTATTTTTTATTGCGTTGACTTAAAAGCTTGATTTTTTTTAGAGCTCCAAGGGACCGTAATATCTACGTATTTGATATTAATTTGAATTTGATACCTCCACGCGTTACGCAAGAGGAGCTCGTGGCTAAGTAATAACAGCCGCACGGGTCAATCCATCAGGTTAAGCTACGCTTGCCGGGCTTGGTCCGTAGATGGATGACCATCTTTACATACCGAGACTCCTCCGTGCCTCGGGAAACACGTTTAGCCGTTGGTCCCGGCTGTCATTCGTGAATCTTTGACAGTCGTTACGGGTCGTCAGAAGCCCGAAAGAGCAAGGGGTATCGAATTACCCAGTAACTGGGATGTGGAGGTCAGATAGGCAGTCGCTCCATGTAAATTACTGGTATTCGGCTGCATCCGGTTAGACTGGAAGCTGACCCCAACATAGTTGGGAAAAGGCTAGGCAGATTGAAAAGATCATAGGGCGCTATTATGTATATTATATTACTTAATAGTTTAATCGAGATGCCCAGTAATCACCATTGTACTACTTTACTTATTCGTGATTTGAAATCGGCTGTTTAATATATGTATGGCTGTTATTGTGTGTGTGTAATATAAGATAAGGGGTAAAATGGTATTTTTTTTAATAAAATTTTGAGTTATATCTTGAAGGCAGCTAAACAAAACACTGCTTAAAAATGATGTATTTTTAAAATCCATAAAAAACTCTTTTAAACGATACCAGACACGATATGTTAATGAAACCATTTTTTTTCATCGAAATGACCCTCCAATGAAATTTAAAAAAATGTATGGTTTTGACTTACGACCTGTGTGCGCGTCACTGAGACCTAAACATCAAGTCAAATTTCAATTTCCTATGTTGCATAGATCTCGAGAAAAAGTCCCAGAGGAGACAGACGAACCAAAAACTGATGTTATAAAGGTTTTTTCGGTTCGGAACCTTAAAAACTAAAAAGTATGATTTACGAACTTAAACTTGAAGTTTAAGAAGCAATTCGCGCATAGTCAACGGAAGTCAACGGAATTCTATTTCAACATCTATTCTTATTGGATGGATCTCAGCCACAGAAAATGCGGCGCTGCTTGGTACAAATCTCTTTACAATTGCATTTCTGCCGCGCCTTACATGATATCGCGTAGCAAGTTTTATTTCTTTTTCTTTTTAAACCTTCCTTTTGGCTTTGCTTTATGCGTCGGGACTCGCTGTTTTTTACCTCATCGGTACATGGATTAAACGGAATTTTGTAATACCTGTATTGAATCTGCCTTTAATGCCTAAAATCGTATATACCCAATATACGATTTTAGGCATTAAAAATAGAACTATAAATGAAGTGATTCCAGATTTAATTTTCTCTTCAAGCTATATTACTGATTCTGCTTTAAACTCTTCAGTCAGTTGTTGTTGTTGCTTGTGCCATGTTGCGCATATTAACATAATCCACTGCTTCAACTGGTTTAGGTTGTTGCAAAGGTTGTGTAACATTAACATTTATTATTGCTTCTGCACGAGTCCAATATGCACGACATGACAATATAATTCTTCAATCAACCTCAGATATAATATTTTAGTTTAATTATTATTTGATTCTAACAACAACATAGTGTATAATATCTATATCTATATTATTAATAAAGCTTAAAGTTTTTTTTTTTGTTTTTTTTTTTATATTTGAACGTACTAATCTCTGGAATAACCAGTCGGATTTAAAAAAAGAATTGCGTTTGATAGCCCATTTCTTGAGGAAGCTACTACAATATTACGCTAGGACCAGCCTTAGGAGCCGAGCAAAAAGAAAAAAAAACGCAGTAGGTAATAGAGCGGAGAGGCGATGCGATGCGCCGGGAGGGTGGGGGCAGCAAGAGTTTTTACACGGACGAAGTCTCGGGCAGAATTATATACCTATAATAACAGAATCGATGACGAACTGCAATAATTTTTGCGTGCCAATATATTCATTTGTTTCTTTTTTACTTTAAATATCTGTATTTGCAAGCCAGTTCGAAATATTGGGTCTTTACCTATGAAATTGCCGTTTAGTATGCAGAAAGTTAAAGTCATTTTTATATAAATAATTTTTATTTCTATCAATCAAAATGTGCACCTATTCTATCGATGCATCTCTGCCAGCGCAGTGGTTATTTTTCAATGCTCTTCTTGAAGAAGTCAAGTGTACGGGATCCAACAAACTCTTCAGAGGCATTTTGTACTGCCTCTCGGGTATTGATATTTTTCCCTGCCAAGCAGTTTTCCAAATTTTGGGAAAGTAGAAGTCTGTGGTGGGTGACGCAAAACTTCCAACCCTTGCTCCTGTAGCTTAGAGACCGTCTTTTGTGCCATATGAGATCGAGCGTTGTCGTGTAGGGGCAGCCGGGACGAGCGATTGACCAAAGCTGGCCGGAGATTTGCGAGCTTCTCCAATATTGTGTCCATCCGCAGTAGGTAATGCTGGTGTCATTAGGTATAAAGCTATGATGAATTATACTAGCACTAGACCACCAAACAGTCACCTTGACTATTTTAAGGTATGTTTTCATTTGGAGCATTGCCTAGGCGCTAAACCAGTGTCTAACCAACATAATGACCGCTTACAATTATCAAAAAGAAGCCATTTTTCATCGCAAGTGACAATGCGGTTCAAAATCCCTTCGTTTTTGCATCTGTTAAGCAACGCAAGGCATACCTCAACGCGTTCGTAGAGTTGGCTGGCGATCGTTCAGTTCGTGCGGCACCCACTTATCAAGTTTTTTACCTTGCCAATTTGACGCAAATGGACCAATATTGTTTTGATGCTAACGTTGAAAGCTGCAGCTAACTCAGCCGTAGATTGAAGAGCGTCAGCTTCCACTATCGCCTTTAATTCGTCCTTGCTGACTGTAGGTTTTGGGTGACGACGGGGTTCATTTTTTAGATCAAAATTTCCATGTTGGAAGCGTTCAATAACGAGTCGTGCGTTCGTTTGTAGTGTTCACTCCGTACACGTAATTAATGTTGCGAGCCGTTTGTGCGGCATTGCTATCACGACGGATTTCGTATTCCATAATTACTCGTATTTTTATCGTGTCCATATTGATGAAAAATATACAAATGTAGTGAAAACAAAACACTAATGAATAAAAAAAACAACTAAATTTCAAAATATAATTCCATATTTAAAAAAAAAAATCATTGCCATTTAGAATTTATTGCCAGCCATAGATAAATTACGTTTCAATTGGCCAGTATTGTAAAACGGCAACTCCATAGGTAAAGACCTATAAAATATTTATAAGTTGTTCCTTGGTTGCCATATTTCAAAGTAAAAAGTTCGTTCCATTTTTAAATTACACGATAGATAGGTTTGAGTTTTTATGGTAATTTATTCGGCCGCTAAACACGACAGATTAAGATATGGATTTTCGTACTAATATTGCCGGCTGCTGCTCGCATGTATTTGATCAGTACGGCATTTTCGATATCTCGAAGAAGGTTTTCAAAATATTGCACGAATTTCCAAGCATTTTTGAGAAATAGCGCATTTTTATGCACCTCGCATATTTTTGTACTAGCCCAATGAAGCGGTGGTGGTGATTGATTGTGTAGTCCATCTTTGTACCGTCAAGTCTTTATATTTTTGCCAGTTTTCAAATTCATTCCTTTATCAAGCCTTATACATAATACTTTTTGAAGCTACGGCACTGAGTAGACTAAAATTGCATAAAATATAATAATCTTGTAAGTGATTTAAAAATTTAATTTCGCGTTTAATATTCAAACAATTAAATCAAAGCGCTCATTTTGTAAGTGGCACTACAAATTGTCAACCTCAGGTACGTTTTAAATTTTCAACAAATACTTTTGGAACAGGCCATAGTGTCGACCTTTAAATTTTGTCCACCGCTGTCATTTCAACACTGAGAGAATAGGCACGAAACAGCATCTTTTTAACACACAGGCTACACAGGGAAACTCTCGCGCGTAATATAAGCATATTGCGCGCAGATTTACATGATGTAGCCTGTGCACCGTTTCAAGAGGGCTCAGCTATCCCATTCTATGTCATCTGTAAGATCGTTGTGAGGATGTAAGACGGTTTAGACATCTGGACCATGTGGTCCAGATATCTAATACGTATAACCCGCCAACATGTAGGGAGCAGCAGATTTTTTTTCGCGATTTCAGGTTTGGTCCCATAGTTATTTTTTATCATGAGTACAATCATGTGTTAGAAGGAACAACAGGGTTTTTGTTACATATTATATACTAGCTTTTGCCAGCAGCTTCGCCCGCGTGGGTGTTGGGAATAATCCCACGGGAACCGTACATTTTTCCGGATTAAAATGTATCCTATGTGCTATTCTAGACTATAATCTATCTGTGTGGCAAATTTCGTCCAGATCCGTTCAGCCGTTCTGGCGTGATTGATTACCAAACAACCATCCATCCATGCAAACTTTCGCTATTATAATATTAGTAGGACAGTAGGATATATAAGCAAGAAAATTACAGTAATTATAATATAAAATCGTAAACAATTTGCTCACTGGAAAATTAATAGTAATAATACCTATACCTACTTATTATTTTTACAATTGCGAGTTAACATCACGTTATATGAGTAATGTGCCTGATTAACTTTATATAGATTTTACTTCAAGGGTTTCTTTTAATTGCGCTGTAGCGCGAATTCACTGGTAATTAATACTGATTATAAAGTTGAAGTGAAGTATTATAACGTTTACATTATATTTTTACTTTTTTTTTTTTTGTTAGTTTGGTTAACTTTTGTTTGTTAAAAAATACGAAATATATTAATGGTTAGTTTTTTATTTATTAGTGTACTTATTTATTATTTATTTATTTTTATGCAATGTTGTAAGAATAAATTAGGCTTCACAATGTGTCTGTCAGGGACGAACGCTAACACCTGAGATACAGGACACGTCCTAGTTCAGGTGCCAGGGGTTTCAGAAAATCTAGCATGTACTTAGGCCTAGTTATTATAAGGATCTAAGTTACTAAAGTAATACATTGTAAACCCATTTTCTCTCCTTATGTATTAGGCTTATGAAATAAATTATTATTATTATTATTACTACCCTTTAATTCATTCGCAACGATGATTATACTCAACGTTGCAAAAACAAAACATTTTTTTTGACGTACAGACGCCAGCACATCAAGCTACTACAATCTGTCAGATTTCTTTAATAGATTTTCGACTTTATTGCCAAAGCATTAGGTTCAAGGTTGATTGGGAAAATCTGACAGTTTCGGGTAGGTTGACCTACTGGCGTCTGTACCTAATTATTTCATTCGTTTGTGTTGAAACAAAACGCAGTGGATAACTGATAGTTTATGTACCCAATACATTTGACATTTAGGGCCAGTTTCTTGATCCGTAGTTAACTCAACTAATAGTTAAAGATAGTAACTAATGGTTGAATTTTGGCTAAATGTGAAAGGCTAAACATGAATGCTTTAGCTCATTCATATTACACATCATGTTTAGCCTTTCACATTTAGCCAAAAATCAACCATTAGTTACTATCTTTAACCATTGGTTGAGTTAACTACGGATCAAAAAACAGGCCCTTAGCGAGAAAATGCGCCCCTTAGCGAGAAAATGCGCCTGGTAAAGGAGCATCTCGCGGACGTGCGGTAAAAATTTAAAACATCTATTTCATCTTTTATGGTAATGTTATTGGTAACAGGAAATTGACCAAATTCCTACTATTCAACTGACTTCACAAAAAGGAGGAGGTTCTAAGTTGGTCGGAATTTTTATCGTTGTTTCTTTTTTTGGGAGCCTTTCGTCAATATATTGCTCTTAAATTAATACGACTTAACAGGTTAATGTTAGACTAATCAATAGAAACAAATATGAAAACTAATGATTAATTATCCGCTAATTACACATGGGATGAAATTCATCCCATTTTTTTATTTAAGTAGTGGTTCGTGGGAGTAAAGTCATCCCACGCAAGTCTGCTTTTATTTTGAACCTTGTTCCACCACTATTAAGGAGTCCTTTCTAATTTCGTACATTTAGTTTGATGCACTATATATTTCCGAGGAATTTGAGGTAGGTACGCCAACCCTCTATGGAAAGATTATTTTTAGTCTGTAGTTGCAAATCTTTTTGTAAACAAAAGGTTTTTGTTCAAATTGGAGTGCTTGTAATTAATGAAAATGTATTAAGGTTTTATTTATGTTTCGTGCTAAAAATAAACACACCATGCATTTTAAACCATAAAACATATAGGTCATCACTTGCTTTTTTTACTAAAGTCATTTCTTTGAAAGTGTAACTAAAATTTTTTTTGTTATTTTTTACAACCAATTTTAAAAATGAAAACAAGTCATACTTTCAAACGAAACGATTACTATAAAGCCCTACTCACTAGCATTCTAAGAAACATTCAACGGTCACGAAATTCCAAGAAGCTACGATGCAAATTGGTTTTGTTTACAAGATTACCGCGGGTGGGGCGCTCAATGGTTTTCCCCGCGCGCGAGTTAGCACAGCGGTTCAGCACAGCGTTTAACATTACATAACTATCATATCAGTCATAGTCATATTTTTTTAACCGACCTTCAAAAAAGGAGGAGGTTCTCAGTTTGTCGGATTTTTTTTAAGGCTCTGTGCCTCAAAAGGAAAAACGGAACCCTTATAGGATCACTCGTGTGTCGTGTCTGTCTGTCCGTCTGTCGCAGCCAACTTGCTCCGAATGTAATGCACCGATTAAGTTGAAATTTGGTACACATAATATATGGATTTCTGTTACCCGAATACGGACGTTTAACGTAAATAAACGTATTTTGAATATGGGGGTAAATCTTGGGGGCAAATAAGAAAAAAGAAGTTTTGCTAACTGTACCGTGAGATATATCAAATGGTTACTGGCTTATTATTATTATTATTATTACTTATTATTATTACTTATTTACTGGCTTACTGCGAGGAGGCTTGTCAATTCCTTCCCCCTTATCTCCGAAACTACAGAGCATAAAATAAAAAATAAAAAATCCATTTGCCGTGTCTTGCCGTGAATTGCCGTTCTAATCTCAACTTAGAACGCCCTACTTTAACATCTTACTAGTAACACAAAAATCCTTCTATAGCTGTTAAAGTACAATCTATTCACTTTATCTGAGTGAAATGAATTGTATGATTTATAAGGGTCTGCCTTGAGTTACATAAGTGGGAAGGTACCTTTAAGTATTATTTTTGGTGGTCTATTTTGAGGTTATGTATAAACCAATTTAATATACCCAAGTCTAATGTATGTCTTACCATTACATTTTTTGTTATACTCTATTGTAGCATTCAAAACCATATATTCATTCTATAAAACGATAAGCCTGTATGTGATACTGAAAATACATGGGTTTCTGCCAATCTCCTTTCTATTAAACCCATAATAATCTACGCTGATTTCTAAGAATAGGATTATAATTAAATAGCCTATTGTTTACACCCCGTTATTACTAAAAAGTAAAATGGAAACAATGTTATGTTAATGAAGGGTAGCTGAAACCACCAATGACTCCGGAGTCTTTAGAAGCAAAATAAACAGGGGAATTGACATCCTTTTGACATTTCTTTAGTTTCCTGGACATTTGCAGTGGTAGCCAGCTAAATGACAGAGAATTTGTTAGCCTAAGTATCTGCATTCTTGTTTATTTAGATTTTTATTTTTTTTTACTGTCCCACTAGGAAAAGTTAATTTTTGAATTCTCTCTCAGAGACTGTGGGTCCTAACAAAGCTTGGGTAAGATGTGATTTCTAAATCTCAATCAAGGTTAAAATTGAGTACCGCAACCAATCATAAGGCTCTGCCTACATGCAAGGTTGAAAGGAAGAGAATAATATCAACACTTCTAAAAGAGTGTTTTGTTCCCTGAAACAAGTTCATACATTTTGCTATCCTTGTAAGGCAGCCTTTCCCAAAGTGGGCGATAACGCCCCCTTGTGGGCGCTGCAGGCCTAAAGGCGGGCAGTAAGAGACCCAGAAAAAAATGGGGGCGTTGTGTAGAGGTTTAGGGGGCGATTTGTAATTTCATCTAGACACCGACTGAGCTCTCGACTCTCGACTAGAAATTGTGAACACCAACTAATATTAATTAAGAGATTGCTCAAACTAACTTGGTTCGATATTTCTCTCCGTGTAGTCTCTCATATATCTGTCCTGTTTTATTGAATAAATAAAATAAAAATCAAGTCGCTCTGTTTCGAAATGAAAGTAGACACAAACAAACAAATAAAAAGGCAACAGACATACTTCCGCATTTTAATATTATTAGTATTCCTAGATAGATAAGTTTCGCAAGTAGATAATAGACCGCGGGAAGTCATGTTTTAACAAGTTTTAACCCGATTTGTGCATTCCTGTATCAATCGGCTGGCTCATAGAATCTTGTTCTTATTTGTTAAGTACGATTGAGCGATATGAGTTTATGCATGTTTGTCTTATTCCTGTCGGTGCGTGCTGCTTATTCAATCCTATATAAACAACTTAATATTATTTTATTTTCATTTGCGGTTTCAAGCGTATTAGAAAACAGTAAGTTCAACACTTACTTACGTATTTATCAAAACAAACCAATGTCGGATGTAAAAAAGAAGAGACGGCAATACTGTGCGGAATATATTAAATTCGGATTCATTGAAAATCAGATAAGAAAGACAAGAACGTAGCATATTTTCAAGACCTAGAGAAGAAGCATAATACTCAGCCAAGTGTAGCAAAACTCTTTTCGGCGGCTGCTAAGCAAGATGATGATGGGCTTCGAGTTTCGTACAATATCTGTTTGTTTATTGCTCTAAAAAGCAAACCACACAACAGCAGGAGAAGAGTCAATTTTGCCCGCAATAAAGGAAGTAATAACTACTGTGCTTCATAAACCGGGCGCATATATTATCCAAAAAACCCTTTGAGTAATAATTCTGTGCAAAGACTAATTGATGAAATGACTGAAAACATTGAAGAATCATTGTGCAATCTGAGCACTAGTCAATTCTCAATTCAGCTCGATGAGTCCACTTTACCAACTAATGAAGCATTGTTGCTATCTTACGTGAGGTTTATTAAAGATGAGAAAATATGTAAAGAACTATTGTTTGCTAGAAATTTAGAGACCGATACAAAAGGCGAAACCAGATTCAATACATTGGAAAAGTTTTGTGATGAGAAAGAGATTCCCTTGAATAATATTATATCAGTTGCTACGGATGGCGCTCCGGCTATGACAGGGTGTCATAAAGGCTTCATAGCGTACTTAAAAAATAATATTCCAGATGTACTCGCTTTACATTGCGTTATTCATAGACAACATTTGGTTGCTAGAAATTTAAGCGAACGACTATTTCAATCACTGCAATATGTCATCAAAGCAGTCAATAAAATCCGTAACAGCTCTTTGAATGATAGATCATCAGCTTTGTGTTACTTATGACGAAGATTTCAACCATTTGTTGTTTCATACTGAAGTTCGTTGGCTATCAATAGGCAATTGTCTGACTCGATTTTACAACCTGTTTGACTCTGTGATAGAGTTCTTGGTAACTAAAGATACAGAATCCCGCAACAAGTTCATTACATCAAAGAATGATATAGCTTACATGACAGACTTGTATAAATTGTTCAACGACATGAATCTCCAACTGCAAGGCGATGAACTAAATTTAATTAAAACAAAAAATGTCGTTGCTGTTTTCGCAGCCAAACTACACAAAAAAAATACGGGCAGACGTGAGTTTCACAATTTTCCGAATTTATCAGTATCCTGCAGTAACGACGACTTGTTTGTCTACTGACAACCTTTGGAAAACCTCCACATTTACTTCACCGAACGATACCAGGACATTTTGGACTTGGAAATACCAGACTAGGTGTTGGATCCGTATTCAAATGTCAACACAGCAATATCACCTCAGCTGGAAGAAGAACTTATACGAGTAGAATTGACAAAGAACGAGGAAATAATAATCAAGTTCAAAAATGGCTACCAAGAATTTTAGCTACAAAAACCGATCCCGCAATTGCACCCTCGATTGTGGTCAATCGTTCAACGATTCTTGATAGCATTCCCATCGTCATATTTCTGTGAACGTGGATTTAGTGCTGTGGCAACGCTGCTTACTAAAAAGAGAAATCGTTTGCATGTTACCAAACGTGGCGACTTGCGGCTGTTCTTGAATAAATTGGAACCTGATATCAACAATAGGCTACTCAATCCATTCAAAGAGAGTCTTATGGATGTATTTAAAATATCGCCTTTAGTGATATGACCGCCCTTTGTGTCACCCTATGTAAAATTTCTACATTTATGTATCGGTAATTGTTATGGTGTACATAATCCTGGTTGCGATTCGGTGGAAGGTTTTATCTTTGCGATTATGGACGAAGTTATAATGACGAACAACTACCGGAAATATATTGTGAAGGACGGCACCGTTGACATCTGTCGGGCATGCCACCGTCCGGGGGAATCTATCCGTCACATTATTTCTGGCTGTTCTCGTCTGGCTAACGGAGAATACTTGCATAGACACAACCTTGTAGCCAGGATTATCCATCAGCAACTTGCTCTGAAATACAATCTTGTGGAATCGGAAGTACCGTACTATAGGTATGTGCCCGACCCAGTTCTCGAAAATGGCAATATCACGTTGTATTGGGATCGGTCTATCATCACTGACAGGACTATTGTACTATTGTTGCCAATAAGCCAGACATACGTATAGTGGTGATAGTTCGAATAGAGCGTCGCACAATTATTGTTGATATAGCGGTTCCGCATGACGAGAACCTCGTGAAAGCTGAAAAAGATAAACAGATTAAGTATCTTGATTTGGCTCGCGAGGTTGTCGACATGTGGGATGTAGATACAACACTCATTGTGCCGATAGTTACTATCACAACTGTTGTGACAGCCAATGGCATAATAGCGAAGGGTCTCGACCAGCACCTGAGGAGGCTCTCGTTAGGCAGCTGGATCAAGGGCTTGATCCAGAAAGCGGTAGTTCTGGACACGGCACGTATTGTTAGGAGGTTCCTCTCTCAGGAGCCCTGACCACCGTTTGGACGCTGTTTCCGATACCAGTGGACTAGTGTTTTTATATATTTTTAAATGTTTTTCTGTATTTTAAGTTTTTATAAAAATATTTAAAAATGTAAATGATATGTATACATAAGAAATAAAGGAAATAATAATAATAACCCCACCGCTGTATCTCTACGTTGACGCCGTGGTGGGTCTTGCGCGCTCCGAACTTTAGGTCTGTGCCGGTAGAATTTACTTTGCCGAAACGGGTCTAGGATGAGGAGCCAGACCAAGAGAGATACGGAAACCCGCAGGGCAGCATGTGGCGAGTCAACAACTCAACGCAACACAGTAGCGACCCCACGGAGCCTATCTCCCGGGAGAAATCTTGTCCTCATCTCTGGCTTGCCTTTATTGGCCGACTGGAGTGAACACTGACGAGGAACAGAGCTCCCACCTCTTTCTTGCCTTTATTGGCCGGCTTGAGTGGAGATTCGCAAGAGCAAACGTGCTCGGAGGAAGGAAGTATTCCAGTAAGATGCTGGTAAGGATCTTGACCGTACTTCTGGGATTGTCCTGATAGACTTGGGATACCACTCCACTCCTCAAGCACCTCAGGAGGTGTTGCCTTGTCGCTACGTCACTATGTGCTAGCGGCCGTTTCCGGGGGCCCATTATTGAGTGGGCAAGTCACCCCTTGCTATTTTGTCCGTGTATAATATATAACATTGGTCAGGCAGGGGACATAGTTCTTCCATAGTTCAAGTTCCCCAATCCACTTTAGCCACCTAAACCCACCCTTGGAAACAAAACATATCTCAATATGTTTTGTTTCCAAGTAGAACAAAAGTTCTGCAACAACTATTACAGAATCACGAAGAAGATAATAAGAGTGTAGCATGATGTAGTGTGGTCAATCGCACGTCAGTAGTAACATTTGAATAACGACTACCGACCTTAGGTACTGCTGTGAAATAAGGAAGATTAATGTTGCGGGTCCATAAAACTTCTTTCGAAGTACAGTCAGGCTCAAAAAAGATGTATACATAAACAGATGAAAGATTTCTACGAATTTATAAAAATCATCACGTGAATACACTTGAAGACACCACACGTGAAGACACCATTTATTTCAAAACTTTGCCATTAAGCGTAAAAGTTACTGGAAAAACATCTTCATTTAATCACCTATCTCATGAAATATAAAAGTTTAAAATATATAGAAGTGCCCATAAAAGGACAACATTTCTCCCGGGAAATAGGGTCCGTGGGGTCGCTACTGCCCAACAGTTCGCCGCATGCTGCCCTGCGGGTTTCTGTATCTATCTTGGTCTGGCTACTCATCCCAGACCCGTTCCGGCAAACTCTACCGGAACAGATCTAAAGTTTGGAGCGCGCAAGCCCCACCACGACGTCAACGTAGAGATACAGCCGTTATTATTATTATTTCCTTATATAAATATATAAAAAAAAAATATGAAAAATAAAAAAAAAATCTACCGGCATAGAGAACAGGGTCCAAACTACCGGTGGTTTGGGCTCCAGAGACAGGAACCTCCTCACAATACGCGCCGTATCAAGGAGGCCTTCACGAGGTTATCGTCATGCGGGATAGTGACATCGATTATCATTGTGCGGCGCGCTGATCGATATACTCGTATTACCACTATATCAGGCTTATTGGCTACAATAATAGTCCTGTCAGTGATAATATATTGATCCCAGTATAACGTGACATGGTCTTTCTCGGGAACTGGGTCGGGCACATACCTGTAATAAGGTACTGATCGCGATGATAGGTCTTGGTGGAGCAAAATTAAAAATGAGTGGGCCGTATAACATGTAAAATATGTACATAAAGGAATTTGAGTACAACGATATTGTTAGTTTAAATGGAAACAATAAAATGTGAATAAAAAAAAACGCGTAATCGCAGCCGCGCGTGGAGGGTTGCAGCAGCTGACTGGCTGGCGTCTCGGGACCGCGCTCAGCCGCTCGGCCGGGTGACTCGCCGCTGACCCCGCACCCTTCGTTCACTGCCGCCAGCGCACGAAGATGTTGAGAGGAGCAGTCTCAACAGTACCTCAGAGTCCACAAGGCCATATTACAGAGAAAGTTGCTTATGGATAAACCTGGCCGTTTGGTTAAAATACTCGCCGTTAGCCAAACGAGAACACCCAGAAGTAATATGTCTGATAGACTCACCGAAACAATGGCATGCCTGACATATGTCGATAATCCCGTCTTTCATTATATACTTCTGGTAGTTATTCGTTAGCATAACTTCATCCATAATTACATAGACCGGACTTTCGGTTTCCCCAAAAAGATCAACGAGGCGTAGCCAGGCCCTGGAAGCTAAGAAATCTATGTCGGGCCCATGAAGTGCCCGGAAAAAGTGTCCGTGAAGCTCCTTGTTTTGCCATACTTCCTTGCGGCCGTTGGTACTAAACACCACAGGTTTTGCGCCAGTTCTCTTTAGCCAAGGACAACGGGGTGTGACCCTTGTTCACTGCAACCACATCTCGGTGCATTACCACGTCAGCCTTGACAAAATATTCTCTGAAACTGCATATCTCGCGATTGTGAAGGGTCGTAGCGTTTAAAAAGCCTCGACCTCCACACTTTCGCGGGATTTACAGTCTCATTACCGGTGACCGGGGGTGGTGCATTCGAAATGCAGTCAGCAGCGTACGGACCCTCCTATCCAGGGCATCGAGAGAGCTCCACACCTCGCGGTTGTGGAGGGTCTTAGCATTTAAAAAACCTCGACCCCCGCACTTCCGCAGAATGTACAGACTCATGACAGACGAACGTGGGTGTGTCTGGTTTGCGGTCAGCAGTGACCGGACTCTCCTATCCAGGGCGTCTAGTTCCATCTGGGTCTGGAAAGCAATACATCAGGACCGGCATGACCCAACCGTTAAAGGCGCGTACCTTGTTGCCGCCTGACAAAGAACTATTAAGTACCTTTTTCAGGCGACCCAAGAAGCGCTCCTGCAACGATTGTTTCATGTCAGCCCCGTTAATGCCTAACCCCTCTGACATACCCAGGTATTTGTAGGTACCAGTTGCGGAAAGTGATCTTAGGTTTATGGAATCTGATAGTTGTAGTCCCTCAGATTCCACAACCCCGCCCGGCCTTACATGCATGACCCCGCTTAATCCTAATAGGTTCGTCGCTCCTCCGAATTTGTCGACATCCTGTAAAGCAAAGGACCGTCCTCCACAGCCCCATACACGTCGTCAGAAAGGTGCTCAGAGTTGTATCAATTTTGTACAACTCTAACATCCTCAAGAGCCATGTATGGGGCACCGAATCATAGGCCCTCTTATAGTCTATCCATCATGTTGACAAATCATTTTGGGATCAATGGACCTGGTGGCTTATGGCCATGCCAATGAGGGTTCCTTGGTGCCGCGGGACCCATTCCTACATCCATTTTGAGAGGCAGAGTTGTTTTCTAAATAAGAATTAATTTTCACTCTCAAAATGGATGTAAGAAGTTTATAGACCGTCGGCAAACAAGTGATCGGCCTATAATTTCTGGGTTCCGTGGCATCACCTAAAGAACTGTGGCAGCGACCCAGACTCTAAGGCCGACTGGAATGGCGATGCCAAGCACGCTTGTGAACTATGCAGCCATTTAAGCCAAAACTGTGCAGTCCGTCCGGTTCCGGTGATTTCCAGTTTGGTATCAGACGGGCTGCACTGGCTACATCGGAGGAAGTAATTATTACTACCTCCATCTCCGGTATGGCGTCACACACGCGCTCAACATCACGCATCCATTCAGCCTCAGTATGGCAGACGGGTACCGACCGAATATTCTAGTGGCATCATCATCATCATCATGGGTGTATAAAGCATAGGCTCTATACACCCACCTTTCATCACACCTTTGATCACGCTGGAACATGCGATTCTGGGTATACCGTTCAACCCGTCGCTTATACCTACGGATGCGGCTTGCCCATGCACAGACCTTCTGCTTCAGGAAGTCAATGCGCGCTCTGTGACACAGGACATATATTGTTGAGGATTGATTCCAGTCCCCGAGAACGCTCACCTCACAAAGCGCATCACTCTAGGGCGAGTATTGCCCTCCTTGAAGCAGTATAGTTTACCGATGATACCAGGGTGGTTCCCTGGACCCTCGATACGCCGCTCAATCCTGCACTGCCAGGCTGGAATGGCGGGTTTTGGTCGTGTAGCTATGTCACAATTTAGAAATGTGACATTGGCTACACGACACGCCGCAATAACCGCGCAATAAATATAAGATCGAGTGCGTATCTACGAGATCTTCTCTGCTTTCAAAATAAGAACCAAGCAGCGAATTCAAGGCATACACCAACGCCCTAAACGTTCTGTGCATAGGAAAGCGAGGTATACGAGGTCTAAGTTGGGTGGCGGCAGTTCTAAACTCCCGAATCGCATCCTTCAGCGCGCTCCTCAATCGGTCGTTACACTGGTTACTTACCGTAACAACCTGATCGCCCCCCTCCTCATCATTATCATAAGACCGCAGTTGGATTATGTCACTTACTGGAGGTTGCACTGCGGTCTGTGACGAGACAGGGACGATACGGTTGCTCAGTACCTCTTAAGTGCAGCCTATCAAGCGCGGCGTCGTCCAATCTGTGATACCGTTGGATAACTCGCACCTGATCTGAGAGTCGTTGGGCCGAGACGTTGATGGCTGGTTGAAGCGCCTGGAATAGAGATGGCATCCTATCGCGGTACGCAGTGAGGTTAGTTTCCCCCTCTGTTGCCCCGTAATATGCGCGCATGACGTTCTAATTCATTTGTTGAGTCCATTTCATGCGCTGCATACAACGACCGGCAGCGGTTATTATTATTATTATCGGGAGTATTTTTTTTCAGCTCTTAGGCTGGTTTTAGCTACAATAACGGGCCGAAGCGAAGTAAATGAAGCGTGTGGTGCGTATTTTAGATGAGGGTGTGTTTTTATTATTATTATCTTTCTTACATATCTCGGGACCTTGAGGTCCCGGATCTTTGGAAGGCATACGAGGGCCGAAGCCAACTGGCAAAGAGGCCCCTTAAATCATTTTAAATGATGAGGAGGCACCGACCGACGATTATCCCTATATGCACTATGCAAGTGCATCCAAGGACAACCCCCGGTTGGTGCAGGACTAATTGTTGTACGTGGAAACAAAACATATTGGGCTATGGGTTTGGGTGGCTAAAGTGGATTGGGTAACTTGAACTATGGAAGAAATATGTCCCCTGCCTGACCAACATTATATATTATATACGGATAAAATGGCAGGGGGTGACTTGCACACTCAATAATGGGCCCCCGGAAACGGCCAGTAGCACATAGTGATGTAGCGACAAGGAGGCCACACTTCCTGAGGTGCTTGAGGAGTGGAGTGGTATCCCAAGTCTATCAGGACAATCCCGGAAGTACGGTCAAGATCCTTACTAGCATCTTACTGGAATACTTCCTTCCTCCGAGCACGTTTGCTCTTGCGAATCTCCACTCAAGCCGGCCAATAAAGGCAAGAAAGAGGTGGGAGCTCTGTTCCTCGTCAGTGTTCACTCCAGTCGACCAATAAAGGCAAGCCAGGGACGAGGACAAGATTTCTCCCAGGAGATATGGTTCCGTGGGGTCGCTACTGCCCAACAGCTCGCCACATGCTGCCCTGCGGGTTACTGTATCTCTCTTGGCCTGGTTCCTCATCCTAGACCTGTTCCGGCAAAATAAACTCTACCGGTACCGACCTAAAGTTCGGAGCGCGCAAGCCCCGCCACGACTTCAACGTAGAGATACAGCGATATTATTATTATTATAAACCAATAAATATGCTGCCAGCAGAAATCTATCGTATTCCGGAGCCACTACTACCGCAGACTCATTCGCCTCTGACGATTACTAGGAATGATCCGGGTAGATACGAGTATACGTAATGTTGAGGCAACTGTCAGCAAGACTTCTCTAATGGGGATTAAGCCTGTTGGTAGAATTCCTAGTAGAGGCCAGTTGCAGCAAATCTATAATCAATATAAAGAATCCTACTCGTACACACAGCAGATTATTAGACCCCCGATAATGGAGCGTCATATTTGGATGGTCATCTTAATATTATTCAAGGCAACGCGGTTCACCAAACTCCGATTGAGAAATTTGGCGGTGACACTGCAGCTATTACTATTATTATTACTGTTGCACTTAATACATTTGTGCGCGCGCTCCATCTGCCTTCTGTTCTGTTGTCTTAGTTTAGCGTAGTCTACTGTTAGTGCTTCGTTAAATAGTCTAACGAGGTTCCACGGTAGGTCTTAGGTATTTTCCATTTCTGGCAATAGAGGGCAGTTTGTACAACAGAAGCCTTCAAAACAAATACTATTTTAAAATTACTAACGTCCGTCCTTGGAAGTTAGCAACTAAGAAAGTGTTTTTAAATCATTTACACGTATTCCCACAGAGTTCGCTGTTACTAACCGTAACTGACCGAGGCATTTTGTAGACCTTTCAGTGCGTCATTATGTTTTCGTAGATTTTTATGTGTGCTTCTTTCAGTATTTGCATGCAGAATATGTGATCTCAAAAATGGCGGCGTTGTATCTTATTGAGCTAGAGAAGGAGGTGGGCTGTAATTGACCACGCGTGCCAATGTGAGTTGCTAGATATGTCTTCGAACTTAGGCTTCTAAAACATGATGGTTTCCTCACGATATTTTCCTTCGTCGTTTTGAGAGCAGTGTTGATTAAATTATTTACACAACAAAATAAAGGACCTGCTCTGCCTGGGTTCGAACCGACGACCGATAACTCGTAAGTCGGGGCCGTTACCACTGGGCCACCACTGCTCTATCAACAGAATGCAATCGCTAAATTCGCGTTCACATAACGTAGCCTCTGTGGCCTAATGGATAAGGCATCGGCCTCCTAAGCCGAGGATTGTGGGTTCGAATCCCGCCAGGGGTGCAAGCGAAAAGTCGTAACACGTACGGAATTTCGCATTTTATTTATCTTGTCCATATTTAAAAAGAGCATAGAAATGAGAAATAATAACATTTAAAAAATCAAAAACTCGACTGTACAAAGACAATTTAAAAGTAATCCAATAAAAAGACCGAAACAAGATATAAAATGACAGTGAAAACATTGGAAAAGCTATTAATTAACATGCAAAAATCATTGTTATCACAATCACTATATTTATTAATATGCTTAATTTGTTTTTCTAACTAGTATTATTCACAATACCAAATTAACGTCAAAATGTTTTTTTTTTAACATATATCTACATGTACCTATAAACAACCCACCAAAAACTTCAAAATATTCAGTTAGTGTGTCTACTTACGCTCATATATATAGTAAATCTTTAACTTCTGGCATATTCCCTTTCTTATGGAAAATGGCAGTGTTTGTGCCTATACTTAAATCGGGTAACAATGAAAAGGCCCATCTCAAATCTTTCAACGTTTGGCGAAGTGTTTGAGTCACTTTTCAGCCCGCATTTCCAAGACCATCTAAAAGTAAACTCAATAGCGATCATCAGCACAGATTTGTTGGATCACGATCAACAAGTACTAATCTGGTTCCATTTGCAGAACAGTTAATTGGGGGCCTTTGATGCTGGTCACACCCCACCCCGAACCTAATAATCGCCCAAGGGGGTAAAATACAAAGATTTTAAAATTTACATGTAAGTTTGATACTTTATTTAAGCGGTATAAAGGATTTCGGACAGTGAAAAGAACAATGGCAGCTTCCCATACATTGTTTTATTTGAAATTAAATCACTACGTCTTGAAATGAAAAATACCTTATTTAACTCAGCGTCATTTTCTGAACTAGTTTGTGCAACATTTTTTGTTAGAGAAGGGTTAGATTAATAGATGATCAGTGTTGAACTTTTGAACAACATAGGACAGAGCCACAGACTACATAGAGATACAGAGCCCAAGCATCTGTTCTTCTGGTTAAGAGTTGTAAACTGTCAACGGTTGTCAATGTCAACCACCAATAAATATTTTTTAAGACTTTGAATACTAGTCTTTTTAGTTCAGAATTGCCATAATATTTGATATTTTTCTTACTTTGCTGCAATACTTTTATCTAAGGAAGAACACAATAAACTCAAATATACAACAAAATAAACCTATTATTTATTTGAAGTCTTTCGACTTTCATCTAATGTGTTCTCTTCTATCGGGTATGTCAATAAAATAACACCTGTCACAATCACTCCAATTATTATTCTCCATAATTCAATCAAACACTTCGCAAAATAATTATAGATCGCTTAGATTAAGAGGGATGCGGTTAAAATATAACATCTACTGACTACGAGTTCACTGCTCGTTTTACAAGATGGCCGCCTCCCAGTTCTCGATGTTCATTTTTGAGGTTGACATTTGTACAACAAGTCAATTAACAGTCTACAAAAGCGGAGGCGCCGTCCATGTTCAGGTAGGCGTGGATTATCGGGTAGAAAGGCAGTATTTAAAAAAATAACACATGTCGAAAACACTCCACTTCTAATTTTCGGTAATTCAATCAAACACTTCACAAAATAATTATAGATCGCTTAGATTAAGAGGGATGCGATTAAAATATAACGTCGTAATATATAACGTCGTAAATGGTTGCGTGCGCACCTTACCGAAATCCGAGGTTCCCTGCTTATTTTTTAAGAAGGCCGCCTCACCAGAGTGCTCGGTGTTCGTTTTTGACGTTGACATTTGTACAACATGTCAATTCACAGTCTAGAAAAGCGGAGGCGCCGACATATTATTTACTCCATGTAAATATAATAACAAACTAAAAATGATAACAACACCACGACAATTATGCTGTACCTACTATTTAGGAAAATAAACATAAAATGGCAATTTTAGTATTGCCAATCCAACCAACATTTTCCTAACCTTTTAGAACGAAGTAGTCAAAAACTTTTCATTAAACATAATTTTTTATTTGACCTTAATTAGATAATATGATAGCATAAAAGAACATAGATAATTAATTGAATCTCTTTTGTATAAGTATCACTTTTAGACGTTCAAATTTATTTCAAATAAGAATTCGCCATTGTTCTTTAGTCTTTATTTAATTAAAATCGGTCCACTTCATCAAAAGTTATTATAATTTAAAGTCATAAAAATAACTTTGCTGACACTTACACATTCACATACGGGATCACATTTATGATAAGTTATTATTATGATATCATTTATGTATAAGAAGAATATTGGGTCTAGTACGCTTCCTTGTGGAACGCCATATTTGAGCCATTTTTCCAATGAGTGAGATAGTCTTTATCGTTCACGAAATGCGGTTAATCGAGTCTCTCTTTCATTAAGTTTCCGACGCGCGAGACGTCTGACGTTCCCGCTGAGAGCTTTATAGTCGTGCTTCCCTTTCATTAGATTCTTCGAGCTGTAATCGTTCTCATTGTTTTTGCTTCTCTAGTATTAGAAGGCCGATTAGACCGGTTTCAAGTCACTATTTTATAAATCAGAATCTAAAACCAATTTAAAAATAAGAAGAAATTGAAGAAAAAGCATTGTTTGGTTACAGAAAATCATTAAATCCGTATTATCCCTTCAGTCAGTTTTTTAAAAGTAAATCCAAATTAAATTGACAAAACCACAAAGCAAAATCGTAATTATCCGTGCCCTTAGCAAGTAAAATCAAATTTATTTTTAAACATAAATCCAAGCCAAATAAACCAAATTATAAAGCAATATCGAAATAATCCCTATTGAAACCCAATAAAAAGTGGGTGTTTATGAAAACTGGTCAGTTAAATGTTTCACTACTTTTCTATGAAAGCTGTGTTAAGCTTGTGAGAGTTCTTTATTGCCTTGACACAAGTTGTTGCATCGGCTGTGAGGGTCTTTGAAGTTGGCAAAGAAATAAAAAGAAAGTAAAAAGAAAGAAAGAAAGAAAAATAAGTTTATTTGTCACAGAGACACGTGCATACAAAAAGATAATTGTAGTTTCCAAGTTGCCTTCATATTAGCAGGATTGCCGGTTACGACGCCAAATTCCTTTTGAGGTCCTATTTCATCAATGACAAAAAGGAGAAAACATAATGTAAGTAACTACAATATTTCTTTACCGTTTTAAATTAATATACAGCAATATTAAATAAAATACATAGTTTTGCAATTTTAGTATTCGCTAATGTACTAAAACATAATGTATGTGGAAGTTTAACATACTTCTACGTAACCCTGGTAAAAATTATCATGGTTAGAGACGACTATTTTTTGACACCAAATTCAAATTACAACATGTAAGTTCCGCGGTAATCAGGTGAGGATTGTGGCGAGAAAGGCTCACCACGTAATCTTCACCAAGACACCTTTATATCTCTGGAATCCCTTAACGACTATTTCCGAGATTTGGCATAGCGTTATGATTATTTTATGACTATTTTTTGGAATTGAAACAAAGTCGATACTCCCAGCCGTTTGCTTGCACTGAGGTGAGGATTATGTGGAAACGTTCACCCCACAATCATCACCAACATATAGCTATAACTTTGGAATTATAATACAACTACTTTTATTAACCTTGGTGACTATTTATGACTATTTCTTGACTATTTTTTGGCGTACTCAAAATTGATCTTCATGAAGTTTTCAAAAGGTGAGGATTGTGGGTGAAGGACACAGGAAAATGGAATAGGATACAAGTTATATCCATTTACACTAAAAGAAAATAGAAAATAGTTCACATTTAGTGCCCAAGCATTAAACCGTTTAGCCTATGGCGTCAATAAGTCACTGAGTTCTACTTTGATGGAACTGCGTCGCCACCGACTGCATCTAGACTTTAAAGTGCCTGTGTTTACCCATAGATGGCATTTTTATAAAGAAACAAAACATGTTTAATAATTTGTTTATTTACATATGTATAAAATTAGTATATATTCGAAATGGTGTAGCTGTTTTTTTTTGTGAAGAAGTAAATATTTCTATCTTTTCAATTATTAAGGTTAGTTGTTTCGGGTCGGCTTACCTACAAAAATAATTGCAGAAATGTCAAACTGAAAGTTCATGCCAGTAGTAAAAACCCTGCCTTTTTGAAGTGTGTGGGTTGCGGGGAGACAATCAAAATACGTGTGTACGCCACGAGTGGTTTATTACGACTCTCGACTTAATACTAATACATGATATGCTTAGGCTACACATAGGTACATATACACTACATTTTTTTTCGTGGAGAAATCATCATACATACTCGGGAGATAGTGCAGTTATGTGAGACTCCAAACCACTATAACTCCATGGTGTCCTCCTTTGCCGCTTGTGGCGGGAACACGGGCACGCGTTAGCACTCATCGCGATCCCGCCACAACATGCGAATAACTGGAATGTGCTTTGCTTTTCCGCTGGTGAATATGCCATGTATGGAACCATTCTGCTCACGCTGACCTAGTGGATACAGGATACAGCTACACAAGACGTGCCGGATTTATTTTTAGTGGTTACCGTAAACCAAGCCCAGTACGAGTGCACTGACTGGTATTGAGCATCAAAATTCGCAGGACCATAGCCAGCCGCATCGAAAGGGTGAAGCTCGAAGAATGTACAACTAACTACGTCTCGTCTACGCCCCAGTGGCTGAAAACACGGAAAAGTGGTCGTGGGTGCCTGGGTCCAGCTCACAGAACAGATAAAGAAGAGGTGTTTGCGTTAGTGAGAGAATCAATAGCAACATCTAAATGCGTGAGGTTTATTTGTGTGCGTAATGCGCATACGTATTGGTCTATTGAACGCAATACGCGTTCTAATACAAATCAGGGACTATTTCATTTCTAACCTCTTTATCGGTTCTGTGGTCTAGCTAGTCCAGCCACGCCACGTAACGCGCCTCCACACGAAGAAGTATTCTATGGCGGGAGCTGTGTAAGTCCCTTCATAATTTTATCTAACCAGATGGTTAGATAAAATTATGAAGGGACTTACACAGCTCCCGCCATAGAATACTTCTAACGCGTGCCCAGGTGTAAGGCTCTCAGATGAGAGCCTTACACCTGGGCACGCGTTACCGTGACCGACTTGGAAATCTTTAAATAGATTTCGAACCCAATTCGGCCAGAGCAAAGTTAATCTCCATAGATTAGGGGTTCATGGATGGCTGAGATCTCAAGTGTGTATATACGAGTGGTGATCAAAAAGTAATGATAATCGGGTAGTGCACATAAAAATAAAAATATTTTTTTTTTGCTTGCTCATATATCCACTAGGTTAGCATAAAACATCATATAAATAGGCCACGATTCCCGGGAGGTACAGACGCCAGCAGGTCAACCTACCCGAAACTGTCAGATTTTCCCAATCAATTTTGAACCTAATGCTTTAGCAATAAAGTCGAAAATCTATTAAAGAAATCTGACAGATTGTAGAAGATTGATGTGCTGGCGTCTGTACATTCATTTGAATACGAACAGTCGAAGAGATAACATCAAAATGGAGAAAAACGAAATTAGAGCTGTCCTCAAGTACCTCTGTTTGAAAAAAATGTCTACCAAAGACATAGGTACACACCGGTTTAGTGGAAACATTGGGGGACTCTGCTCCTCCATATTCAGGCAGAACATCACGGAAAATGAACATCGCGAAGGATGCCCATCCACGTCCCTCACTGAAGATAATGTGAAAAAAGTCGAAGATGTCGTGTTGGCAGATCGGAGAGTAACCATCAGACTGTAGTAGTTGAGGTCACAGGGATCTCATATGGTAGTGTTCAAAGAATTTTCACGAACGAGTTGCATATGAAAAAGGTCTCTGCGCGTTGGGTTCCGAGAATGTTAACCGACGAGCAAAAGAAAAAACGAGTCGACATTTCGAGAGTGAATCTCGAAAAGTTCCAAGCAGATCAGGAAAAAAAATTTTGCCACGTTTCGTGACCATGGACACGACCTGGGTTCACCATTTTGATCCTGAAACCAAACAACAATCAATGATCTGGAAGCGAGCTTCCTCACCGACGCCGAAGAAATTCAAAGTGTCAAGTTCAGTGGGAAAGATTATGGCGTCCGTTTTTTGGGACGCTGAAGGAATAATTATGGTGGACTATTTAGAAAAGGGAGCCACTATTTCGGGCTCTTACTACACAGACTAAATAAGAAGATTGCGGGAATCCATTAAGGAAAAAGACGTGGCAAACTTCGAGCTGGAGTGCTGTTTCACCAAGACAACGCACCAGCCCACAGTTGCGATGGCTGCTATTCAAGAATCGGGATTCGAACTGCTCGAACACCCGCCCTATTCGCCAGATCTAGCTCCTAGTGACTTCTATCTCTTTCCTCGGCTCAAGGAACACCTCCGGGGCAAGAATTTGAAGACGATAGCGAAGTGATGACCGTTGTTGAGGGGTTTTTCAAGACAAAGATTTTTTTTCTAAGGGAATTCTGGGTTTCGAAAAAAGATGGACTAAATGTATTGACTTGTTAGGAGACTATGTAGAGAAATAAATATTTTTTTAACTATAATCACCGTGTTTAATATTCATTATCATTACTTTTTGATCACCCCTCTATGAGGCTTCTCCCCACAGACAATGGCCCACCTTCCATTCTGCGCTGCATGCCCTGTCACCTGTGTACCTGGTGATCTTATGACTGCGTCAGTGAGCGGAGTTCACGTTGCTGTATTTTGAGCCCAACAAGTTTGAACTTTTTGCAATCGATGCGATTAGAAGAAGAAGGTGGTTTTAATAAAAGTAGAGAATAGAAGTAGGCTCAGAAATTCTAAAATAAAACTACGATATTACCGCACAATATTTTTTTAAATAAATTACCTAATGATTATTATATTAATACATTTGATTGATTAAGCTAGAAATACGAAATTATCAAGTGCTTCGTTGCGTAACTCTTCACTTGCTACGTTAGAAGCTTTTAATAAATAATTAAATTAGTGTAACAATAAGTACCTATGTTATACGGCTAGTACATACTATGTACCTAGTATTTTTTTATTCCCTCATTTACGTGGCAACTGAAAAAAAAAATTCAAGCTGGTACATTAAGATAACTTTTTTATAGATATTTTCATTTCTTTACAAGAAATGCGTAGAGATAACCAAAAATAACGATGAATTTTGCATAATGTCCCAATGAAATAAAACTAATTTTGGCTTGGAATAAAACAACGAGATTCATCACTGTTAAGATACTTATGATTCTATACATCAAAGGAACAAATTGAACTTATGAATATACCAATTTAATCAGACAATTTCTTGAAGGCTGCAAATGATGCGTCTTGTATTTCTATGCTCACCTACTAATGTAACAACTCAGCAACCCACAACATAGTTATTCAAAAACAAACTCGAGAGAAAATGTATAAATGTAACCTAATCTTTTGTCTAAAGCAATAATTGATGATTGTCGCAAAGTAATAAAAAAAACTTAATAAACACAAATGTCTAAAATAGCGAACACGCAAAATAAATATCCCTTGAAATCTTAATCTATCTGAAGTAGACAATCATTTGACAGATGTTAGAAACTACTTACATAACATTTATTACACGGATATGTTTGCTACTCACCTCAATGAGATAATTAAATTCTACTGACTGTAATACTCGACTAGAAATCGAAATGAATAAAGCTCTGAACAAACTAAAGCGAACGAGCGTGCGGCATGTGGGGCGTAATTGTGTGGCTCGGTTGTTTTAATGACAAGGAAGTCACGCGACTATTCGCGCCAGTTTGAATACCTTCATACATGTTAGTTGACATAAATAAATCCGATCCAGCCTGTCCCTGGCTGCCCTTCCCCAGCGATGCCCTAAGCGGAGGTCCATACGCCCCTTAGCGTGTAGTTGCTAAGTTTTTAAGTTGTCTGCCCGGGCTGGGAGCCTTAATTTATTGAGGCACCCACAGGCAAGTTCGGTTTATCAGCAGACGAAGGTTGACCTGCGGGGTGCCATAAATACCAAATAAAAAAAAAATAGTAGATACAATTGGCACGAGCGAATTTTGTCCCGCATCCCGCTCGCTCGCTCGTTTCGGTTTGGCCAGAGCTTTATGACACAGTCATTAATAAAAAATATAATATTTACTTTTACACTAGCTTACTTCGTATAATATAATAATATCCTGGGACATTATTCACACACGGTCATCTAATCCCAAACTAAGCAGAGCTTATACTATGGAAACCAGATAACTGATATTCTACATACACTACTTTTTTTTGTTGTAAATACATAAGTACATAATAATATAAGGAACTGTGCAAAATACTTTTTGATGAGGTTACACGTTTTGAGATATTTGCGGCGAACCACTTTTCAACCTTATTACTAAGGTAATAAGGGTTACTACGGCCTTAGTTATAAGGTTGAAAAGTGGTTCACAGCAAATGTCCGCGGTTGTACATTATTATTGCATAAAAGTGCATTTGGCATAGTTCTTTTTAGTTTATTTATAATTATTAAATAAACAGTGAAAATTTTTTGTAGTGTTCTGTTATTGTATCTAAATATTTATTCTTGGTATTCGTAATTAAATTGCACATCCGTGTCGACATATAAGTACCTGTCTGCTTACATGTAGGTATAGGAATAATATTCTAATTAAGCGTATCGCATAATGCAGTAATTATACAACATCGAAAACCTTCGTATAAGTAGTACTTCTATCTAATACCTATATTTTAAATGTAAATTACGACTCTAAAACCAGCTGAGGAATTAAATGTTTTTCATAATTCCAATAACACGTATTTTAGGTTAACTTTGGTCACCTACACTCCAGTCAAACAAGCATGACGATTTAGGGGAAGCTCGGAATGATATACAGGGTTATTGGTATTACACCAACAACCTCTTAAGGGGTCATTGTACTCATCATTATGAACAACTTTTAGTATGGGACCAAACCTGAAATCGCGAAAAAAAATTCAGCTGTTCAGTACATTTTGACGAATTATGCGAACATAAATGTACTAAACAGCTGATTTTTTTTCGCGATTTCATGTTTGGTCCCATAGTTTAAAAGTTGTTTAAAAGTTGTTCATAATGTTGAGTACAGTGACCCCTTAAGAGGTTATTGGTGTTTCACCAATAACCCTGTATAGTAAGCTGATTTTTTCAGAGTTTATATTATAGACCTTCTAAAATCTAAACAAAACTCAATTGCAGTTTTTGTTACCGACTTCAAAAAGGAGGAGGTTGTCAATTCGTCTGTATGTTTTTTTTGTTTGTATGTTTGTTACGCGATTACTCAAAGACGGATGGACCGATATGTAAAATTCTTTTTTTGTTTGAAAGGGTATACTCCCAAGGTAGTCCCATACAAATTTTATTAACTTTGCTTGGGTAGTTTCTAGTTAGCTTCAATAATGTGTATTTTTCCCACTTCGTTTATATGGATGATGTTTTAATAACTTCCTATCACTGTTATTTACATAGCAGGTAATAATAATATTCGAATTTGTGTAGGGTAGGTACCACACCTAAAAAGTAAAAAATAAAATCTTCTTAGCAAAAAAAAAAAGAACTTTAATTTCGGAAGTCGGTGGCATAACACGATAATACAAAATCAAAGACACCGACTACCGAAATTAGAGTTATTTTGCACTTTGTCGTCTTTTGTTTTGGAAGTCGGTTTTATTTTTTGCTAAAAAGTTTTTTTTTTATTTAATTTTTTTATTGCTGGGTTTCATTTTATTTATTCTTTTTAACATCTTTCTATTTTTGTTAATAAGTCTTAACCGAACACACACACACACATCTTAAACACGTCCAAACATAAATATTTTCGAGTCCATCTTTTATAAAGTCACCAACATTGTTTTTAATTCGTTCATCCAATATATAAGATTCTATTTTTCTTTTGCGTTCGTTTAAATTAATTGTTTTTTGTCTAATTTTAAAATAAATGAATACAGCCTCCCTTTTGATAACATTAATAAAATAGTCTAAATGGAGGTTTCTTTGCCGATTTTTCTTATTTATCCAATTCTGCCATGCCTCAACCATATTAATAGTGCGATGGCGTTCTTGGTAACAGCTTAAGTGATTAAAATAATTATGTATTCATCCAGGTATCCGTCGCGTATGTGTTATAGTGATTGTAGTTGTGGCATTTTCTCTTTAATTGTCATTCAACCGTCAGGAATACATTCCATTGGCAAGTATGCCAAAGCAGAAATAGTTCAAATGTAACGTCTACCTTCCACAATCTGAGTTATTTTCAACTGTTTTGCTTTTCACAGTTTTTATTGATGGCAGTGAAAGAAACATCCCACAACGGGAGCTGAAGGAAATACAGTCTCCAATGCATTAATTGCTCCCATTTCACAATTGACATGCATTTTTGGGGTTTGAAGTTGGGAATTTTTTTTATATTCAAAATAATTATATTTCAAAAAAAATTTTTTTTGCTTTCTTCTAGTTTCACCGCTTTCTTAACTTTAAAGTGTAATTTTTATTAAAAATGGGTAAAACAGGCAATATTTTGTTTTTTTGTTTTAATCTTTAATGTTGGCAGATTCTTATAAATATTCAGATGTTAGCTAGAAAAAAAGTTATGAGTCCTCAAACTTACAGAAAGATGTAAAAAATACTTAAATCTTTATTTCAACTAGCATTAAAATAAATGTTTGAGGAGTTCCAATTCTAGCAAAACATCTCTAGTGTGTGACCTTTCTAATGGTAGGTATGTAAAAAAAAAACTTTAAGAGTTATTTCATAATTTTATCAAGTAGGAAATTTTTAACGAAACTCTACCTTTACGGAAAGTGAAATGTTTTGCGAAATTTAATACTGTAAAATTTAAACAGATGACTGAGGGGAACTGACCGAACAGTGATACGCGGACTCGTATAGCATTATGTTATCTACAATGTATGTCCATATCATTACGAGTTCTGTCATTATTTATTATCAAACATTCTCGAGATTTCGCGCAAAGGTTGCGTTTTGGCCTATCTAGAGATGAACGCAATGCTCGCAGTTGTCTCGCAGTCACGTGCCTTATAACAGTTTACAAAGTGAATTATTCCCTAAAAACAAAAATAAAAAAAACAAAAAGGAGAAACTGGAAAATGCTTGAAAATGCTTGACGAAGATTCTGACTTGTGAAGTCTGAGGCAAAATATGAATTAACTTAGACTTTCAACAACGATTTCATTTTCTCTTCAAATATTGATTAAAATTATGCGGTGTACAGAATCTTTACAAACGAAATCTTGTGAAATGCATCACATTTTAACAATTGAATCGATAGGTACTTTACGTAAATAACAGAAGTATTGACGATAGCAAAAGATTCAAATGCTAGTTTCGCTCATTCCGAGGTCATCATCTTCCTAGCCTTTTCCCAACTATGTTGGGGTCGGCTTTCAGTCTAACCGAATGCAGCTGAATACCAGTATTTTACATGGAGCGACTGCCTATATGACTTCCACAACTCAGTTATTGGGTAATACGATACCCTTACGAAACCCTTAGTAAGACTGGTTGTCAGACTTTCGGGGTTCTGACGACCTGTTACGACTGTCAAAGATCTACGAATGACAGCCGGGACCAACGGCTTAACGTATTCCCCGAGGCAAGGAGGGTTCCCGGTATGGTAAGATGGTCACCCATCCAAGGACCAACCGCGGCAAGTGTAGCTTAAGGCGATACCAAAATATGTTGGGGGCCTTTTCGTAACCATTTATTTCACTATTACAGTACGTATGGATTTGATTTTTGGATATATGTTTATTGACTATTTACATCATTGCAAAATTGCATTCAAAATGTGCGTATTAGGTAATTGAAAACTCTGAACATATTTTTGATAGATAACTTAATTTATTTTTAAACAATTTTTATTTGGTTTGGCGCTTTTATTTTGGTTCCAGCGCATTGTTGCGCTCTCTTTTTTTCGCATGTGGATGTAATTGACTCTGTCACTTTCTTATTACCGCTCAGTTAGCTTTTTACATATCGCCTTAACCTGATCGATCTATCCGTGCGGCTTTTATTACTTAGCCACGAGCCCCACTCCAAGGTAGAATGCTTACTTGACTGGGCTGCTATACTTTTTACTCAGCAAACAGTTTTTTAATCACATACCATATCTACGTAGCCGTAATACCTAAGTTTTTTAATTATTTAATTCCACAGCTGTATTTATGGTACCTACCTATGTGCGTGCGATTATGCTATATAATATACCTACAAACTTATAAGCATATTTTATTACTGATGCATCACGAAAGGTGAACTTTTATATAATTTACTAGCTTTTGACAATGGGGTGCGTGCAGAAAATCTCCTCGTGTGCCTGATACCTGCTCGTCCCTTATGGATACATTCGAAGGGAAGAGCAGTTGTTGGGCTGGTGCACCCTGGGCATGGACAATAATCTCTTCTGGAAAATGTGTTGGAGTTTTTCGGAGAGGGTATTGTTTGTGGCGAATTTCTGCGGACGGGGGAGCAGTATGCTCCACGTCATTCTTCCCATTCCCTCTGATTTGCAGAGAGGCACAGTGGAGGTACAAGGGATGGATGGCGCTCCTGATCGATCGACGTTCGTCGATTGACACTGGATGTGACCCTGCCGCCACGGAGCAGGCGCACCAACGTGGCTATTGTTGCTCCCTCAAGAGCAATTTGAAGAGAGAACTTTCGGCGGGTTCGCTGAGTCGGGTTAGCCGGACAGCGAACGAAGGCATGCCTAATGCCGCCGTCGGGGGCTTGATTTAATCGCCCGGCCCAGAGGAAGGACACCTCTAAGATAAAAAACCACCTAATCCTAAGCTTTGAAGCGTGGCGAGAGGATGAGTGGCTGGTGGAGGACCAGTCGCTAGCGCTTCCCCTGTGCGAAACCGAACGTCTCGTTCGGGTTCGCTTCAAGTGGCCTGATACGCCGGGAATAGGCGGGCAGAGCGGGGGGAGACCCCAGGGTCGTAGGTCTCAATCGAGAAGCCGGGGCCCCTCCTGGCTTCTCGGACCGTCTCGCAGGCCCGGGAACGGCCCGGCAAGCCGAGCCAAGCCAGCCCAGCTGAGTCGGCCCAGCGAGCTGAGAGGCTCGCCATGGAGGGGCACCACTCTGGAGTGCCTACCTGCAGGGCGGCCCTCTCAGAGACGTCAGGTGGCGAGCCGGACGCCGCTGTCGGCCCCGATTCGGAGCGGTACCCGGTACCCGCGAGAGTCCAAGCCCTGGCGGCGAGTCGGCCGCCCCCGCCTCCTAAATCTACTCCGGCCGACGCCGAATGGCAGGTAGCCGGGGAGAAGAGAAAGGCGGGTAAGGCAGCAAGGGCGGCCAAAAGAAAAGAGAGGCGGCAGCGGTGCAAAAAGTGAAGCGTTGCGGCTAGGCTCAGTGCCCCGAAGCCCGCAGCTGTAGTGATCCCACTACAGCCGGAAGCGGAAAATAAGGGCGTGTCCTACCGCAACGTGCTCACCAAGGCGAGGGTGGCGCTGACCCTCGAGGAGCACGGCGTCGCCGATGGCATCCAGGTAAGGATCACTGCGACTGGAAACCGGATGCCGGGTGCGGCCAGTGGCCGAACCGGTGAGGCTCTATGGGGCCTCGACTATGAGGGCTCCTAAGCGCATGCTTGGAGAGGGGCCAGTTCCCACTTCGTTGGAAGACCTCAAGGTCCTCATTAAGAAGTCGGGGCACCCTGCGGACTCTCCATCCGCTTACCGGCTCATCGTGCTGCTCGACGAGGTGGGCAAACTCTTTGAAAGTGGGATATCGGGTACGACTGGGTGCTGCGCGGTGACTTCCCTAGCGGCGTCAGCGTGGTATGCTACGCTGACAACACGCTGGTCCTGGCGCAGGGGAGGTCGCACCAGACGGCAGCCGAACTAGCGACACGCGGGGTTGCGATAGTCGTCGAGAGGATCCGGCGATTGGGACTCGAGGTGTCCCTGCAAAAGTCCAAGGTCATGTATTTTATGGTCCTCGGAATGCGCCACGGATGACGGTAGGAGGGGTTCACATCGGCGTCGAGCCGACGATGAAGTATCTGGGACTCGTCCTCGACAGCTGGTGGAACTTCGTGAAGCATTTCCAACGTTTGGTTCCCGACTGGAGCGGGCCGGGGCTGCCTTGAAGTGGCTCCTGCCTGATCTTAGGGGGTCCAAGCGCCTCCTGCCGGAGGATCTATGCGGGGGTCGTGCGGTTCATGTCCCTTTACGGGGCACCGGTGTGGGCGCGTTCCTTGGGGCGGCGACCAGCCCGCCGGTTGAACGCGTCCCAAAGGGTCATGGCCATTCGACTAGTTCGGGGATACCGCACGGTCTCCGGTTAGGCGGCGAGCCTCCTTGCCGATTGCCGCCGTAGGATCTGGAAGCAAAAGCCCTCGCATACACATAGAGTGGCGCGAGGAGGCAAAACACCGGGGCGTAACTCCGCTGCCGCGTGAAATCACGGCACATCGGACAGAGCTCCGGCGGGATCTCATGGCGACATGGAGAGTGCGACTGTCGCAACCCAGTGCTGGGCACGCCACAAATTGTGGCGATAAGTCCCCTCTTTGAGGAGTGGTTGGAGAGGTGCCACGGCGTCCTCACCTTCCGCCTGACGCAGGTCCTCAGGGTCGACGGCGCGTTTAGTTCCACGCATGCCTCAAAGAGATGTCAGCACTAGCTGAAGGTCCGCTAGGGGCGATGCCTGCCAGGGTTGCGGGTTGTTTGAAAGAGTTACCGTGGCCCTGGCACAGGCAACTGAAGGAACGCGGATGGTTTTTAGTCAGTAAAAATCTGACATTGCATGATTTCCCACCCAAAAAAAAGACAGCCTTGGACGATCACTAGTCGCCATCTACTTGTGACTATAATCAGTTTTCTAACTAGATTGCGGGTGAAAAAAAAAAATGTAGTAATTGGATTTCTTTTACTTCACATTTCTCAACTCCTAGTCGGACGTCAAGGATTCGTGTAACTAACGTAATGCATTATCGGGTGGCTGCGGCATTACTGCCAGCACGAATCTTGAGCGCTCGGAGGAGTGATGGGGGTGTTTGCGCATACGTATTGTCTCATTAGTAAGGTCCGAAATCGCTTAAAGTAATTCAAGGTCAGCGCTCTTAAACCGTGCTGGTAACTGTAACAGTTTACTTAGATCAAACTACTCATATGAAAGTGCATTGATCTTTTACTTAATTATTATTAATAAAGGATACTTTTCTCATGTATAAACATCTAATCATATTTTACTAGTCTAGCGCTTTTTGCTAATTAACGACATGATATTTTTAATGCTATCCAACAAACCATATTGGTATTTTGTTTAAGGTACAATATCTTGTTCTGTAAGATTGATCAAGTATAAGAAAACATTTATGTATCTTATATCTGCCCCAAAATCATCATCACCCTTACCCTAATCCCTTAACCTAATTTGTTTGGGTTCAAAACTTTTGTTGATTAGTGTATTTATTACAAAAGTAACATTCTATCTCCAAACAAGCAGTAATTAAAAAAAAAACATCATTTATCTAAAATTTTATATAAACAACTCATTTGAAATCCTATACGAGTACTTAGTTCTAATTCTTTAAAATGATCATTACAACATATTACAATTCCAAATTCAGGATGACGGTACGCTGAAATAGCAATTTCAAAAACGTTTTACAACTCGTTTTCAATGACCCTATTCGACAATCTAATGCGTCGTCCTAATTGGCTGCGATCGTACGAGCAAACGATGCAATTTCATCGCACGACGAGATTAAACACACACGTTTCTTTAGAGTGCCTTAATTGAAGCTTACAAGTCATCGCGCGAGCACAGGAAATGCTCAATAACGAGCGTATGATGGGTTTGATCGTGCGATCGAGCAATCAAAGCTACAAATCACTTTTGAGTGTCCTAATTGGACACCCGTCATCGCGCGAGCACAGCAACGCAAGGGGCGAGGAGCCGCACTATTACATGGTCAATATTATGTTGGTATACATCTTATTTTTTCAATGTCACTTACAATTTTCAAAGCAATATTACCCGACTGTAAATGCTCAGCATCTCTGTAAACAGCCATTGTAAAAATGGTGCCTTTGCAATGACCGGCACCGACAAAGCCATTGGGCTTTGGAGTTCAATTAACTTTATTTGCGCCAGTGTTTATTTGTGCAGTGGTTTTTACATAAAACTCGACTTTCCAAAAGTCTTTCCGTAACTTTTTACTCGCTCGTTTACGATTACTAGTTTTATTTTCCCGCTATTGTCTATTTATTATTTTACTAGAGTCTAACTGCTCATCCCTGATACTGTTGGACATGAGGCCAGGTGAGAAAGCGTGCTTTTTGGCCACGCCCACCTGTGAGTTCGAGTCCGCGACTAGTTCAACCTTAATCGACAGATCCTAAATTATGCCTTTAAAGACTTTGAAAAACAACTGACGATTTTCTCAAAAAACCCATTTACCAATCAATTAATATAAAACCAAATATTAACCCTACAGGCCGGTACAAAGGCAAAATACAACATAATCAATAATGTAAAATCCCTGGTTATTGGCATCTTTTGTGTATTTTCCATAAAACTGAATAGAAAAGTTTTAATGAACCATCGCTTAAATCTCCTCTAAAAATATAACTTGTTAAATAAATCATAACATAACATTTTGACATCGTGAATAAAAAAGTGTTGGCCATTTTATGTGCAAACAAACATGTGTATAACCAATCTACACTTAAGGAATACCGGTAATACATATAATACATAATTAATAATAAGAGCTACGTAATATTTCAGCCGCGAAATATACAAGTCACGCCTGTAGCTTGCTCAATGGTATGTGTATTTGGCTTGATAGGCAAATGTTCCAGCGATATCGAGGAAGCTGGTATATGGACTTTATCAAATTAAGTAGTAGTTGTAGGGCCAATAAATATATATATATATATATATGTTTTAAAGTTGATAAAGGTCGACGCCGTTGTTAGGTATTTTTGTGGTTGTGGAAGACTGACGCACGTTGGCGCCGGTCTTCTCCGCGGATCACACGTGCGTGAAACTGGCATGGACAGCATCTTCTTGGGAGATCTGGGTGCCGGAGGTGAAGTACTGAAACATAGAAAATACAGGTAGGCATTACTAGAAAAACATAACGAGAATACTTTATGGCACAGCGTGCCTTTTGTTGAATGACGTAAAAAATCTAATATTCTGGGAAAACTCATTTTTTACATGACACATACTTATCTGAACACCCGCTTGCTACTGAGATATATTTTTTTGAAAACCCAATAAAAATCGACTTGGGGATCGAACCCACAACACGGCACAGCGGTCGCGCTTGCTGCCACTGTAAACAATCAAGGTAGGCGACAAAAATGGATGAAAGGTTCACTTGCCAAATAGAATGCACTATCACAACCACGTGGTTAGTGGATACTACAAGGGATAAACATTCTTAAGCGTGAAACATGTATAACAATAACATTATTTGGTTAAGGTTAACGCAAACAGTGAAATAACAAAGTAGAATAATTGGTTTGGAACATGTAACTTTTGGGTAATATTCAGTGAGTTAGTTGGTAAAACTTTAGAATGTGTGCTGCGTATACAAACTTGCAAGCCGCCCTTACACACTACTAAGATTCTAGGTACCTAATAATATTTATATTATATTATTTTTTAATTATTTAAACTTGAAGAATGCATTTGATATACTATGCGTCTTAATACCAGGGCACTCCAGCAGGCACGTGAATATTATTCAAATTTATTAATTCTAAAATCAGTACTTAAGTTATTATTATTGGCTGTCTGTCGATAGCCACTATCACTGTTCGTATTATAGAGGTTTTGCTGGGCTGGCTATGCTAACCAACCTCCACGACTAATTTATAACTAGTTTGAGAAGACAATCTGTTAATGGTGTGGATTGAGGTAAACAACGCGTGTTGAGCAAGTGGATTTACCTATATTTTAAAACTGTAGGGTTGGAACACTAAACTTTTAGAAAAGGAAGCGTGAGCTGTCCGTGGCGTTAATGGCACTGCGTCACCGCAAATCAAAATTTGGTTCGGGACTCGCCCTTGCACCCACTCTGACCACGCGCACTCCCTTTTACAATTTTTATGATATTGCGTAGGTAATTTGTTCAATGCGTCGCTAACATGCCTCATCCTAGTGCTGCTTCAGCAGCACTCACCATCAACTGGTATTAGTGCGACATGCGGGACCGATCTAGTCAACATTCTTGACTTGGTTTATATTCGAATCATTCTGGCTCGGTTATCTTTTCCAGGAATCACTTCGCGAATTATTCCCTTGGGCCAAGAGTTGCAGGGACTGTGTCTGGATCTACTTATATATACGAAGTCACCCACTTATACATTTTTTTTGTTCTTTTTGTCATTTATTGTGGGGTAGAAAGTCTGGCAGTACTTTCTTACCCATCAGCGCCAGTACATGTCTTTGTGAAATTCGCCATTGCTTTCGCAGATAGAGGTCTGAGACATCAAATATTTCGATGTGAGGTAATCTAAACGACAACTCCAACAAGAAAATTTCTTGCTGGGATGTTCGTGATCCTGAAGCGTTAACTCCTAAACATTAAATGATCATTTGGGTTCACAGATACGTAAGTTAAGTCAACAGAGTGTTTTGAGTTTCAACTCTGGGAGCACGTTCTTTTAAAATTATTTTTAGGCTGATCCTCACGCTTCTGATGAGCCTTTCCCACACCCTACTCGCGGACGGTATGAAAGTCCATTTGGTACCGCGATTTAAGACCTCATCTTTCAGCACTTTTTCGTCTATTTCTTTTATAGCCTTCTTCAGCTCCGTATCCGCTCCTCGGAGATTGGTTCCGTTGTCAGAATACAAATATTGTGGCCATTCCCATCTCGCGGCCATCCTTCGCAATGTCATAATAACTACTACTAGTGACTACTTCCAGATGAATTGCTCGTACTGTCAAGCACGTGAATAAAACGGCGTATCTTTTCTCGCCATACACCGTGACTTTCATGGGACCAAACAAATCCACGCCGCAGCATGTAGATGTTACATGTTTCACGGTAGGTGATAAACCATTTGTTTTAGCTGCCGCGTCAAAAACTAAACGCAGTTTCTTTCTGTTGGGATTATTGACCCCAAAGTGAGGCAAGTACCAAGTTCTCGGTAGTGTAACGTTTAAGGTACCTATTTTTGCGTAGTCGTTATCAAATAGATGTCGTATGCGTTCTTCGTATCTTTTCGCGTATTCTATGCTTCTTTTTAATTCTAGTTCTACTTCTTTCAGTCTACACAGAGCCGTCGGGTACGAGACCGGCAGCATACATTTCTCGTCTCGCCAAGGTAAGCCAACATGCCATTGACCATTGATCAGCACAAAAGTTTGTTCTTAAAGTTCTATAGGGCGTAAGTCTTCCGAGTTCAGTCTTATGTCCCCTGGACTCGATTGAGAAGGACATTCGTACCTCCTTCTGAAACTCTCGCAGTTTCTATGAAGTGACAAACAATGAGGAGTGACATACAGCAGAACCAGGTAATTAAACATTAGGCACTCATTATTTCATCATTTGGATATAGAATATTAGAGGGTCAGCACCGATGGCTGACAGATGGTTTTTCTTGTAAAAAGTGAATTTAATCTAATAATTTATTTTTCAAGACACATACTCGAAAATAGGATAATAATGTAATGCCTTTAGGGTCACACAGTGGTCAATACAGTGGTATTGAACACACGTGTCTTTTACTTTGCATTTCCCCTCTAGAGCTGCCTAACTACTACTATTAATATATTAACCTAACTATATAACAGTTAGATCTAGTCAAAGACGTTGGGTTTTTTTAGCAAAATAATAGCACACATTCCTAATGCCAAGAAACTTTTATATATATAAACAGTGCCAATAAATAAAATATGATAATTATGCTTAAGTTTCATCAAATAATTTACGTAAACAAATTAATTAAACAAGTTAAATTAATTAAACAAGTTAAATTAATTTCTGTTACAAAAATATTCAGGTTCTAAACTTTTGATGTTAGGCAGTATGATGGCTTCATACCTTTGCCTCTCCTTCAACTTGCGAAGGCACGACGCGCGGAAAAGCAGCAAATTAAAACTAATTAGATTATTTTCGAAAAATGTCGTCTTCAAGTCAGGATTTTTTTTAGGTCCGCCCGCCGCTTTCCTTTTTTCTCACTGAGGCACAAAATGCAAGCGATAGCTGTTGCCATCAAAATCAAAGGAAAAATACTTTGGAGATTCCATCCAGTGGTAGAGTAGCAGAACTGCCCAGTCATTATCTGAGAATGTATTTTTGACTTAGATATTTGAATGAACTGCCAAATAAATACAAGCCTAGCACGTTGTGGAGTATCTATTCTATGATAATGTGAAAGCTTGTAATTAGCAAATGTCCCCACCTATGCATGATATTTATAATTGTTATTATTATGAAAGCTTTCTTTAAAATGATTAAATAAATGAGATAAATAATTAAATAAAAAGCATGGTTAGAACCAAACATGCTATTGACATAAAAGAAGTAATTATTGTTTTATTTATTTATTTATTATTGTATGCCAAAGTGATAACTTTAAACTCCCTTTTATCTGGAGAGACAAAGACGCGTATTAACTTCAATTTAATGTCGCCAGAGCGCAAGTGTCTGTTATTTTTTTCTCTCCATTTCTCTCTATTACGCAGCTGGTGGCTAAGTTACAACAGCCACACGAGTCGATCCATCAGGTTAAGCTACGCTTGCCGGGATTGGTCTGTGGATGGGTGACCATCTTTACATACCAAGACTCCTACATGTCTGGGAAAACACGTTAAGCCGTTGGTCCCGGCTGTCATTCGTGGATCTTTGACAGTCATTACGGGTCGTCAGAACCCCGAAAGCCTGAGAACCAGTCGGTAAGACTGGCTGTAACTTTCAAAATTTTTTTTTTTTTTTAGAATAATTTGTTTTTAGCCTTATTTACCATGTTCGAACTCCAATTTCTCCAAATATTGTCGTGAAAAGTACTTATTATTCGTATTGCTTTGTAAAGCTAAGGGTTCGTGGATGTTTTTAAAACTACGTACATACTTTGGGTCATTGCCACCCTTCTTTTTTTTAAGGCTGCAAATCGAGAACGAACGTGTAAAAATTTTACCTTTGAGCTAAGTTTTAGTCACTTTGGGTGATGTATAGACAGATCATATTTTCTTTTATACAAAGTGGCGATTAGGTTATCACATTGATTGGAACCACGTATTCAGTACATGATTCTGGAAACTACTGCGTTGAAATTTTTCGTTGGTTATTATAAAAAAACTGTTGTTTCCTACAAAAGTGTAATACCTACGTGGTCAAAATGTATGGAATAGCATTTTTTTTTATAATAACCGGCAAAAAATTTCAACGCAGGGGACCACAGTCATGTCCTGAATATGTAGTTTCAATTAATGTGATAACCTAATCGCCACTCTGTAGATCGTGAACAATAATTTATGTATTTATAAAATAAAATAAAATAAAATAAAATATGTTTCCTAAAAATGCGACAGAAAGATAAAAAAGGCTGAAGTGAAGTGAGAATTTCCCAAAAAATATTAAAAGCCGTCTAGCTCCTAAACTACATATCGACGCTTGAAAAGCAAAAATTACCAAGCGAAATGTTGAGTGATATTAAGTTAGAATATTTTGAGAAAGTTCATAATCTTTAAATGCCAAGCCTTTAAACTGCATTTAAAATTCGTTGGAATCAAATAGTTATGGCTAATAGACGATATTTTAAGTTTTTTTTTTTTAAATAAAATTTGCCTTGCAAGCATCGATATAAATCATCGCTGAAAGGGCAACCCCATTTCAGGAAGTCCTAGGCTTCTTAAAATTTTCTCTGGACCTAGATTCGTGGCCCACCCTGTATACTCGTGAGACTGCTCAAGTTACCTACCTACATTATTTAAACAAGCACTGGATGCGCTATGTTACACTCACTGTGATGAGTGTTTATCTAAAGATCACCATCATATATAAGTAATTAGCCACCGATGCCGAGCACCTCATTAAGGGTTTGGGCACATCACCACGGCGCGGCACCGCCACCGTGAAACGGCACGACGTATTTCCGCGACCAGGTGCCATGTACGGTGTGCCGCGCCGGCTTACGGCAGCAACCATCGGTTCAAACGTGTACTCAAACTTGCAGTTTTTGTCTAGTAGGGACCGCGAAAGACGTATTCTTAAAATATTTCGGTAGACATCTTTTCACCCTTCAGTTTTCATATTTTTGTCCATATATTCCTCAATTGTCTTCTCCCAAAGAACGGGACGTAGATGAAGTCAACATCTTTTTTTGCACACGTACGAACTTTGCGATAACGAAACATCAACTGCCGAGCGGGTGCAACGAGATCCGGCGCGGCGCACCGTATTTCGGCACCTTGGCACGGTACGACATCGTGCCGTTTCACAGTGGGGCGGCGCCGTGCCCCACAGTGGCAGCGACGCACCGTGGTGATGTTTCCAGGCCCTAACCTGTTTCCTCTAACTTTGAGTCTCACCACTAGGGTTTTTATGAAAACAGCAGCTTTTTCCTAAGCTTTTCTTTCTGAGATTGAAATAGGAGACCGAAAATATTTGTTTGCACTTCTACATAATATATTTAAAATAGCGACAATATAGTGATTTTCAACTAATAATCGTAAAATATTTGGTACTTTATATAATAATATGAACATCATAATATGTTGTAGTAAACAGATTTGTGTCAAATCGTAGTGCAAAACACAGTTCAGTTCTTTGATAATAATTACAGGCATACGTCACGGTATGTAATTATGACTTAAAAATAAATAACGTAATACACGATGCGGAAGGGACACAGTTCAAAATTTTAATCATGGTTACTGTTATTTGTAGGTATGGGGTAATTGGCACAAGAACGTGGTGGTTACAAATTATAACTTACGTCGATAACACTGTTTAATAGATCTTGCGATGGATGTTTCCCAACATTTCCCTTCCTAGTAGAAAGTCATTGTACTAAACATAAAAGAAAAACAAATTAATGTAATATCAGTATCCTAAAGTATCCTACTAACCAAGTATCTATCTATATACGTATTAATTTTTCTGGTAGCTAATTTTAATACGTAATTCGGCACACCAAATTTTGTCGACTGCGATATTAAATATTGTAAATCCTCTTCGTGAAAATAATGATTTTGCACTTCTTTGTTTTTATTATGGCGGTTGCCATAATAAGAGATAAGACAAGAGATAAGAGTATATTTATTTTCATATATTGTAGGTACATGACATAAGATATTAAAAAAAAATTGTGATCCTTGTACAATCTACCTTAAATTAGGAATGCAAACATTAATGAATGAAGTAAACGAGTAGGTAACAAAAAAAATATAGTGTCAAAAAACAAAATTACGAATTACAGTTCAAAATAGGTACAATTAAATAAGTCGGTATGTCGTTACATTGCATAAAAATATTATAATTAGATTAGATATTTATATTATTTAGGCTAAATTTATGTCATTGTCTTTACGAAAATCGTTAATCGAGTAGTAACATTTTTCAATCAATAATGGTGTTAACTTCTTTTTAAAATTTCGTATTGTCATCTTTTAATTATGTCAGGTGTATTGTTATACAGGGTTATTGGTAAAACACCAACAACCTCCTAAGGGGTCATTGTACTCATTATTATGAACAACTTTTACTATGGGACCAAACCTCTAATCGCGAAAAAAAATCAGCTGTTCAGTACATTTTGACGAATTATGGTAACATAAATGTACTGAATAGCTGATATTTTTTTTCGCGATTTCAGGTTTGGTCCCATATTAAAAGTTGTTCATAATGATGAGTACAATAACCCCTTAAGAGGGTGTTGGTGTTTTATCGATAACCCTGTATATTTTAGGTCCCATACTAATAACTTTTTTTTAATGTAAAGCAGTATTGCAACTCTCAACTAGTAAAATATTTTTATACTCACTTCTGATTGGTCTCTTACTCGTACTAGTTTGTCATTCTGTAGTAAAAAGATGCATGTTACATTTAACAAAAATTGCAATTTCTAAAATATAAATTGCCGCAAATGTTAAAAGCTTTAGGGACTTAAATACTGGAACACAAATATCGGTCGTTTTCATATTTAACATCGACCTCAAACAACGTTGTTGGGCTTTGAATACCTGTTCCCGCGAGAATTTCCCCAAAAAATTATACCGTATCTCAGACTGGAAGCTATGAAACCATGATATGCAATCAAAGTGGTGGTAATAAAACACAGAAGTGCAAAATCACTGCAATGGTTAATTAACCATCATTTCAACGGAAATACGTCTACTGCTGCACATCATAAGCGTCTCCCAAGCTTCGCCACACTGTTGGTTCTGTGTTACTCGCATCCAGCGAATTCCCGCGGCCTTTAATTAAGTGTTCAAACGAACGGTTTGTTACCACAATAGATTTAAATAAATATTCAGTAACCAGTTAATCGCGATTTTAAATTGATAAATATTTCCGATTTTCGACATATTGGTAGCTTTATGCGGATTTAACTAAAGTTAGAAAACACTAAATCTTAAAAGGTTTATTATTATTTCCCATTAACAAAATCCCTTAACACACAAGTGCGAAATACTTGTATCATTCATATCATTTAAATGACAAACAGCTGGTAAATATTTAATTTATAAGTTAGCAACAGCAATTAAGTCTTTTTATTTAAATCGCATTTGTTAACCATTATTACACATTATGTATTCATAAATAACAGGGTTAAATATGAAATCGCCGTTTCAACGTACTGGTCACTTTGAATTAAAATTAAACCTGCATGGTGCGAGATTCCAGATTGAAACTTTTTTCACACGATAACTACAACATTCTAAATTTGAAAAATCGTTCGATTGTTGGACTTTCAATTATTTTCAGCTTTTAAAGTAAAGATAGATTCATTGAAAATTAGAGTAAATTTTTAATACTAGTTCCGACGTGGAACTAACGCAGCAGTAATAGCTCGCAATATCAATGCTGTGTTTGGAGAGGATACGGCTAATGATCGTATCCTCTCCAAACACAGCATTGATGAATGAACGAAAAACGCACGGTCGTTTTTGGTTTAATCGCTTTTGTAGAGGGAAACTTCGATTTGAAGAATGAACCCTGAGGAAAATAAGCCACTAAGGTAAATAACGATGAATTGAATGCGATGGTGGGATCTGTACCAAACTACCAATGAATTTGCGACATGGTTTGATGCTAGCATACCCACAATATTTGCATTTGCATCAAACCGGTAAGATAAAAAGCTTGAAAAATGGGTGATCTATGATTTGACTGAAGCTCGCTTTACCTTGTTGAACCGGGACAGAAAGAAAGGGATTTTGGGGCGAATTATAACGTGTGATGAAAAGTGGATTCTCGTTAATAATCGCAAGCAAACAATACAATGGCTGACTCCAGGCCGTACAACAATGCCCTAAAGCGAAGCTTACCCGTAGAAAAGTGATGGTAACTGTTTGGTGGTCACTTTTGGTGTAATTCATTACAACTCCCTCAGATCTGGTCAAGCAATAACAGCAGATGTTTGCTGTACAGATTTAGACAGCCCCGACTCGTCAACCGATCTACACCACTATTGCTCCATGATAACGCAAGACCTCACACTACTCGAGAAACTGTTTTAACACTACAGGACAGTTAGAAACCATCCGTCATCCTCTGTATTTGCCGGACCTGGCCCCAACCGACTACCATTTTTTCCGCGATTTGACAATTTTTTACATAGTGACATTTTTTTTAGTAATAAAATTTCTTCCCAGGAAGTAATACAAAATGCCTTCACAGTTTGTTGAGTCCAGGTTCCCAAAGTTCTACCGCAAATACATAAATGACTTGTCCGTGAAATGGCAGAAATGTGTACACAATGAGAATAAATACTTTAATTAAATAAATATATTTTACCTTAGAAAATAATTGTTTCATTTTTTTAGTACAAAACGACAATTTCATATCTAAATCCTTAATATTATTATGCAAAAAATGTGACAATACGATATTCCATTTCTTGGTATCGCTGAAGCGAGTTTTACCACAATTATTTGCTTGTTTTTGGAGCCTTAGTACGTTACGATACGCTTAGTATGATATCTTTATATCTCCAAATGCGAAATTTCAACTCCGTGACTTCCTTTTTGTCAACTTAAAGGAGGCATCTGTCTGTCGAAAACCTTTGTGTGAGCGGTTGAAATATTATCTACATTAGACTAACGAATTGCTACTAAAATAATTATATTTTTTTAAATTAACATTTCGAGTAGGTAATGGGTTAATCTTCTTATACCCAGCGTTTCCACACCCCACGCCGCTCAAAATCATTTTTGTTTTACTACTACGTTAATCTATATTCAAAGAGTTCTGCGGTAAACAGTAAGTGATTTATCAAATACTAACCCCTGCGAAAGCCGCTCCATTCCACCCGAGGCGTTCGTGATCATTTTGCGTGCGTTGCGGTGGGGTCTTGCGCTCGGAGCGGGAAGCGAGGCGAGCTTTGGCTCGAAGCGCGGCTCGCAGCGGCACATTGGCCCGCGCCGCTTCCGCTCGGCCGTGCTGGCAGAACTCAACCAATGCGACCCCCAGAGCTAGGGCCAGACCTCCCACTAACACGTAGAATATACCCGCCACTTGGCTCAGCGTCATCTCTGTTATAGTTGTCTCCTTAAATAAAAACAGGAATTACAAAATGCGTTGAGAAAACTGATCATATAAAAGAGAAAATCAAGGTGAATATCATAAATGTTCTTTAACTGGACCTTAATGATTGTTTTTAATATCAAAGTTAATTCATTCTACTTTAGGTACCTATTCATTATCACGAAAGCAATAAGTACACAATTTATCTATCAAAGGACAAAATTACGTGTGCTTTAAATATAAAATCTCACCTCGTCTTTGATCATTTCACAATCGGGCTTCTTGTTATAAGTGGCCCATTTGCGCCAAAGCTTAGTTATTACGTCGTCTTTTTTCAAATTTACTATCGCCAAGTTTATTGCTTCTCTGGAAAGTAGTCCAAACTTTAGTATAAAATATGCTAGAATAACCGTAAGTTTTACCCAGTCCCAAATCTAAACCGACTTTACGATATATTGACTAGCAATTCAAAGCAATTCAATCAAATAACAAAATAAAACAGACGATAAAAGAAAATGAGTACGATTTTTTTTTTTGGTATTTTTTTGATAAGTACTTGATAGTTCGTAGAAATGATTCATAGATTTCAAGTGAATAATTTTGTGCCTCGTCATGCCTAGGTAAAACTACAGAGCGGTGTAACAATTACGATTAATAAAATTATTATTTCGTGATAGCTAAGAGCTAACAGTGCAGCTCAAAGCCGTTTCGGGAAACGAATTCCCTTCGTTCAATAAACTCGGCCGGTATCTCTTCAATAGCGGCGCGCCATAAACCCGACGTATCATATAAAATGTAAATTTTAACTTGTTGTCAAAAATCACGTCCGCTAAATCGCATACCATAAAAATGGGTAGTATAAATTCGAAAAGCGGAGTGCACCGCCTTCCCAACTGACGGGGTACCATGTAAATTTACGACTTTTCAGTATTCCGCCGGGAATTACCGTATAGAACTGAGATTTCAGATAGATAGTAGGAGCTCTTGTCTGTACGGAAATTTACACTGAGTTTGTGTTCATCCCCTGGCGTACGTATCATAGTGTCGTTTATATTTATTTTGCCGTCCAGACGTTGGAAGTGAACGCTCGCGAACGTATCGTTTATTTATATTGACATTTACAAAGGAATCTTATAAGCGTCCCTGTTCAAATAAGTTGGTTTATTAGTTCTTCATACTCAATTGAAGTGTATTTCATAATACATATTTTGAGGTAGAATCCACAATATCGTTTTTACTTAGAGCATATGGAATATGTTGTTCGTTTTTATATTCACTATTGGGTTATCCAAAGCTATGCTCATAGCGAACTGAGAGCTCAAAAGTTCGTCATGTATCTCCTACACGTACATATCTCAGCGACAAAGTTTTCAAATTAACTTAACATTACTCGTGAATTTATAATTTATAAGTTTCTTTACCCTGCAAACCAATGGCATATCACTTTGAAAATTTAAAGTGTTTTTCCAACATTAATTGCATGTTTAAGGATCTACATAGATACAGTAGGTATTAAAGAAGCTAAAACATCACTAATTATGCTATTTTAATAGTACCAAATCGTGTACTCACAATCTCATAGGAACATGATCTGATACTGTTCCGATTATTTACTGTCTAGTCAGTCAAATCGACCAACTATTAAAAAAATGTCTTAAATTATGAAACAATTTCAATTAAATGCAGCCGAGAGAAAACTGACAAACCAGACCAAACCAGTAATGATTATAATTTTCATATTACCTGAAACCCAATCACGGTTATTGATGATTGAATCGGATTGGAAATCCGATTAAGGATTGGATGCAAATGTTCAATTAATTGAAGTAGCTATTCGTTGTTTTGAAACAAGTGGATGTTTTACAAGTACCTAGTAGATGCTTTACAAGTAGGTAGCAGTAGCTTTAGTAGATGCTTTAGGTACCTATTAAAATCGATTTAGGTATAAAAAAATTGCCGCGATAATACGTCACCTGAGAGGCGATCCCTTCGCCGTGGCAATAGCGAAGTTAACGTGCTTAAATCGGCAAACACGTGAGGGGCCACACGCCTCGCCATCATCAGAATAATCTTCCTCATTTAAAACCGGATCCTTCACAACATTATTCCGTAAATTAAAATAGCTGCTCTGAAATAAAAAAAATTATAAAGCAGTGTTATAATGTGTGGCCCGTTTACAGTGGTCCAAACCAATATTTTGGAAGTCTGTTGCCAAAGGCTTTCCGAAATACCCATTCCCTTGTATATGTATGCTCAGCGATAATTTATAGTTTAGTCTTAGCTCCAAGAGCAACATTTTGTTTGACAAAATTCGTTCCCTAAAAATTTTATAAGGGGGCAAAGAATTCATCCGATTCGTGGCTTAAGAGTTTTATAAACTTTTATGGATCGTTGGCTTGCAAAAAATAAATAAACAATATAGCTGAAGCGAATTTTACTCGAAATTTATTAAAACGACCTTTTTGCGTTTTTAGTTAGATATTTAGTATTACAGTAAATAATGATTGGTTATTCGAGGAAATGAATAACTGAAAAAAGGCAAGCCTATGGTCCATAATAGTGTTTTTTTTTTTTTAACTACGGTGAAGTCTATGCCACACCACCTATAAGTATTTATTTTTGGGGACTGAAAATTTAAAGCGAATCAGGTCGAACAAAATGTTTCCATTTGAGCTAATCTCCTGAACTATAAAATAATATCTAATAGTTGAACATACATGCGGGTATCTTGGACAGCCTTTAATGGCTTCTAACAATAATTTTGAACAGGCCAAAATCAAAGAAATCAAGGGTGGACACAAAAAATAAAGTATGTATCAAATGATTGTGATTGATGTGTTTGAGGCGTCTATCAAACTCAAATATTCTTATACCAACAAAGTATAAGTAGACACCATATTATTGACCGAGAGCGAATATCTCTAATATTCATATAACAATATTATAAATAAAGAGGAAAATACCCATTTTCGTTCAATTAACCATCCCATCATAACCGAACGGGCCGTTTAGAAGTTGATTAAAAATGAATAAACATCATCATCATTCTCCTGCCCTTATCCCAATTCATTTGGGGTCGGCGCAACATGTCTTTTTCTTTCATACTTCTCTATTAGTCGTAATCTCGTTAGTTCCCCTTTCTAGCCTCACCACAGTCCATCCATCGTTTCATCGGTTGCCCCTACTCTTTATAGCCAACCACATTCATACTCAAAAAAAAAAAAAAAACAAAATGAGTAGTAAACATTCTGCATAAAATAACGAGCCTAAATAAGATTTCTTCATTAACACTTGTGATATTTTCTACGTTTTTAAAGCATAAAATATTTGAGCTTTGAGCAAACGAATGTTTCATATTTAAGCTTAAACTTTTTCGGAAATCTATGGTTGACAGAACGACATTTAATTAAAAATGTTTCTTGCGGTTCCGTACAACAGAACGTACGTTAGGGGCTCTTAAGCACTATTGTTTTCTAAAACTCTAATCCTCAATCGAAGTAACCTTAAACCTTGAGTAACAAAATTAAATAGATTCCTTTTTAGTTAAGTATCCATTTATTATTTCAATCAATCAGATAACTTACCTTAACCTACCTTAACTTACCTTATACCTTAAAACAAAAACCATTGAACATGTTCAATTCGCATTCGCACTTTTCGCTCCGGCAGATGATTCGCCTTATCAATTTCTGTTTGTTACCTGTATTTTGTAATAGAGCATGTGGTTCTTACTTCGGTATGAGCAACGTTCGGTGCATAGCTGACAGCTGAATTTGCAGGTTCTGATATTCGCTCCACTATGAGATATGCTGCAAGATTTGCCGTGTAAGAGCAAACTAGGATGAGCGCAAAGAACCACCACACTGTTCCAACTATTCTTCCTGATAGAGACCTGAGGGAAGTCACTTAGTTTTAAGTATAACATTGTAGAAAAAAATATGTATTTCTATAGTAGGTAAAATAATTAAATGATTCTTGTTTGTATCATATTATATGTTTAAAAATTGTAAGTAGTTTTTGAATGAATAAATCTTTAATACAGACTGGCCAATTCGAATGTATACAATTTTAAATTAACCATAATTACCAGATATTTTCCCCTAATTATAATTATGATGCATTAAATTAATTATGTATTTAATTTTGTATGAAAAATAAAATACATCAAATCTCCAGCTTTTTCTTTGTTTTAAAATGCGATCACTTTTCCTTGTGTTTTTCACCAATTTTTCGCATACTTTTTTATGTATTCCACTATCATAGACACAAATATTCTGTTTTTAGTGTTCTATATTGACCACGACACGTCTCTTTCCTGCCTGTGACCTCTGGTGAATTTGGGGGTCTATTAATGTGAACATTTCTTGGTTTCGTGCTGCATGTTTTCTGGCTCCATCTTAACACTTGGTTCCACCACGTGTTTCTGGTTCTAACTGATTGATTTGAAGAAATAAAAAAAACACTATTGCGATTGTCAGACGCAGTAACAGCAGCATTTTACTGTAGCTTCTTCAAGGAAGAATGGTGCAAATAATCTTACAAAAATAATTTAGGGTTCCTGCGTGGGTCAAGAAAAGTTGTTCTTCTCAACACTGTAGAGAAAATATTGTTTATTTACAAATTCTTTGTGATCAAAATGGGATTAGCCAGTCGGTACTTTTCATTTTACATTCTGTCATTACTTGAACTCACACACTGACTTGTTACTTGTAAAAATTTAGTAAAATCGTATACTTTAAAAATAGTTAATGTTTGTAAATATGTGAGCACCATTTATTAATTTATCTGTCGTTGCTTCATTTTTAATTCTTTTTACCTATTGTGGTATAGTAATTTTATTCTAGGTGCATCGTCTGCTACTAATTACTAATTATTGTATACAAAATATTGTAAACATTTAAAAGACTAACTGTGAAGTTACTTGCCCATACTTATCCATAAGACTCCTTTTGGAAGGGGCGACTAGAACTGATTCAATTTTTCGTAAATTTTCACGTTCAAAAGTGCCCTTTTTTTACCTATGTCCCTATTTGAAATAAATGATTGGACTTTATTGATAATAGATCAATTAAGTCCAGTCATTTATTTCAAATATATAATAATAAATTTCAAATATAATAATAAATTTCAAATATAATATTTATGTTTTTTTGTTTTTCAATCCGTTAATTAAATAGGATAAAATTACTGAAAATATCATGGTGATGGTCTTATAAATTGTGCTTACCATTGCTACATTTTGGCGCCAAATGAAAATGGTGGCCAAAAATGTTGTATAGGTACATTCGAATTGACTACCCTATATATTGAACCATTGCTATTTACACGTTCTAACGTGTAAAATAGTTTTAAATTATTGATGGTGTTATAAATGGCGTATATTTCTAAATTCAAACTTATACCGATCTATTTGGGACTAGAATGAAGAAAGCTCAAGCGCCCTTTGTCTGACCACTAATAAGTTGCCGCGTACAGAATAGAAATAGAATATTCAACATAACAATTTATTAGATCCAGCTTGTACTAAAACACAGTCATATATTCAGGAGCCTCGTAAACTACGATGTAGGTACGGTTAAAAATAATGCTTTGACTTTATTCTAGTACGTCCATATTAACGACATTTCTGGCTTTATATTTGGGAACAAGAAATAGATAAGTGAATGATCGATAATCCGAGAGCACATAACAGTAAACGGCTAGTTCAGGCAAAACAAGTGTTCTTTAAAGTAAGTAAGCAGCAATAGTTGGTAATCTGGTATCAGTCAGGTAAGTAAAAATGATTCTTTCATTTTCCAATTAAAAACCCGCAGAACTGTATTTGTTTTCATTCCCTATTGTGTTTTTATTTTCGTTGTAACCGACGGATTGCGTGTCCACTGTTTTAAATTGCTTTAGTTTTGAGTTGAAAATAATGCCACAAGAGAATTCGACAGCAGCACAATAAAAGTTACAAACATTTTTTCTCTCTAGGTTATTTGATTGCGCTTTTTAGGGTTCCGTACCTCAAAAGGAAAAACGGAACCCTCATAGGATCACTCATGTGTCTGTCTGTCCGTCTGTCACAGCCAATTTGCTCCGAATCTATAAATGGACCGATTAAGTTGAAATTTGGTACACTTATTTATTTCTGTGACCCAAATACGGATGTGTAATGTATATTAATGAATTTTGAATATGAGGGTCAATTTTGGGAGGCAAATAAGAAAATTAAAAAAAATGTTTACAAATTGTACCGTGCGATATATCAAATAAAAGGGCTTTCTGTGAGGATCTCACATATATATTTTTTTAATAATTTTAAAATAAAACAAAGTCATTTAAGAAAATAGACGAAAATTGACCATTCCCTCCCTTTATCTCCGAAACTACTGACCTGAAAATTTTGAAAAAAAAAAATACAGAAAATAATTCTATACCTATAAATTACAGGAAAACCTATAAAAAGTCTATGTTCTTAAAATAACATGGTAAATATCTCAATATTGTGCATACAAACTTACATTTATCCATAGTTAAACGAAAAGGATCCAACCCACATTAGGTGTAATGTGGGTTGGATTCTTTTCGTTTAACTATGGACATTTGTAGTTGGAATGTATTGGAGAACATGTTTTTCAACTACAATGTTAAGTTTTTTCTTGGGATAAATTCATCCTAACTACGGAACCCTTCATTGTGCGTGGTCCGACACGCACTGGACCGGTTTTTATTAAAGCATTCGCTTGAACTGTGATTCAATGCAAATTCCTTACACAGCCTCCGTTTCGAAGCAATGGAAGACGGTGATATACTCGAACAAAGACATTCAGTGTAGCGATTGTTCGTTAACAACGTGGAAGCGATCCAATGAAGCTTTATATGTAAATGTTCAAACAATTTTATTATCGATCGCTGTTAATATTTTTTCAAGAAATATAAAAAGAAAATTGAATTTTATATAGAAAAATATAAAAATATCATGTATAATATATAATATACCTATACGTATCTATGGGAGCAGCTATCCAAGCAAATCTACTAGGTAATTTAAATAGTCCTCCATATAGGTAATATCAAACAAAGCACAAAGGCTAATATTAGATTGATTTTGTTTTGTGGATAGATTATATTGCCATGTGCAATTGCCAAATCACTCTACTTATTAGAGAAATTAATAAGGAAATGTAATATTAATATGGTTAGTATAAAATGTTGTTAGCTAACTAACATGGTATCAATTTATGACAAAGTGGTTGGATAGCTGCTCCCATAGATAGGTAGGTACTGAATTAACCGACTTGGTTTAAATTCGATGTCACAACTTTTTACGGCAGAAAAACTGCGTTGCTAGGCATTTTTGTACATGTTATGTTTTTGATGGGATCTCATTTCTTTTTGTAAGTAGTCTTCCTTTTTTCTTTTCTGCGGTTTATCTGCGGTATCGTGGAAGTTTTTAAAAGTGCTAATTATTTATTTCATCAATTTAAATGAACTTTAATAGTAACTTTGTAATTACATACAGTTTATATAGGATTATAAAGTTACTTATTCAGTTTGTATATCTAGAAAACGGGAATAAATATTCGGAATGTCAGAGTTTTTCCTTGCTATATAAGCTAAACAATTACTGTGTTCAAAGTTTGGAGTTCGTGGGTCTGCTAGAAGTATTTTAGAATTTTGGTGAACTTTGACTTGCAATAATTCTTAAAGTAATGTAATTCTCAAATTTAATATAATTTGAAAATATATCTAATGCCTTCTAGGTCACTGAAAATTTAAGCTTCTAGATTTTTCCACAACGAAGTAACAGAGGATCGAAAAAGGCCCAAATGGCTTCGAGAAGAGGATGGTACGGCCGTGCCTTTGTTTTGCTTGACTTGGCGGGAGCAATACCGTGCCCCCAGATACTTTTGACATTATGTTGCGTTTAGGTCCTGTAGTCCCTTTAATTCTGCATTAAAAAGTCCCAAACAAGATTCTCTTACGACCAATGGTTAAATAGCGCAAGCTAGATTGTTTAATTATCGCTGAACATACATTAATATAAATACGACGAATTGAGAACCTCCTGAAAGAATAGATGAGTTTTTAATTTTTAATTTTTAGGACCCCATAAGTCCTTAAAGGGCAAACAAATCTTATGTCTAACGAAAAACGCTCAATTTACCCTACCTTAAAAGAGGTACGGAAACAAATTGCATCGTTAACCCAACATTTGATGCTCTGTATTTCGAGAACTACGTACTTGTCCTAGGGGGATCTTGTGCAGTACTTTTTTATGCAGAATTTAATAAAGAATAAACTTGCGCTAACATAAATTGTCGTGAAAAGGTTTTTGCAGTAACCTGATTTTCGGAACCTTTGACAGTATTTTTTTTTCACACTTTTTACCGTCGTGGAATTTTCATGCAGTATTTCTAATGACTATATAAAAATAATCCCGGTGAGAAGTCTTCACTAGGAATATTTTCACAGAAAATATCTTAATTCCGTGGGCTACAAGGGCTCGATTCCACGCAATAAAATAAAGTGAACCAATCTTTTAAAAGTCCAAATGCTGGGCAGAGGTAGGGTAGGAACCTCAAAATTCTTAAATTACAACTAATGTAACTGCAGTTATTTAAAACAGCTATTTAAATTTGGAAGGTTTTTGGTGTTTGCTTGCTTCGTAGTAAGCCATTGCCGAACGAGACGAACAGATCGGATAGATAAATAAAACGATACTGCGATTAATAAAATAGTTTTAAGAGGACAAAACTATTTTACCTAATCTGTGAGTTCTCGACACCTTGATTTTCAAAATTATATTTCAATATTCAATGAATTAAGAAACATTGTTATAATAATTTGAAAACCAAATGTTATCTGTTTTGCGACAGATGCCCATTATCTACCAATCTGTGCGCAATATTTTTAATTATCTGTTACTAAAACCTATGTTAGCTAGTTTTAGAAATACCACGTAACGCTTCTTAATAATGTTAAAGTTGGTTTCCGTGATTAAAACTTTGCATCTTGCTCGGTGTTATCTTGTACGGAAGTTAATATGTGCTACACTTGCTTGATTACGCTAGCACCATCTCACATACATATAATATGAGCTAAAATGTAATATTATGTAATAGCTATAGTAAGTTTACATCTTTAACTACCAGATATTCAAACATTAGGGTTTCAATTCAAAATACAGCATTAATTCATAATATTAATACAACCCGAACTCCAAATAATTTTATTGGGATGAATATAGGCATAAAAGAGTCGGAAAAAGAAGATTGTCGAACAAAATTCAAGCATTTATAACCTACTAGCTGTGCCAACTGTCGTTGTCTTGTCCAATTTTCAATAATTCAAACAAAAATCCCATACAAAAAAGAGGTTCAGTTTTTCCCGAATTTATAAATTTTCCGGGAAACTTTGCTGGATTTTTCTGTTCATAAAAACCTAATTCGGACTATAACGAATATTTAAAAACAAAAAATTGCCAAGTCGGTCCAGCCGTTCTCAAGTGATGCGCTTACCAACTAGCAGCATTACAAGCATGTACTTATAGAAATGATAAATAAACAATCCTAGATTATATATATATATATATATATATATATATATATATATATATATATATATATATATATGTATATATATAATTATATATATCGACGGGTTTCCTCTTGTCAAGTCAGGCCACATGATACCTTTTGAATCTACGGCGATGAGCAGACTAGAGAAAATTATATTTAATAAAGGTGAAACCTTTGACTAATTGCAAGTACACTCAAACTAAAACCTTTTTAATACTCTGACCGTTTTATGAAATATATAGGTAGGGTGAAATTGAATTCATGGACATCCTCTTAAGGCGTATCATTGTACTAATTCAACATTATGAAGCAGGCAAAAATAACCCTTATGGTCACGAACATTTATTTTGAATGTGACTGTAACTACTTGTCTGATTAATAAATTACGCACCCAGGTAAACTATGTAATTAGATAAAGAATACACGACAGGTGTATATTAAATTAGTTTTAAGATCACACTGATGTGTATATTGTATTTAGTTAGTTAATAGGTAGGTTTTCGATGTGATATGTCTCTCAAATTAAACATTTGTGTTATTTTGTAAATAACAATTAGCATCTCCATGTCAATACTGATTGTACAAGTTCAATAAAGTAATTTCATATTATTAATATACAGAATACTGAAAAGGGTATCCATATCATTTAGGGTAGTATGAGATCTACCTCCTAGCGGTCCACCTCGGGCACCACAGGCTTGCCTGTGGTACGTACCATAGGCAAAGAACGATCCCACTTAAGCGGTGGTAGGCACGGCAAGGGGCCGCCTGGCTCGCGTCCACCATCCCACCGGAGTCCAGCGCCAAGCAGCTTGCTGTGTTCCGTCGGTGTTTGGGAGTGTCAGTGCTTTTGGGGGAGAAGTAGGTTGTCAGTTGCGCTGTTCAGAACCGGTCTTGGTCTCTGGGCATAACTTGTCGAGTCATTTTGGAGGGTAGCGGGATCCGAAGCACGCTACCAGCCGTTGGCCGACCGCAGTCAGTAAAGGGCCCAAGTAGCACGTCAGCCACGTGCCAAAGCCTGCCCCACCAACTCGCGAAAAGTCCCGGTATGCTCCACCGTGCCAGCTGGCGACTGGATAGGAGGACCCGGTGGCCATATCCGCGGGGTTCGGGCGTCCCCGCAGTCCCCAAATGAGTTCCCCAAAGATTGGGTTAGCTCTAGTATTCCACTTAGTTCACTGAGCAGCGCTTCGACAGTTTGATTTTTTTCCCAACAACTCTAACAAAAATGACCAAAGCTAAGAAAAATTAGCATAAACAGCGGCTGCACTTCCTCCCATTAAAAGGGCACCTCACCAACGTCAGGGGGTTGCACTCCAATTGAGACCGAGAAGCCGCACCTGTTTTTCATAACGGAGACGAAGATAACAACCCCGTTGGACCTGGCGTACCTCAACTACCCGGGTTCACAAGTTCAAGAAGCAAGCTGAGATCTGTGTGTACATTCGCGATGACTTTTGTTATCGTCGTCTCCGTTCCATTGAGAATGCGGGTTTCTCTGCCATATGGCTACTTGTGGACACTGGCATGGAGAAATTTCTGTACATCAGCGTCTTCCGATCGCACAGTGGTGACCAGGAGACAACAGCGCTTTTTAATTACCACGTGGAGTCTACCGACGTAGCCCAGCAACGGTACACTACAGCGAAGTTCATTTTTCTGGTGGACTTCAACGCCCATCATAAAGAGTGGTTGTTCCCGTACGAGAAAACTGAACATGCCAATAGAAGTGCGCAAGTTTGCTTTAACGCTAGATCTAACCCAGCTGGTGAATGTGGCAACGCGGGAACCGGATGTTGACGATAATACGCCCAAAGACTCCTAGAGGCACGAGGCGAGTACGGCGATATGAATCAGTAGACTGGGATGAGATGCAACACTTTTTGGCGTCTTTCCATTGCGGTAAGTGTGCTTCTCCTCGGGTGACCCCTCGCACTGTGCTGACGTGATTCGGCAGGGGATAGAGTATTTTATTCCATTCTCCAACATCGCGCTCAGTCACAAATCCCGGCCTTGGTATAGTGCAGAATGCACCCATGGTGAGGCCCAAAAAGAGTCTGCCTACCAAGTCTGGGTCAAGGCCCGCGACCACACAGTTAGAGCGCGTAGGGTTCGCGTGAGGAAAAGAGCTTTTAATTCTGGCGCCAAGTTCTGCGTGCGGGTACTACGTAGGGCACATTTTAACCATGTCGGACGTATCGGGGTCAAATTAGCATCGCACCCTCCGGGTAGTAAACAGTTCTGGTCCCTGTCTAAAGCAGTTAAAACTTACTTCGGTGAGTGTGGAACTGAGGAACTCCACAACCTCATTCCACCGGCCCCCTTCTACCATCGAACATCTAGACACACTGTAAGTTACCATCCATAACTAGTTACCATTCCACCAATTCGTACTAAGCGATTCCAAACATCCTTCATAATGCGCACGGCATAAGAGTGCAACTCACTACCTGGGTCTGTGTTCCCGAACGCATACAACCCGAATCTCTTCAAAGTTAGAGTGAACAGGCTTCTTCTGGGTAAGCTAACGCCATCGTAGACTTTGTCTCTGTCACATCTGACCTAGACTATAGTCAAGGGCAAACCAATCTCAAATAGAAAAAAAATCGACAACTCCTACAGGGTTATGAAATATACTAAATATTGCATTCACAAAATAAAAATAATAAGCCAATTGTACTGAACTTTGTCTTACCCAACGTATTCTTGTACACAATATATGCACCTCCTATCTTATATCCAAAGTACGCGCAATTTAACACACGACAAGGAATTTCATCTAGAATTCCATAGCTTGCTCGACTCTTTATATTGACCGCAATACTTAAAATGCTTGAGTATTGGCAAACGCCGCAGTTGTTTTCCATTTAGTTTTTTATGTTGAATATTCCTGAATCGTTATGTGTAGTGGGACTTTATAACATACCTTGGCACCACATCGCTGCCTTGTTGCATAAAAGATCCGAGCGAAAACCAGAATGAATTCCAAATACTGAACTCGTTATGTAAAATTATCTAAAAGAAGAAAAAGTATTGTCAAGTCATGTTTCATTTAAATTATATTCAGTTAAAGGTTTAGTCTTACCTCACTGGTGCTACTCATTGCGTGATCCAATTGTGTATCAGATATGGAGACAGATTTCCATTCATGAGGAGAGAATCTTGATACTAAGAAAAGTACAATGCTGACGGCGAAGAAGCTGAACAGTACACAGAGCTGCAAACAAACGTAATTACTAGAATATACACTATTGCTGCGTGGAATTGAAAATAATAGATATAACGTGCTGGGTGCACACATTTAGTGTCGGTCTCATAATGTTTACAAATGGTGGTTGTTTGTGGGGTCTCATGAATTCACGTACGAAATTCTAAGCTCCCTAGTTTGTTTGTAATATAACATGAACTGCAAGCACCGTTATGAAAGCTATTATTTAACTTGATTGCTATTTACTATATCAAAATTTCCTTATAATTTCACGCACTCTTTCATTTATAATTTGGGCGGTATTTTTCAAGTTTAATATTTAAAATTTCAAATAATTCTGAGTACAGCTGAACTATCTACTATAAATTATAATTTATTTTTAGGTACATATATAATACTATTTGGAATGCTTAATACATATAAATGTTGTACAGTCTAGATTCTATGTAGTCGGTGGCGTATTGAACAGTGTATTCGACCAGAGAACTGTCATAAACATCCATTTTATTCAATTCAATTTCTAGTAGTAATAAGGATTGAAATCGCAACACACATATTCGTTAGTATGAAACTGACAGGCGTCAAAAACGTATTCTTACGAGCGACGGCCGGACTGTATGTAGGAATATATCGAACATGGTTTAATCGGCGAAATGTTTGGATACGCTTGGGGCGGGATGTGTGTGTAGTCAGTTGAATTATACGTAAATGTAAAGCTCAAATAACTGACTGAGCCGCTAACAGTTTTCTTGTATCTTTAAATATTCCTGTATATATTTATATTAACTTAGATATCTTATTTTGGATTACCCTTATTATTAGAAACGTTGCTTACGGTAGTTATGACGTTTAATCGTCGCGTTAACTTTAAGCAACTTTTATAAATAATGAACGTTATCATCATTAAAAATAAATAATAGTTGATTGGGTACATACAAGAAATTTGTGTTCTTTTCATATTGCTCTATAGTTCCCAGTATAGTTAACCTCGTATTTGCTTTACTAACCTAAAGGCGGAGACTGACTTGTAACGTTTGTTTGTAATGTATCATTCGAGTTGAGCTTGGTTACACAACGGTGGTACACAAGACGCGGCGAACGCTCGCTTCGAGCACAAGGCTGAGCGCGCTCCATTTCTTGCTACTAAACGGCGATACACTAAATGTGACGGACGCTCGCTTCGTGCACTCAACCAGCACTGACTTGTTTGTAAATATGTGCTCGAAATGCTCGCATCGAGCGGCTCTCTTCGCTGCACTGACTACTGTAACACGTTTCTAAGGAATTTACGAAAAAGCCGACAGTCGAGTGGAGGATCCGGAGATCGCATCGCGCGGCTCTGCTCGCTGAAGTGACAACTGTAACGCGTTACAAAAACTCGATACATTACAAACAAACTTTAAAAGTGAGTCAGTCTCCGCCTTAAGGTTGAATATCATTTTGCACGTCAGGAAACGACTAGGCTTCTTGTTATTTGTCTATGTGGCAGATATTGGGAATAGCTATCAAAAGTGGTAAATCACGATTTCAACTATAGCTACTTGATTTCTCTTTGAAAAGAGTTTTCCACTTTATTCCAGGAAAACGTATATACCTACATAATTTAGCTATTTGATCTTCTTCTTGATTACATTCACACAATCCTAGATGAATTAAATTGAACTCACAACAAAAAAGAAAGATTCACAAATAAAACGAACACAAAACTGGCTACTCACCCATATTTCTTTTGATAATGGTCGAAGGAAACTGAATGTGTCCGATAACTGCTTCGGCGTCCTTGTGTAAGTGATCGGTGTGTCCATTGAGAGAAACGGCTCGCTGAAGTCCACTAATCGCTCACGTTCAGGTGTTACTGCTAAAGGGGCGACCGCTATGTCGGCATCCTAGAAACGGTAATTGTTTTAGTTCACTTCTATAAAAATAACGATGGAATAATCTTCTTTGAATGATTCGGCTATAAGCTATAAGTCAGGAATCCGGCATTATATAAAAACAAATACGTTTTAACTACTTAATAAAATTTCATTCATGATCATTTGGATAGCCGAGACTAATTTTCCTTTTTTTTTTACAGCGTTGTTATACGAGTATTTATGCCAATAAATGTAAAATCTTTCTTTCTTCAAGGTAAATAAGGTGTTTTAGGGTTTCGTACCTTAAAAGGAAAAACAGAACCCTTATAGGATCACTCGTGTGTCTGTCTGTCACAGTCAATTTGCTTCGGATCTAATTAACCGATTAAGTTGTAATTTAGTACACTTATGAATTTCTGTGACCCCAACACGAACGTGTAACGTAAATAAATGAATTTTGAATATGGGGTCAATTTTGGAGGGCAAATAAGAAAATAAAAAAAAATAAAAACGTTTGCCAAACGATATAGGTACCAAAAGAAAAGTGGTCTCAAATATATATTTTTTTTAAATTTTTAAATACATTGTTCTAAAGTTATTTAAGGAAATAGAAGACAATTGACCATTCCCGCTTTTATCTCCGAAACTACTGAGTCTAAAATTTTGATTAAGCATTTGGTGTGAACGCGGCTATTACAATCGAGAAAATGCTACTAGCGGTGTTTATTATGTGGTGTCTTTTTGTTTGCCCTACGCGAATAACCAGTGAATAGGCGCACGCACACACCAACACGAGTTATTTTAAACATGACGGTGAGTAATAAAGATAATGAACCCACTTGATAAGGAGGAAAATAGATTTTATCGTATTTTATTTACGAAGTTACCAGCTTAATTAATTTTCAATAGAAACACGTTGCAGCACGGTCATTGCTACTGAGGTAATTGTTCATTTAAATAGCAATAAATACTACTCAAAACATAATAAGGGTCACTTGTTATTTTTCATTTCTTAATTTCGCTAAGAAGCAATATGTTGATGTTTCGGACTCTTTGATATCTAACCTCTCTATTATGTTATGCTCGGGAAATGCTGGCCATAATCAAAAAAAAAAAAAAATCTTGCAATCTTGTTTCGAATTCACTTTAAGTTTTGTTTCGATTAAACGGCTTGGTATTCTGAAAATTATCATAATTTTGTTTAGTTATATTTTTAAAACAACATCTTGCGTTAATATGCCATAAATACGAACACAACCACTGCAACCAGAGCTGTTACAATGATCCAAGAAGAAAATTCATAGCGGTGTGTGGGTTTGCAACTGGGTTTTTCTTGAAGATAGATCTTCAAGGAAAACCGACAGTTTGGGTAGATCCAATATGCTTGGAATCACTTCCAAGATACCGGCAGTGTTACAAGAATGCCAGGTTCGGGTAGAGTTTGCATTACAATTGTTAATGAGGATCGGTACATTCGGCTAAGTGCCCGCTGAGAACGCACAGTGACGGTTCGTAAGTTACAAAATCGCCTACGGTTTACAACGGGTACTCGTGTCAGTGACGAAACTATCCGGAATCGATTGCACGAAGATCAGCAAACTTCAAAACAACGAGTTGTTCGAATTCCTTTGTCCAGAGCTCAAAGTGCCAATCCTTTAAGTTTCTACCGTCAATACTTGGACTGGGGCATAAAGCAGTGGAGCATGGTGCTTTTCAACAACGAGTGCAAAGTAAAATTTGTATGTAGTAAGTGATTGACGCTTTGAAAATTGCCTGGGAAACGATTCCAGCTGAAAACGTGAGGCATTTGATCGGGAGCTTGCATTCCAGGCTTTAGGGGTGCATAGACCGAAAAACAGAAAAAGAAATAGAAGTGAAGATTTTTTTAGTTTTTAGTGACTTTTCCTTGTTTGTGATTTTTTATCTTAAATTGTCATTTTTATTTAAAGTTGAATAATAGTAGTTGATGAAACTGTTGCATAATGAGGCGTGTTTAACACGAGTGTGTGTTTAAACGGTAACAAATAACATTGTTTTATGTTTACTAAAACTAAACAATTATTTAATTTAATAATTTTCATGGTACACCATGAAACACCAGGTATAGTGGCTCTTATTTTGTTTTAGCTTGTATACACATATATATCAAGGGAAGTCCATGTAATATTACATGTCAATTTGCAACTGTAGTTAATTTATGGCTGATTTTTCAATAGTCAGATAACTCTTAACTGAAGAATAAATATGATAGCTTGACATATTTTCTATTCAAAAGCTGCCAAATTGAAATATTTATTCTGTACAAAAGAGTTAGCTGACTATTGTAAAATTAACCCTTAGACGTCTATGCTACCTCTATTCGTAAGTTAAAAAGTTGCTTAACAAATGACTAAGAAGAGACAAGTGTCAAATTTTAATGAATCAGGGCTGGTTTTTGATCCTTAGTTAACTTAACCAATGGTTAAACTTAACTAATGGTTGAATTTTGTCTTGTTGTTTGCCAAAATGCCACTATTTTTTGACATGAATCTATTTATGTTAATTCATTCATGCTTAGCCTTTCACATTTAGCCAAAATTCAACCATTAGTTACAATTTTTAAATAAAAACTAATAGGAACATTTTAAAACAGATTTTAGTGTGAATTATTTTAAATTCTAAATTATAGCACATAAACGAGTCATCCGTTCGTTAAGTTCTTGTCGTCCCCACTTTCGAACAAAAAGTGAATCCCTCCGTCAATTGGCGGCCATTTACCAAAATGATTACCATAGAGAACACAATATTAGTCAAATACATAAATCAATTAATTACAATTTAACTTTTTCTACTACTATTAAATTTTGAATGCTGAACGGGTACTATATTATCAGAAATTTTATCTACTTAATAACGCTTTCTAGTTAAACAAATTATTATACTGACTTTCATTTGTGTATTTTCAGTCTTTTGAAACGGTCCTGTGCACTCTGCTTTACTAAATATACGTAGTTGTATTTACGTTTCCCTCAAGGTACATAAAGTAACACCCGAGATAAGGGAAACTAACCCCCGCAAATATTTCATTAGACATTGAGACAAGCTATGAAATAACATAAAGCGCACACACGACCGACTCATATGGAGACAAAGAGCTTTAAGGGTGAACCTTCACTTGATATTAGATTTGCCGTCAAATTTCTTCGTTTACTTAAAGAGGCTGAAACGATAAAGGACAAGTAAACCTGCATATCCACTATTAACATCTCGAATTCAATAAAGTAAAAATGTTTTATTTCGATACTCGTATTTTCTTACGAAAATTTGCCACAGGAACATACCTATCTACTTATCCTAAAAAATCACAGCATACCTACTATTTGCTTAGCAAATAAAGTTTGCTAGTGATAAAGTATCTCAAAATGTGTTCATGGTGCGCAAAGCGCGTTTAAGTACTGCTAGCTCCACCTATGCGTTCCCGCCGTTATTCATTGCTGAAAGTAAAAAGTCACGAGTACTGTGCGCCAAAATCGTGGATTTGGATAAATGTGCAACACTGGCGCGCTACATTTTTTCCGCCGTGGACGTCCATTTTCTCCGCACCGCAACAGCAAAAAAGAAACGAATAAAATTTTACTACTCTACTGTGGGATAATATAAAGAGTCATTTCCATGGGATTCGGTCGCGGGATATTCATACTTCACTGAGATTGATATTGTGCAAAAAGTCCGCTGACGGAAGACATTGCTTCGTAAAATATCAAAGTTTCAATAAACTGCCTTACAAGTATTTATCTTGGCGTATAAATTAATCACTTAAACAAAGTTCTGCCTTTGTAGTGCTGTGGTTAATGGAATTGAGATTCTTTTATTGTACGTGCTTCCATTTTTAAATAATCCAGTATTACTTCCAACGTAGACGGTGTGTATATGTGTGTTTTTTTGTTTACGGCCGAAGCATTGGTCATAATGTAATACATCCCACCGACAGTCGTAAAGTTTGCGACTTCCTCGCCTTATTATATTACCGGGGAGTATGTGTAATAATATTTCTATTAGCGAGACATCAAGCGTCTCCTTTGTTTACCATGTTAGTTAATATGATTTTGTGTTAAAGCTCCCACACGAGTGAGTAAATGGCGATAGGAAGATTTTTTGAATGTATTTCTTGTAACCGTTTGATTTATGTTATGTACTAGATTCTTTGTAGTAGCATTCGGTAAAGCTAGTAAGCTACGTCTAACACATTCATTGATAAATTATAAATGATTTTATTTCTGTAAGTAGGTTTATACAAACACTTTTACATGTAAATAATATTTTAAAAACTAGTTGGAGTCACTGTTTCCTATCCGACGATAAGAAACAGTGACTCCATGTGTTAGACGTAGCTTACTAGCTTTAACTAATGCTACTACAAAGAATCTAGAACATAACATAAATCAAACGGTTACAAGAAATACATTCAAAAAATCTTCCTGAGAGGCTGTGGACTTTTGAGCTTGTTTCGGTACTTCTCAGAGTAGTCGTACTCTGAGAAGTACCGAAACAAGCTCAAAAGTCCACAGCCTCTTTTAAAGTCCAAATGATCTTGGTCAGATCATCTGAGGACCACACAGATTTGAGTGGACCTGTCCAGTCAGTGCACGAATTTGTCAGTAATCGTATAGCTCAACACAGAACTCAATGAGGAGCTCAGAGACTCGACGAACAATACCAAAGGCATTTGGACGTAGGCCGCATTTTAAGTACTCAACTGCCAAACCATGATGAAAACTAAGTAAAGAAAGAGAAAAAAAATTACTACCACAGACGACTTAAAGTTGTTATTTATGTGTTAATAGAAAGTTTGGTGTAGGGTTATATGAATTACAAAAGGCAGACGACCTATTCAAATCAATGAAATAATAATAGTAACCCCAATGGCGTATCTATGCATTGACTGTGAACTCTAGGTCTGTGTCGGTAGAATTTACTTTGCCGAAACAGGTCTATGGTGAGGAGGCAGACCAAGAGAGATATATAAACCCGCAGGGCAGTATGTGGCTAGCTGTTAGGCAGTAGCGACCCCACGGACCCAATCTCCCGGGAGAAAATTTTTCCTCATCTCTGGCTTGCCTTTATTGATCGGCCAGAGTGAACACTGAAGAGGAATAGAGCTCCTACCTCTTTCTTGCCTTTCCGAGAAAGGAAGTATTACAGTAAAATGCTGGTAGGGATCTTGAACGTTTTTTTTGCCGGGTTTTGGTATTGTCCTGATACCCGTGGAATCACTCCTCAAGCACCTTAGCTTATGTTGCTCCCTTGTCGCTACTTCGCTATGTGCTAGTGAGAGTTTCCCGGGGGTCCATTATTGAGTGTGTAAGTCACTCTCTGCTATTGCGTGTATATTATATGATATATATCATTGGTCAGGCAGGGACCATAGACCTTCCATATTTCTAGGTAACCAGTCCACTTTAGTTACCCAAACCCATAGTCCAATATTTTTGTTTCCATGTCGTCCTACACCGAACGGGTGCCATTGCATAGCGCGTATAGGGATAATAAAGTAAAATATTTATTTGCGTAACACATGGTATACAATGGTGGTAAATTAAAAAAAAATATATATACATATATATAAAACAAAGCATGCAAAATTTTAATGTCAGGCAAATAGGTAAGGAGGAATCAACACTATTAGAAGTATTTAAAACATCAACATTTTTTATCTATAAATTCTTTTAAGCTATAAAAACTATATACAAGTAACCATTTATGAAATTTTGTTTTAAATAATTTTATATTTAATGTTTTAAAATGGCTCGATATTTTAAACGCGCACACACATTGCTAGACAGCTATTATTCTACTTAGCTAGCTTAGGCAAATCATTCAGCACTAATTTATAGGGATCTCGTCTGTTCCGAGAATTCTAATCATTTGCAGTCTTAAATAATTGTTTATTTTTGATTACAAACATACATATTTTGTAAATGTAAAGTGACGGTAACGTAACAAACCAATTTCTTAAATATTGGTTGACATGAGTCATCAGGTTTAAGGCCATAAATTGATCTCATGCACTTTTTTTGAGCGATGAATGCTCTACGGAAGTCGGTGCTGTTACCCCACATTACCATCCCATAACGTAATACCGATTCGATATAATCGTCCGTTGGTGCTCCATTTCATTGAAAGCCTAACAACGGGCCTCTGCGAGTTGGCTTCGGCCCCTCGTACGTCTTTTGAGAGTCCGGGACCCCAGGGTCCCGAGATGTCCAAGACACTATAATAATAATAATATACCAGAAATGGAAGCTGTTTTAATTACGCCATTAGACGTAGTCAGAGCAGTCCGTCCGTTACCGAATTGGAAATCGGTCCAGCCGTTCTCAAGTTATAAGTGTCCGAACAAACCCGACTTGGTTTTATATTAGGTTGGGGAAAAAGTCTTTTCGCATTATAGTATGTATGAATTTGTAATAAAATCTCTTTGGCTATACTATTTGAAGGGTACAGGGGAAAAACATGCTATGTCACATTTTTATGTTTTTTGAACTGGCAATGCCATTGTGAAGTATAAATTTGGTAGAACGAAACGCCAAAACACACTTTGCAGTAACATGCATAGTCACGGAGTAATATTCATAGTAAAATATTGATACAGTGCAATAACAAGCAATGTCCAACTCGAACAGGAGAAAAATAAGCATTGTCCATCGTTGTTAGATTGACGTTTGTTTAATGACGTCTTGTTTTTTGAGGTTATTTTGTGTGTGGTGTGTGTGTGTGTGTGTGTGTGTGTGTGTGTGTGTGTGTGTGTGTGTGTGTGTGTGTGTGTGTTTAATATTATATTTTTATTGAAAATGTCGTCAGAAGAAGAAAACGAGGTTAATCTGAAGCAACCTACCAAAAAACGTAAACTTTACGGTCAATTGTCGGATTAATAAGAAGATTAGACTTCAAAGTCATGAAACTGGTCCAAGTTGTAATTGCAAGAGATACAAGTGTTTTGAAGCTGTTAATGAGAAACAGAGGGCTAGAATTTTGAAGGATTTCAACCTGTTGCCATCTAGGGATGAACAAAACCTTTATTTAAGTGGTCTAATAAGTGCTTTGGAAATTCAAAGAAGACGACCTAGAAAAGAAGAACCTGAAGCTAAGTTACATACAGCAAATTACGCTTACAGAGTGAGAGTTGTAGACGAAACCCAGCAGCTTGATGTGCCAGTGTGTGCCTCAGCATTTATTGCAATACATGGAGTAACAAGACAAAGAATATGTACAACAAAAAAATCGATATTCCTCTTGGACGTCATCTATTCTCATGGCACCTAAAAAAAAGTTGAAATCCCATAATGACTCTCATAGTGCTGGTGAGTTTGTACTGCCAGATCAATCCTATGAAGACAGCCTTCCAGTTTCAAAGGCAAAATTTATGGATATCCAGGCCCTGTCAGAGTTTTGTGGACCAAAAGCTAAGCAATACTTCTCACAGATAAAATATAATGATACTTAAACAATAAATATTTCATGGACATTGCATATTATTTGCCTGTATTTTCTGACTTTGATCTGTTTTCCTGTGTTAACTCAATAAACATAAGAATGAAAAGGTTTTTTTTTTACTACACAACAGAAACAAATATATTTTCTTTATAAATAAATATATTTTCCTCCTATTTGAAACTTTATTGTACCTTTTTTCAAGGATCAAAAGATTAATTTAGCAATTTCTCAGTTGATTGTCTTTGTGACATTGCATGTTTTTCCCCTGTGCCCTTCATTTGTATCTGGCTGGTTTTAGTATCATTGAAAGTTTAAATTTTAAAGAAAATAATTCCAAATTCAAATTAGGAAAATGTGTGATTTTCATTTGTTTTTCGTACCGTCAAGATGAGTGAATCTAATGAAGAAATTCGATACATTTTAAAATTTTACTACAAAAAAGGTAAAAATGCAACGCAAGCCGCGAAAAGAATTTGCGATGTTTATGGACCTAGTGTAGTGTCTGTGAGAGTAGCACTGGTTTAAGCGTTTTCAATCCAGAAATTTTGATGTCAAAGATGCACAACGCTCTGGTCGCACTATTACGGATAAAATGGATGCCATTTTTGAAAAAGTGGAGCAAGATCGGCATATCAGTAGTTACGACGTAGCTGAAGAACTGGAAATTGACCACAAAACAGTTTTGGCGCATTTGAAAAAAACTGGGTACACAAAAAAGCTCGACATTTGGGTACCTCACGAGCTCACTGAAAGAAACCTAATGAACGGGCCGTGTACTCATTTGTGATTCTTTATTACGACGTAATGAAACCGAACCATTTTTGAAGAAGCTGATAACTCGTGATGAAAAGTGGATCATGTATGACAAGAAAGTGCGAAACAGGTTGTGGTCAAAGGCCGGTCAGGCTTCACAGACTGTGGCGAAACCCGGGTTAACTCGCAACAAGGTGATGCTGTGTGTGTGGTGGGATTGGAAGGGCATTATTCATTATGAGCTGTTACCACCAGGCAGGACCATCGATTCTGAACTCTACTGCGAACAACTGATGAGATTAAAGCAAGAAGTTGAGAGAAAGCGGCCGGAATTAATCAACAGAAGGGGTGTGGTTTTTCATCATGATAACGCTAGACCTCACACATCTTTAGCCACTCAGCAAAAATTAAGAGAGTTTGGCTGGGAGGTGTTAATGCATCCGCCGTATAGTCCTGACCTTGCACCTTCAGATTTCCACCTGTTTCGGTCTCTTCAGAATTCTTTAGGCAGTGTCAGGTTAACATCACGAGAGGACTGCCAAAACCACTTGTTGCGGTATTTTGACCAGAAGTCCCAAAATTTCTATAGCAATGGGATCATGTCCCTACCTACAAGATGGCAAAAAGTTATCGAACAAAATGGTAGGTACCTACATACTTTAGTTAAATGTAAATAAACTATATTAAAAAATGTTTTGCATTTTCTTAAAAAATGCGAAGAAACTTTTTCCCCAACCTATTATATTATTTTAACATAAACAGGTCCGCCTGTGTGTGATAAATACTATTACTATTTTTAAATGATTTTAATATCTTTTTATTTGAAGAAATGTATCTGATAAGGACGAAAATGAAAAAAAACGATATGTCGTTATATTAATTCGTTCAAAATCGATTAGAGCGTCACACAAAGATTGTTGATACAAAGATCCCGCATGACAAGAACTTCGTGAAAGCTAAAAAAGATAACCAGATTAAGTATCTTGACCTAGCTCTTGAAGTTGTCGACATATGGGATGTGGATACAGCAGTCATTGTGCTGATAGTTGTGACGGCCAATGGCATAATAGCCAAGAGCCTCGACCAACATCTGAGGAGTCTCTCGTTAGGCAGCTGGATCAAGTGCTTGATCCAGAAAGCGTTACTTCTGGACACGGCGCGTATCGTTAGGAGGTTCCTCTCTCAGGAGCTCTGACCACAAGTAGTTTGGAGCCTGTTCCCAATACCAGGCGGCTACATTTTTTTTTTTTTTTTTTATTAAATGATTCTTTATGTTTTTTCTAAAAATATGTTAGTGAAGTGCGGAGGTCGTGGGTTCTTAAATGCTAAGACCTTGCACACCCGTGAAGTATACAGCCTCAGGGAATACTTCCTAGAAGACGACGAGGGGTGCACCAAGATGTGGTCTTAGTGGACAAGGGCCTCACCTCGCTCTCCTTGGCTAACGAGAACTGACTTAAACCTACAGTATTAGATACTTATGACCGCAGGGAGGTATGGCAGAGCCAAGAGCTTCACGGGCGTTTTTACCGGATCCTATATGGGCCCGATGTAGACCACTTAGCGTCCGTATCCTGGTTACGATTCGGTGAACTCTTTAGGGAAACCGAAGGTTTTGTCTTTGCGGTTATGGACGAAGTTATGATGACGAACACCTACCGGAAAAACGTTGTAAAGGACGGCACGGTTGATATCGGTCGGGCATGCCACCCTCCGGGGGAATCATTCCGGCACATTATTTCTGCGTGTTCTCGTCTGGCTAACGTAGTCTACTTACAAAGGCTTGTGCCTCTACAGGGTCATCTTTGTAGCCAGGATTATTAACCAGCAACTTGCTCTGAAATACAGTCTTGTCGAATCGTAAGTCTCGTACTGTAGGAATGTGCCCAACCCAGTTCTCGAAAATGGCAATATCACATTGTATTGAGATCGATCTATCATCACTTAGTCAGGATTATTGTTGCCAATAAGCCTGACCTAGTGGTGATAGATTGATTAAAGCGTCGCACAATGATTGTTGATATAGCGGTCTCGCATGACGCGAACCTGAAAGCTGAGAAAGATAAGCGAATTATCTTGACCTGGCTCGCGAGGTTGTCGACTTGTGGGGTGTGGATACAACAGCAAAGCAACAATAACATTCTTCTGGACACGGTACGTATAGTTAGGAAGTTCCTCTCACAGGAGCCCTGATCCAGTAGCTCGGACCCTGTTCCCATACCAGTGGGTTAGTTTTTCCTTCTTTTTGTGTCGATGGTACTTTTTGAGCCTAGTAGGTGGCCACGTTAATTGCGCATCAGTGGCGTGAACGGGCACTTACGACAATCTGGCAAGTGGGTCATGGTCTCGACAGAAGTATCGCGCTCACATTTGTTGTTAGATGGATCAATAATCGTAGCGTATTTTTTTCAAGATATTCTACTTTGTTTTTCTACATCTTTTGTTTTTGTTTAATAAGATAAGTTAAAATCACAACATTATTGTGCCTAGTCTAGGATTTAGGCAATTATATTTCTTTTACATGTATTTGATAATAGAAAAGCAAGCAGGAGGGCTCTGTTAGTTTCTTAATAAACTTACAGCGACGCCTTTGTTTCACTTGAAAACTTTATAGCTTTAATTCAAATATTAAAAAAATTAAATCAGAGACATAGACTAACGAACTTAAATATGTGTGAATCACGATTTCTAAGAATTAGAACTAATATGATACCGTTGATGTGTAAATCATCTGTCTGGGAGACTGAGAGTCTGGTATGATAATAATAAATATTTTTAAATTACATGCCGTCGTAAGTGAACTTGACTAAGTATTCAAAGTTTAAATACTTACCTTTCTCATGATGTCACCAACTACGCCGGTGTAGATATCTGGTGTAGCATCATTAGCGTACTTATCATCCTTCGACAGCTTTATTTTGTCTAAAACAAAATTTCAAATCAGAAACATCTCTTTGATAACCTAGTATTTTACTATTTCATAAACAAATGATATGACTCCTAGCAGATCTATATCGATCCCTCTTTACATATTATAAATTAATGTTGCTCTTTTTAAATAACGCAATTTTACCGTTATTTAGAAAATGTGTTGCGGTAGGTTTGTGTGTACAATACATTACTATTAAACTTAAGTACAATACAGTAAATCTCGATATTTTACCAAATCGTAAAAACCGTGAGAAGCAGGGGCAGGTCGCTAATATACAGGGTGTTCGGCGCATGGACCGACACAATTTTTTGGGGGATTCGGGGGGTCATTTGCTAGGTTTCACCCATAGACTTACATGTCCTAAGTGTGACGGTAATCGAGATACGGTTTTTTATTTTTTTCTTTGAATTACCCAAAATCTCGCCTTTGAATCGTTATATACAAATATATTTATTTAAAGGTCGTAATAGAATAAAATAACTTTAATTATAGTCTGAAAATTCTTATTCTAAATAAATTACAAATTAAATTAAAACATAATTACTGAATTAAGTCTTTTCTTAAAACACTCCCTAACTGACTCTTCTTACTAGTATTTTGACTACATAATGAATTGTTTTCTATGGCATGTAGCATACCGTCAGAAAGGGTATACGCTAAAGAACTTTGTAAAATAAAACTAAGTTCACAATGGCTGTTAGTGTTTTTATAACGAATTTAGGAATTGTATTTTTTCAAACATTTAAACATTCTTAATACTTGGAAGCACATAGATAATTTCCTACCAATCAATTAGATCAAATAATAATTTATATACAATAAAAATACATTGCAGACTATAATAAAAGTTATTTTGTTCCATTACAACCATAAACAAAAAATATAGCGATTTAAAGGCAAGATTTCGGGTAATTAAAAAAAATCATATCTCAATTACCGTCACATTTAGGACATGGGGTCTTTGGGTGAAACCTAGCAAATGACCTTCCCAATCCCTCAAAAAATTGTGTCGGTCTATGCGCCGAACACCCTGTATAATTATTAATTAAAGTCGCTTTTCGTATCTCTCTATGTGACCGGGTTGTTATTTGACGCAACAGATTTTGATGTGGTTTTCACCATTATTTAGATAACTTATTTCGGAAGGTTTATAAGTAATACATTATTAATAAACCTATTTGATTTTATAATAATAAAATGTATGATCGAACTCGGTAATTTCTGTATTACTTCTGATAAAAATTCCTATCCAAATGTGTCACATACACAAACAGACCCGGTCGTTTTATGGCGTGCAAGTAACATTCAACCTTAAGGTGGTTAAGCGATTACGAGGTTGACTATAGTAGGCTTGCATCTACTGAATCGTAAAACTTTCCGTGTTAATCCAGCGTTAAACCGCTCGTAAAATTGGAATTCACTTTAAGAGGGCTGTCGCATTTTGTCACTTCTGTCGCTCACACGGGGCGAAATTTTTAAGATTTATTATTATTGATGGAAACCGCATTAAAATCCGTCTAGTCGTTTTTGATTTCATCGCGAACATGCAGACAGACAGACGCGGCGGGGGATTTTGTTTTATATTATGCAGTGATAGTGAGACATTCAGCCACATATAGTTTGACTTAATGCCAATCCCTAGAAATTCTCCTGAATCGTGACTGCGTTTATTCAGATCATTGTAAACTTATATATTTAGCATTGAGCATACATATAGATTTGTTCTTTTTGTATGAAACGCTATCATACAAACACACGCATCAACGGTCCAGACATAGGTCAATGTAACAGACGGATGCTGTGGGACGAATAAGGAAAGTAAAGATTGAGAATTGGTCTTTTTTACTGTGGCAGATAGATAACGAGAAAACAAAGAAGACATCATTATCCTGCCCTTATCCTAATTTATTCGGGGTAAAAGAGAAGAAATAATAAAAATACATACATTTGATTCCCATTTGTTTCGCAATTAGCTCCATTAAGTCTTTACAAAATCCGAATAATTCTTCTTTTTGACCGAACTCTATTGGCTTCTGCATCAGGTAAGGTTCTTCAAGAATCGATGTCACAGAGTAGGTTTTGTTGGTATCGTACGTAGCGGGAGAACGAAGCTGAACATATCTTGGCAAAGCCACTTGTAGCCCATGAGCATCGCTCCAAGTAGCAACCTAACACAAAGAAGTATAATTACGATATCGTACGAATAGTTTCATGAGACTAATGCATAACAAGTTATCAAGTTCAGTAAATAATATAGTTTTATCCTTATTAAATGGATTTTTCACAAATCATCATCATCTTCCTGCCCTTATCCCATGTTACTTGGGGTCGGCGCAACATGTTTTCTTCTTCCATTCTCCCCTGTCAACCATCACACTATCATTCACTCCCTTCTCTTTCATATCATTCTTTACACATTCCATGGATTTTTCACAAATCGTTTAGAATAAAACAGTTGTCTACCCAGTGGTCCACATAAAAACAGGGTACCGACCGAAAACAAATTTTGAAAGTTTCAAGTGGCGACTGAAAGAATGGCTCCAAAACTTTGTACGCATTGATTTATGGACGCCGAGAAATCATTAGCGAGCTGTGGAACAGAAGTAGGGTGAAATAAAGTTAAAATTAACCTTTGCTGAAAGTACCTGCTAACGGATGTGCAAAGTTTATCGTAAATTTAATAACGCTCATAAAATGGATCTACCTTGTTCACGTTCATACTGCCTGTTTGAATAATTCGATAAGAGTTTTAATAATGGTTAAGTACAAGCAATATTTATGTTGATATTTTAAATATCGCTAAGGGTTTTTAAACTCTGGTGTACAATGTAAAATTGTGCAAACCTTTAGCATTGCACTCTGAACAGTCATCTCGACCACATGCAGAGTAAAATTGTGGCGATGACCCTCCTCATTGAATGAAATATTTCCAGTGAGACCCTCAATATCCGTCTAAAACAAGAATGCAAGATATTAAATGCATAACATTGTACATTACAAGGGAGGTAATAGTGCTATTTACGAAGCAAAAGTGTTGAATATAATGTACCTTCTTGATTAATCTAGAAATTTTGTCACCATGTTCAAACGGTACCACCCAGCTTTTACCAGGGTTACAATCAATAACTTTAGTGGTGTTCGCTTGTCCCGCAGCGCGTCGTAAGGCACTCCTAAACGCGTCTGGCTTCTTCCTCCATAGTCTCCCTAGTGCATCCATCAGCACTTGTACACCGTCATACATGAGGGCTGTCTCCGCCTGTTTGTAAATAAAAAAAAAAACAGATTTAAAGTTCGATGAAGCTATAGGATTCATTCGTAATTATGTCTATGATTTATGAAAATATTAACTGTTTCTAAACAATGAATTTCAACAAATAAGAAAGTTATCCGACACGTAATAATGTGCTGTCCACAACTCCTATTTAAGTCTTGCAACCGTCAAATTATCTAGATTATTTCTGTACGTTCAGGCAGCGTAGAAAACGTGTTAACAATTGTGATGAGTTAACTTTATTTCAGAGGAATCCTCCTAAGTATACGGTGCGGAGTCGAAAAAGGCCTAAGTGTATTTACACTGAAAAGGGAGATCATATGGAATAATAATTTATGCAGGCGCGCCCCACTCACTGTTTCATTAGGGTGTACGTAAGTTAGTGAAATCTACATAAACGCGTTATTACTTCACACCAAAATTTTCTTCGTGATATGCCAGTTACACCCCGTGTTCTTTATGTCCTACATCTGGATATCGTAAAATTTCCTTCATATTTTACATTAAAGTTTTAATAATATCTAAAATGACGTACCGCGAGGTCTTTTATTCTTTAATCCTTAGTATGAAGTGTGGAAGTTGCAATTTCTCAAAAATCTGATAGGCACTCAGGTACTATGAGGTATATTTTCAATTTAACTCTACATTATCAGAAAGAATCCTGATTTTATTAAAATTTGACCTGATACCTCATCATATTAAGATACAATTATGATAGGCGTACGAACGTGAAGTAAATATAAAATCATCGTAGGTACGGCTAACGTGAATATTGAATCGCTAAATTGCTTGTGAGACACGCGTACCGAGTACTACAGTTAAATTAAATTAGAGGCAATTTCGCTCGTAAGACAACTAAAGTTTTAGAATGGCAATAAAGGTACAGATACTTCTTTAAGTTTTTCCCTACAAACGGTATACGTAAGAGCAATTAAAAACATGCTTTTAATTTTACTTACTTTGTTTTGTAAAATTGATTAGTTTGCATATTATTGTATTATATTATTAATATTATATAAGGTGCTCCCCAGCACTTTATACAAATACAATAATAGTTTGTTGCACCACTTCTTCTTCTAGCTCAATCAATCAATCAATCAAAAGTCATTTATTCAAACTAGGCTGAGAACCAGCACCAACACCTAACTGAAATGCTGGTCGATTCTGTAAAAATCTCACCGTGAAAACTTGCGTGGAGTGAACTGTCTTTGTTGTCCCCCCGATGCTAGGGAATTTTAATAATATTTGTATGATAATTCTATTGAATTTTAAATTATTTCAAAGCTAGTATTTAAGTGTCTACCTACATATTGTTTTATTCTTTAAATAAAATAGCAAAACAGAAATGCATTCAGACAATTTTGTTTTTTTTTTCTATATTTTTTCTAGAGTAGTCCTTATATAAGGACTGGTCTAGTAAAAATGTGGCGCGAGCGCGTCATACACGAACAATAAATAAATAAAGTAAAACAAGCCGCTAAAGAAAATGCGCATGGACATTGTTCGTTATTAATATTATGAACCCATTGGTTGATTAAATAAACGCAATCGCGATGAATTTTTAAGAAGCGATTATTATCAATCGATTCGAGTAATGACTGCGTGACGTTGTACAGCTTTGTTATTTATTAACCAAACAAATGTGCTCAATAAGAAGAGACATTCGAGCGTGTGCTACTAAAAATGGCCTGACCATAGAATTTAACCCGACAACAACTATGTAGGAACTAAACGATGTGTTAGGTAGTTTCTACAATAAAATAGTAGGTGCCCATTAGCCGCACGTCTTTTTATTTAAATGACCTACCTAACTTACCCAGTCGTTGCCAATAATAAAATAATATTATCAAATCATCATCATTACATTATTACAAAATTCAACTGTTTAACTGACATTCATCGTGCTCACTGCCTCACTTCACCTTGCCGACTCACTTCGATTCGGTTGGTTGCTATGGCTACGAGAATCGGGTGAAGTGATAAGATCACGCCGCGCTTTCAGGGTGAAGTGATAAGGTCACGCCACGCTTGCGCGTTACGTCATAAATATAATATTCACGTTTTTCATTTTACTGGAAATATTCAAATGCGCGTATAACAAATTTTTGAGCTTCAAACGATGAAAACCTTTTTTAATGAATGCGCCTCTTTTTAATTTTTGATCTTTTTAAAAACTATCAGTAGCATTTAAAGTTGGTCAGCGGAAAATTCCCATTGTGAGCTTTTTATTACGAAGTGCTGTCTAGTTAATCTCTCTGATTTACAATAATTGGTATTCTAATTAACTGCGTACGCTTCTTTTAAACTGTTTATAGACCTCTATAAACTAATCTGCCTTCTTAAATATGTAGATCTGCTAATAATTTTGAAACATGCGTATGTGGTTAGAAATTATTTAGTGATATAATAGGTTGGGGAAAAAGTTTCTTCGCATTTTTTAAGAAAATTCAAAACATTTTTTAATATAGTTTATTTACATTTAACTAAAGTATGTAGGTACCATTTTGTTCGATAACTTTTTGCCATCTTGTAGGTAGGGACATGATCCCATTGCTATAGAAATTTTGGGACTTCTGGTCAAAATACCGCGACAAGTGGTTTTGGCAGTCCTCTCGTGATGTTAACCTGACACTGCCTAAAGAATTCTGAAGAGACCGAAACAGGTAGAAATCTGAAGGTGCAAGGTCAGGACTATACGGCGGATGCATTAAAACCTCCCAGCCAAACTCTCTTAATTTTTGCTGAGTGGCTAAAGATGTGTGAGGTCTAGCGTTATCATGATGAAAAACCACACCTCTTCTGTTGATTAATTCCGGCCGCTTTCTCTCAACTTCTTGCTTTAATCTCACCAGTTGTTCGCAGTAGAGTTCAGAATCGATGGTCCTGCCTGGTGGTAACAGGTCATAATGAATAATGCCCCTCCAATCCCACCACACACACAGCATCACCTTGTTGCGAGTTAACCCGGGTTTCGCCACAGTCTGTGAAGCCTGACCGGCCTTTGACCACGACCTTTTTCGCACGTTCTTGTCATACGTGATCCACTTTTCATCACCAGTTATCAGCTTCTTCAAAAATGGTTCGGTTTCATTACGTCGTAATAAAGAATCACAAATGAGTACACGGTTCATTAGGTTTCTTTCAGTGAGCTCGTGAGGTACCCAAATGTCGAGCTTTTTTGTGTACCCAGTTTTTTTCAAATGCGCCAAAACTGTTTTGTGGTCAATTTCCAGTTCTTCAGCTACGTCGTAACTACTGATATGCCGATCTTGCTCCACTTTTTCAAAAATGGCATCCATTTTATCCGTAATAGGGCGACCAGAGCGACGTGCATCTTTGACATCAAAATTTCCGGATTGAAAACGCTTAAACCAAATTTGTGCTACTCTCACAGATACTACACTAGGTCCATAAACATCGCAAATTTTTTTCGCGGCTTGCGTTGCATTTTTACCTTTTTTGTAGTAAAATTTTAAAATGTATGGAATTTCTTCATTAGATTCACTCATCTTGACGGTACGAAAAACAAATGAAAATCACACATTTTCCTAATTTGAATTTGGAATTATGTTCTTTAAAATTTAAACTTTCAATGATACCAAAACCAGCCAGATACAAATAGTATAGCCAAAGAGATTTTATTACAAGTTCATACATACTATAATGCGAAAAGACTTTTTCCCCAACCTAATATTATGTGTGGTTATGGTTTACCACTTTTAAATTCAAATCCAAAATGGCAGTTGCGAAAATTTTAAAAGTATTCGTCATGGGTGTCGTTTTCATGGCTTTCGAGGGTGTTTAATCCGATAGTGAGGTCATAATGAAATTCCAAGATGGCGGCTGTAAAAAAATTTCATATTTTTCATCATGGGTATCGTTTTCATGGTTTTTGAGGGTGCTAAAGCAGATAGTGAAGTCAAAATGATAATCCAAGATGGCGGCTGCGAAAATTTTCATATTTTTCATCATGGGTGTCGTTTTCGTGGTTTTGGAGGGTGCTAAAGCCGATAATCAGGTCAAAATGAAAATCTAAGATGGCGGCTGCGAAAATTTTCATATTTTTCTAAGATGGCGGCTGTGAAAATTTTCATATTTTCATCATGGGTATCGTTTTCATGGTTTTTGAGGGTGCTAAAGGCGATAGTCAGGTCAAAATGAAAATCCAAGATGGCGGCTGCGAAAATTTTCATATTTTTCGTCATGAGTGTCGTTTTCATGGTTTATGAGGGTGCTAAAGCCGATAGTCAGGTCAATATTAGCTTTGAAATAATATAAAATGATCAATAGAATAGCATGAAAATTATTGTTAAAATCTCGATTAAGATTCTATAAATGTGCTTAGTCCATCCCTAGCATCAGGTAGGATGACACTGGCAGCTAACTCCACGCTCACTTCACTTAAATTTTCACGGTGAGATGGTTACAGAATAGCATAGCTGGTAACCCGGAAAATTTCATACCATTAACATCTGCACATTGAAACCTATTATGTAAATATGAATATATTACTTTAAGAGCTTCGTTTTGGACAGCATAAAGATGTAGTTTACGCAAAAGCGTGTCATGGTGCACGCAATCAAAGGCTTTGGAGAGATCACAGAAAACTCCATTAGCTTTTTGCGAGTTCTCCCATGCGTTAAATATGTTTCAGCAGAGCAACTCCCGCATCTGTAGTCGAGCGATCTTTTGTTCATCATGAAGGAGGCCATTTAAATTAAAATGTCTTAGCAACTGCTTGAGTATTAAATTTTCAAATATTTTACTAAATGCAGGTAAGATAGAAATAAGTCTAAAATTGCCAACGTCATTTTTGTTACCTGATTTAAATAATGGTATGACTTTACTACTTTTCATGAGGTCAGGAAAAGTCCCTACATCAACACATTTATTAAAAGTAAGAGCTAGATAGGGGACTACGATGTCTAATATATTACTTAATAGCTTAATGGAGATGCTTCAATGATCACCAGTGTTCTAAAATACTAGGAAGTGGAAGTGGTGCCCCGCTTTGGCGGAGAGTGTCACGATTGCCCGAAGTTCAATTGTCCGAGGAACGTTTGCCTTAATGACCGATTAACCGAAGAACGGTCCCCCGAAAGAACGATCGCCCGAAGAACATTCGCCAACCAATAACAAAACAACAATCGTTTAACCAAAAAATATGCTTGCTTTACATGAGAGCTCTGAACATTTTAGGGATAAAATAGTAATTTTATCCCTAAAATGTTCCGAGCTCTCATGTAAAGCAAGCCTATTTTTATGTAACGGTCACTAGGCTTGGCATATTTTTTTGGATTGGATTTTTATTTTCTGACTGATATAATTTTGAAGTTCAAAACGTGCTTGCTAATTGTCAGCCTAATCTGAATAAGTGATTAGTTATTTGTATTTTTTATTTTTAATGCTCATTAACATACATTTTAAGTTTCCATTTGAGTTTAGACAGCCTATCATTACATGATGATTATTTAATAAAATGTTTTAATCACGTTGCTCCGTTTAAATTTATTGGGTTGTATTTTAACCTTTTTTTTGTGGTTTATGTTTTTATGTGTGTGACGCAAATGTGAAGTCTAGGTGAAACCAGTTTCACGTCACGTATTCTGAAAGAAAATCCACGCCGTGTGGTCAGGCATGCCAATTAAATGGTACACTAGTCTATCCCTTGAAGCTCTTACCGTCTCTCTGGTCCTGTTGCGTGAATTTTAAAATAAACCTAACGTTGGCCTAAGGGAGATCTACATATTAAATTGCAGGCCATCATTATAAGTACGTATTTTCATACATAACGAGACGATAACAGTAACAGTTAAAAGTTTTCTCGTGCGGAGACTGTCCAGCAGGGTTAACACGACACACGTGACAATTAACACTCTCGCGTGATTAATTTTCTGACAGCGCAACACTTTTCTCGTTTTCTGACAGCGCGAGACAAGTTTGACAGAACGAGTTGAGTATTTTGTATAGGAATACAAAATACTCGACTCGTTCTGTCAAACTGGATGTTTTCGCGACATACTCTAACATGGCACCTAAGTTATCTCGAATTTTGACAGTTCAACCCGAGATAAACTGCGATTCTTCTGTCATTTAGTCGTCCTCGATATTGACGACGAGACGAGTAGACAAACTTATGATACAAAAAAAAATACTCCAAATTACCATGACAGTTTCATAATTGTATTTATTTTAGTTATAATTTTATTTTACAATGTATTATTAATGACAATAGTTAGTTTTAATCTCCTATTTATATTGGAACGAAGTTCCTTCCGGCAGCCGCGAAAGAAACTGTAGCGGAGGGGAGCACTATTACGTAGATGAGTATCACTTTCTGTAATAAACAGTGACTTTGCCAATTATGGTGATGAATGAAATCTAGGGATTATGGCGGTATGGCGATATGTAGTAAAATCGCCAGTTCATTTCCTAAGGGTGGTGCTTAACAACGTTTAGTGTTTTATGGTTATAATAGCGAAATCAACTCGCAACTGCATATTTATCTGACAACCAGGCCTTTTGGTAAGTGTGGTGATTAAAATAATTTGCAATATCATGGGTTTCATGGTGATTGTTACTATAACAATCTTCGCTTTGTCAAATATAATCATCTGCCTAGCTTTTTTGCAACTATGTTGGGGTCGGCTTCCAGTCTAACCGGATGCAGCTGAATACCAGTATTATTACATGGAGCGACTGCCTATCTGACCTCCACAACCCGATAACTGGGAAATACGATACCCCTTGGTAAAACTGGTTGTCAGACTTTCGGCCTTCTGACGACCCGTAACGACTGTCAAAAATCCATGAATAACACCCGGGACCAACGGCTTAACGTGCTTCCGAGGCACGGAGGGATCTTAGTATATCTAGTGAGTACTTATATATTATGCGCCACTAATTTTCATTTCCATCATTTTGTATTTTATTTCGGCATGCCAAAGAAAAACATTTAATTTTAATTAAAAAAAGTCAGTTACACAAAGAACTTAACATAAATTAAAAGAGGTGGACGTAAAATAAATATAGTACATACTAATTCCATGGGTAAAATCGAATGAATGAGATTTAACCACAAGCCGATGTTGCTATGATAAAACTGATTTGTTTATAATAACATGCTACATCGGTTTCTCGTCACGAGATAAATGTCAAAGTGCTTTTTTCAAGTTTACTTGAGCCTTTTTTTTTTGTGGATGGGAAATCATCAAATAACTTCTCCTACTCTGGGTGGAGTGGGAGGGCGTGTCAGACTTCTACTGACTAAAACCCACCTGTGCCAGGGCCACGGTAACTCTTTCGAACAACCCCCGGACGGCGAGCTACCCATTGCTCGCCATCCGCAAGCCCGCGCCGCGGTGGCCGGGAATCGGCTATCGATTCCCGACGCCCAGGGCGTCTCCTGCGGCAACTGGGGGCGTGAGGGCGCAAAGATTGCCTCTCCCTCACGAGTTCAGCCTCCTCCTTCGCGAGCATTACAGCTTCGCAGAAGGAGGTGACGGTTTCCCATGCACTCTCGCTCCGTACCATGGCCTGTACCAGAGCCGGACGCGAGAGATCGCCGCCGCCGATCGCCTCCGCGAGGACGTGGTGGTGCTCTGCCCAAGCCGGGCAGACCTCCACCGTATGCTCCACCGTGTCCTCCGGGCGATCCACACAATGGTAACACACGGGCGTTTCCTCCCGCCTTATCCGGAACAGGAACCTCCCGAAGCAACCGTGTCCGGTGAGGACCTGCGTCAGGCGGAAGGTGAGGATACTGTGACGCCTCTCCAACCACTCCTCAAAGAGGGGACTTATCGCCGCAATTTTGGCATGCCCAGCACTGGGTTGCGACAGTCGCACTCTCCATGTCGCCATGAGGTCCCGCCGGAGCTCTGTCCGCTGTACCATGATTAAGTTTACTCGAGCCTAACGGTCATGTTAGGCATTAAAATAATGTCAGAACCGTCGACAAATTTCGACAAATCGTGAAAAAGAGCGATCTCGCGCTTGTCATGTTAGCCCTGCTGGCTGCAGAATCGGGTAATCTCTACCATATAAATGGCATGTACGAGTATTGTCATCAGAATTGCAAGATTATAAAAAAAAAAACATACAGACCGCGTCACTTGAATAGCCTCACCCCATATTTTTGTGATTTTTATATTTGTATTTATAAATATTATAATTATTTATCATATTTGCTTATTCGAGTAGAGTCTAAGATAAAACACGCACAACGACATTAGTCTGTGGATGAATGACCATCTTTTCATACCGAGACTACTCCGTGCCTCGGAAAGCACGTTAAGCCGTTGGTCCCGGCTGTCATTTGTGGATCTTTGACAGTCGTTACGGGTTGTCAGAAGCCCGAAAGTCTGAGATCCAGTCTTACCAAGGGGTATCGTATTACCCAGTAACTGGGTTGTGGAGGTCAGATAGGCAGTCACTCCATGTTAAATACTGGTATTCAGCTGCATCCGGTTAGACTGGAAGCCGAACCCAACATAGTTGGGAAACGGCTAGGCAGATTGATACTTATCAACATTGTAGATATTCGGTAATAAATTTGTCGATTCGATCACTAATCTGTTAGATAGATAAATAAATTTCTACTACTTGACCACATTGTGCACATTATCATTTTTTAGTGACATTCCATTTGTTTTGAATAAAATTAAGACACGTAATCAAAATAACCACTGGTATAATGTCATTAAGTTTATTATAGTTGTTTTTAAAAAAAGTTGTTCAATCCCCGGTACCCGGGATTACTTATTTACTCGTATTCAGAAAGGAATGTCCATATTTCGTCGGAAGATATTAATAACTATCTGAAAAGTAACGAAAATTATGGAAAATATTATAAAGGTCGAATAAAACTGGCCACTTCGTCACGTGAGCGCCGACTTATTTTACGTGCAGCATTTCCAAAACAGCTCGACAATTAGCGAATGACGTAAAGACCGGTGCTTCATTGTCTACATTGCGATGTATAATAAACTCATCCCCCTCATCCCTATACCTCAAACGGAGAAAAATCAAGAGGAAACCTTTTTTGCGCGAACATCATCAAAAGACCTGACTATAATTTGCTAGAATACATATGTCAATGGCACAGTGTTTTTTTTAGTAATGAAAAACAGTTCAATTTAGATGCTCCAGATGGATATACTTATTATTTTCACGATTTAAGGAAAGAAGAAATTTTTTTTTTTATCGTCATTCAGGGGTGGCTCAGTAATGGTGTGGGGTGCGATTTCTTATTACGGTATCATTAATATTTCCGTTATTAAAGGAAAGGTAACTAACAAGATAAAAGAGATTCGTAAAGTGTTTAAAAAAAATAAAGTGGATTTTTCAACAAGGCAACGCCCCCTCATATACGTCACATGAAACCAAACTTGGTTTGAACTAAATAAAATTCAAGTTTTAGATTGGCCATCGACCTCTCCGGACTTATATCATAGAAAATGTTTGGGGCAGGGCTATCAATCTCGCCAATTATTTGCAGGTGGACGTCATTTTAGTAGCAGTGCAGATCTTATACAAGAAATTCATAATACTTGGAATGATTTGGATCTAAACTATCTTCACTCATTATATGAATTTTCTTCCATTCTTAATCGAATTCTCGACGTAATTGAGAGTAATGGAAAGTACTCAAAATATATGGTAAAAACCTACGAAATTGCCCTATAGTGTGCACACAGTTAGTCATTTTTATATAAATATTTTTTATTTCTATCAATTAAAATATGAACGCATGCTATCGATGCATTTCTGCCAGTGCTGTGGTAATTTTTCATTGCCCTTCTTGAAGAAGTCAGGTGTACGAGAGCCAACAAACTCTTCAAAGGCATTTTGTACTGCCTCTCGTATATTGATTTTTTTCCCTACCAAGGAGTGGTCCAAATTTTGGAAAAAGTAGAAGTCTTTCGTGGATGACGTAAAACTTCCAACCCTAGCTCTTGTAGCTTAGAGACCGTCTGTTGTGCCATATGAGGTCGAGCGTTGTCGTGTAGGAGCAGCGGGGACGAGGGATTAACCAAGGCTGGCCAGAAATTTACGAGCTTGTCCATCATTGTGTCCAGTTCCTCACAGTACACATCCGCAGTAATGCCATTTGGTAGGAAGCTGTGATGAATTAAACCAGCCAGTAATTAGACCACCAAATAGTGACCATGGCTTTTATAGGGGTCTAACCAACATGATGACCGCTTACAATTATGAAAAAGAATCGATTTTTCATCGCAAGTGACGATGCGGTTCAAAATCCCTTCATGTCTGTGTCTGTTAAGCAATGCAAGGCATACCTCAACGCGTTCGTCGCGTTGGCTATCGTTCAGTTCGTGCGGCACCCACTTATCAAGTATTTTACCTTGCCAATTTGCTGCTAACTCAGCCGTAGATTGAGTATCGTCAGCTTCCACTATCGCCTTTAATTCGCCGTTCTTGACTTTAGTTTTTGGGTGACCACGGGGTTAATTTTTAGATCAAAATTTGCATGGCGAAAGCATCCAAACCAATGACCAGTCGTGCGTTCGTTTGTAGTGTTCATTCAGTATACGTAAATAATGTTGCAAACCGTTTGTGCGGCATTGCTCCTGCGACGGAACTCATATTCCATAATTACTCGTATTTTTATTGTGTCCTTATTGATGAAAAGGATACAAATGTAGTGAACAAAACAATCAATCAATCTGCCTAGCCTTTTCCCAACTATGTTGGGGTCGGCTTCCAGTCTAACCGGATGCAGCTGAATACCAGTATTTCACATGGAGCGACTGCCTATCTGACCTCCACAACCCACTTACTGGGTAATACGATACCCTTTGGTAAGACTGCTTGTCACAATTTCGGGCTTCTGACGACCCGTAACGACTGTCAAAGATCCACGAATGATAGCCGGGAACAACGGCTTAACGTGCTTTCCGAGGCACGGAAGAGTCTCGGTATGAAAAGATGGTCACCCATCCACAGACCAACTACGGCAAGCGTAGCTTAACCTGATGGATCGCCCCGTGCGGCTGTTATTACTTAGCCACGAGCCAAAACACTAATCAATAAACAAATGACTGAATTTGAAAATAGAATTCCATAGTTTTTAATAAAATTCATTTGAATTTTGGATTTATTGCCAGCCATACAAAAATTACGTTTCAAATGGTCAGTATTATAAAACGGCAACTTCATAGGTAAATACCTATTATTAAAAATAAATTAAAATCATATTTTTCTGTGTTTTATTTTAATGAGGCTATTTACTCGTAAGTGACTTACCCTATTTGTTACTTTAGTATATAATTATTATTATTATGATTAATTAAATGTCTACTTTTTGTAATAAACCCGTAACGGTAAGCCATTAAAGTTTATTTTATAAAATTATTTATGCAATTGTTTCTCTAGAACTAGATTAACAACAAATTTTGCGGGTGAGGCTATTCAAGTGACGCTGTATAAGCTACCTAAGTACACTGTATTAAGACCCGATCATTCAATTAAAAGATTAATAATTTTCAGACAAGTGGAAAATCTGTTCCAGCTGGCTCATCATCTACGCTCTTTGATCAAAGATAGCAATACCTACAAAATACCCGAACACTTAGTGGCGTGAGGTAATGAAAGCACTTACCGATATGGTCCCCTTGAACCGAGGGTCCATTCGCCGCAAACCGTCCATGAAATCGCGCACAATCTTGCGCGAGTGGTCGACGATGCGAAACCCAGTTATATTGACTGCGCCGTACTCTGTTACTTCGTTCTCCCAATGATCGTCCATAACCTGTTAATGGGCCAATTTAAGTTCTTGTTTCTAGTAATTGCGTTGTTCCGGTGCGAATAATAAAACCGGACACAATCTTCATTGTCACGTCAATTAGTTCGTTAGCATTTAGCGAACATGCAATCGTTCGTTTAACGACTTTATTTATGAACACTTTATTTTTACACACAATGTACTTTCGAACATCGGAATATGAAATTTATTCTTTTCCAGCTTGTTTTCACCTTCTGCTAATCACAATTTTTTTATTTAATTTGGAATTGTATTATTGCGCACGCTGGTATTTTTGTAATCATATTTATTGAAATACGGAGGCGACGAAAGAGAGAGTACAGTTATCCATTTTTTGTTAGGTAGGTATAATACCATGGGGTATGAAAAAACTATGGAGCTTGAATGTACACTCATGAGCAACGTAAAAATTGAAACTGGATTTGTAATCTAGGCCAGACCAGAGCAAGCAATACTTACCAGTCCGCTGAGCATGTAGTGATAGGTCCTGCGTCCCAATTGCACTTTCCGAACATGTTCGACCAATATGCTTTTGGCGTTTTTCGCATTGCAATCTAGTACGATCCGCTTGTTTCCCCAACGGTCATATTTTTCTAAAGCCAACAAGAATTCCATGGCGTCAGAAGCGTTATTAATTCTCTTCACAAGTGCAATGCGGAACGCGGTTCGGCCCGGCTGCATAGTCTGGTATAGTTGCTGAAGTCTCAGTAATCCTGTTGGTAAATGGTTTAACAGAATCTTAGAAGTGCCAATTAATGTCGGGAAGGAACGAATGAATAACTTTATTTAGTTTACGAATGGGACGTCTTTTACTTCGAAAAATAATCGCACACAGCTTCGCCTTACATGGTTTAATGAAACATAAAACAGCTAAAACACAGATTAACAGTAAAAGACAGTAAAACATTATGATTTATTATTAAATTTATCAGTTTTTTTTTTCGAAGTTATGCGAATATGATGTTTTGCGAAAGTGACATTATGCGAAAGTGACGTTCTACGTCAAGACCAAATAGAACAATGTTCAAAATTCGTGTAGCGCTCAACGTATTTAGTTATTTGTGAGTTTTTTATTTCTAATTTAAAAATAATAATTAATAGTTTTAATATGATGACCATTAATATTATTGTGATTGACCACCATTGACCCCGTAAGTAAATGTTCACTTGTTAGTCAAGTTATTTTTATGACTTTAAATTGTAATAACTTTTGACCGAATGGGCCGATTTTAATGAAATAAAGACTAAATGTTATCTCAACCTTCGTACTATGACTATTTTTCAATCCTTTAAATCTATTTATCTACACCCATGCTATAAATCCTCTATCAAATTTCTGAAACAGTTAGCTTATTGCCAACATTAAAACAATCAGTATCATAGTAACCATAATATCATCCAAACGAGTGTTATAATTTTATACTAAATTTCATTATGCAACTCCCACAGAGTACTCTTTTATATAAAGGGTGACTCGTAATTAGTGACCAATACTTAAACACATGATTGTACTCATGATAACAAATAACTTTCACTATGAGAGCTAGCTATAAAGAGCGATTATATATCGCTCTTTATTATAAATAGTTTATTGTAATAGAGGCACAAGTTTCAAGTTGATTAACAAAAGGAATAATATTTTTCATACAAACAATATTTTTCACCCCCATAAAAATCGAATTTCCAAGATCAGTCAGTCAGTCACGGTTTCCTTTTATATACCTTTATAAAGCTTTACTGGATCCGTAATAATATCTAGTTCAATTAAAAAGAATATAGAAGTAGTTACTCTTACTTCACAAAGTAAGCAAAAAAAAATAATTATACCTACTTTGACATCGGCAGGCGAATTTATATCCCAGTCTATTTCCCAGCTCTCCTAAACCAATTCGAGTCCACACGAATTTTATCGAATTAAACGCCCCATATAAAACAAGCGGAACGAAAAAGGGACAAAGTGTGTTCCGAAGAGGCAAAAAATAAAAACTCTTTTCCTCTGTGTGAGTGGGTGGCCCAGAAAGGTATACTTACAGTAATATACATATACATACATATCTAATGTATAGTATAGTTCAATTGTATAGTAGGTTGGGAAGCAAATAATATTAAGTAGAAGTCTTTGTTTTGACATTTCTACCGACCGCAAACGATCGCAGTCATATCGATAACAGTATTATTAAATAAAGAACTAGCAACCCGCCCCTGCTTCGCCCGGTTTTACGACATGACAAAACATGGAAATTCGATTGTTGTATGTAAGTTTAATATTATTGTATTATGCGCTTATATAAACCTTCCAGAATAAATTATCTAATTGAAGGTGAAATCCGCAACAAAATTCGTTGAGTAATAAGAAAAACGCGGTCACACAGACAGACACGGAAAACAACTTATAAAATAAAGACTTGGAAAAAAATGTTAGGTACAGTTGTGGTCTCAAAATGCTTAAAAAAAACGATAAAACATTAACTGCTATTTATATGGCAGTCAAAACTAATATAGCCTCCATCAGCAGCTATGACGGCACGCAGTCTATCTTCTGTCTCTCTGATATCATCCCATACCCCTGCATTATGTGTTATAAGAGCTTTAGGGTTTCTTTCGTTCTGACAAACCCAGCGTTGAATTATTTGCCCCACAGATTTTCAATCGGGTTCATAATCTGCTGACCGAGCAGTTCATTGAATGAGACGAATGTGACGAAGCACGTTGAACCACGCTAAAGCGGACCGGGCCGTGTGTATCGGTGCATTACCTTGAACGTCCTCAATTTGTGGGAATTCTACTGCAGGATACACAAAGCGCACAAATTCATTTTGAGGCACGATACGAGCTTCATCGCACTGACTGCGATTATAACGTGATATAGTTAATCTTTCGATTTGACTCGGTTTAAGTTTTATAGTCGTTTTTAGTGTTCCGTAGCCAAAGGCTAAAATGGGATCCTTTTACTAAGACTCCTCTGTCCGTCTGTCAACAGGCTGTATCTCATGAACCGTGATAATTAGACAGTTGAAATTTCCACAGATGATGTATTTTGGTTGCCGCTATAACGAAAAAAAAAAACAGAATAAAATAAACATTTAAGGGCGCTCTCATACAACAGACATGATTTTTTTGCCGTTTTTATAGATACGTATACGTACGGAATCCTTCGTGCACGAGTCCGACTCGCACTTACCTGGTTTTTTTAAATATAACAATCGACCCATCAAAATCAAGATATTGTCGTGCAAAATTAAGTCGGGCAGTTTTGCGGTGTGGTTTGAGTTCCACTATAATAGCATTATGATATCTGTAGTGTAGCCCCGCTCGGTGCAAAGCTCGTCGAACCGTCTGAGAACTCACATCATACAAAGCAGCAAAATGACTAGTTGGTGTGAAGCCGTGCTCTTCGTAATATCGAACCATATCAGTTATTTGCGCGGCGGTTAGTATCAGCCGTCGTCCTGAATTACTTCTATGATCAATTATTTGCCCTTCTTTGCCATGACGCCGAATCCAAAATTTCACGGTGAATGAGATATCAACAGAGTTAATCGAATCGAGATAATAATAGGGCAGATGGCGTGGTTGGTTAAGATACCACCAAGATAATATTATCACGCCACAGGTCGTGGGTTCGACTCCCATCCAGGACAAACACGACATGTGTGCATGAGCATGTCTGTTTGTCCTAAGTCTGGGTGTAATTATCTATATAAGTATGTATTTACAAAAAAAAAGTAGTATATATGCAGTATATCAGTTATCTGGTTTCCATAGTACAAGCTCTGCTTAGTTTGGGATCAGATGACCGTGTGTGAAAAATGTCCCAGGATGTTATTATTATTATTATATTATTATCTCTCTCTAGAGCCCTAACCACCGGTAGCTTGAACCCTGTTCCCGATACCGGCGGGCTATTATTTTTATATTTTGAAATGTTTTTTTTTATAGTTATGATTTTATAAAAATATTTAAATATGTAAATGAAACAAGTGAAAAAAATGTTTTAAGAGTTCGGTACGAAAAGGTTGCCAATGGGGCCATAGTCCGTCCGTCCGTTCCTTCATCACCCGTCAGTTCCATGGCTGTATCTGTGTATCTATGTATTTAACCGAAATTGTAATATTTACAGAATACCGGTTGCTGTGATTGTTTTGATAACAAATAATACAGAAATGAAAAGTCAAAATGGCAAGAGTGGTACGGAACCCTTTATGCACAAGACTGTCTCGAATTTTACCCATTATACTTAATACATAATTTATTTATCAACGTTTAAAATAGCCTAAACAAGTAAGGCCTTTTAAAAATGTTGTAATGTCCAAAATACCTTTTTTTAAATGATTTTAAATAAATTCCATTTCTTTCTACTTACCAGGCCGTTCCACTGGTAATGCTATGACTCAACCTCAGTAAAAGAAAAATAGGTCTCAATGCAACTATTCACTGACCATATTTCAGGTGGAAGCAGTGGTGGCACTTTTTTAAATTCAGTTTTAAGTGGTTAACACGGTGACTACCGCTGCTTCTTTATGTAATATATTTTCTTTAATACGTCAAAAGCCTCGGGAATATTTTCTGGCTTTAAAAAAGCTAAAGTGGCCATACTCCTTTGATTCTCCGTGTGTTGATTAGACCAACTGATTGAATATGTTTCCATATGGTTTGTTTAAGATGGAAATAACAACACTTGTGTTCGCTTTGAGGAAATACTTGTTTGACTGCGACGTTGTTTGAATGGACGCATTCTCGAAAATCCGTTAAATAAAAAAAGTAAAGCAAAATTTAAGTATTTTTTCTCCAAATTATCAGATTTTAAGGCTTAATAACTAGCAAATGTCAAAAATAATAATAGTATTGTTTTACAATTTTGCTGTTGTTGATACGTTCGTTGTTTCAGTATTTCGAGGCCGCGTAGTTAGGTGTGTTAAGTAATGTTAATTAAGTATGTATATATATACTTAACCATAACTCGTAGGGTGCCAGAGTGGCACCGTTGGGCAATTTAAATTAATTTTAATTTAACTATCCAAGGTCAAAGGTCACCATTTTATTACGAATTAAGGGAAATCGGTCAATCCAAATCGAATATTTCTATAATAATATGTATTACATATATAAGATTATATACATTTATATTTTATTATGTATTAACTAAAACTACAATAGATAGATAAAGGTTTTATTATGTGTAAGTCTTTGTAACGTTGTTCAGAGTAAGAAGTGGACATTTCACTCTCTGTCATTAAATTGAGCTGTTTTCACATTGCCACACAAAACACCACTTTCACTCGCGCAGAATTCCTTACAAGGAATACTTACAATAGTGGGTTTTTACTTGAATACCAGGAGCTGAGGACCAATCTGCAATTAGTGCAAATCACACGAGGAACCCAATTTTTATATTGATTTGACACCGGAAATCCAAAATAATGTAAATAGGCTTCTTGCAATGGTTTTGTTATAGGAAAACCACGATTTAACTGAACAATTTTCCCACAAACATAGCAAAATCGATTTGGATGTAGTTTACACACTCTACATGACATTTTTATATAAAAGACTTTTGAATGACAAAGTTATTTACAAAATAGAACAATAAACGTATTTAAACAATTGCGGGTAGATAAAAAACAAATACCTCTATATCTCAGAATTGTGATGTGTTACGAAAAATATTTATATATTTTTTTTTAAATTACCGTCCATAGCCTAATAATTATGTTTCTTCATGAAAGAAAAAAAAATGTAAACTAGTGTTATTTATAACAGAATGAAAGTTGGTTACCTGTTTCTCATATTTTAAATTCTCTACATAACAATATAGTAATTCTAGGAGGGGCTCGTGGCTAAATAATAACCGCTGCACGGATCGATCGAAAGCTAAGCTAGCCGAGGTTGGTCCGTGGTTGGGTGACGTAATCATCCATTACATATCTTGCCTCAGAAGGCACGTTAAACCGTTGGTCCCGGCTGTCATTTACACACATGACAGTGGTTACGGATAGTCAAAAGCCCGTATGTATGACAACCAGTCTTACCAAGGTGTATCGAATTACAACGGGTCTGGAAATCTCGGTTGGTTGGCTGGTCGAAATCTGGGTTGTGGAGGTCAGATAGGCAGTGTTCAGCTACATCCGGTTAGAATGGAAGCCGACCTCAACATAGTTGGGAAAAGGCTAGGCAGATGAACTATGTAGTAATGAAAATGAATAAAAAATAACGTAATGAAAAAAGTAATCTTTGAACATATTTTGTTCGACTAAACAAGTGACGAGTAAACCGTGTGCAGTAAATTGCGGCCTATTTAGGCCGTTCCGTGGCTAACGCGCAAAAGGATATCCAAAACAGTTTCGCTGTTAAGAGATAAATGTGCGGGGAGAGATGCGGTGAAAGTTTCGTTCGCACCCGGACTATTCTCACCATGTGTCGCGTCTGAACTCGTGACCCTTGAGGTTTTCCACTGTCGTCGGTCGACTAATGGCTTATGACGTCAGCTGCTTGAGCCACCGTGTGCACCCCGAAATCTATTATAAACTTGTCGAATGCGATATGAGCCAGCCACGCTGCCCCGAGCAGTTTTGCATATATCCCAAGGAGTAGAACAAAATTTTATACTACTCAAACATCTACACAGATTTACGACTACCTTCATTCCGCGTTATTCATCGTTCCGCAAGTTACTTCTGACGTATCTGATTGATTACAACTGCTATTTTCTCGCCCCCAAAGTTCAGGCAATAATTGCAGTTTGAAATGGTAGAATTAAAACTTCTCGATTGTCACCCCGACAACGGTTCCGTGGCTTTGTTAACCTTTTGCGAGGATTGTTACAAAACTCTCGAGTCTCTCGAACGCGACGATTATGAGCAATGCTAATAGTTAGACGAACTTCGTAACTTCAGGAGAAACTTTCCACTTTACCACTCAGGTATTGTACAAGATTACTTGCTGAATTGCGCGTTTTAATATCGGCATAATTTGGAAGTGCAGAATTGTCTTGGTACTTTTTAGTACATAATGTTTATACTTAGGTTATTAGTATATTGTCATTTTTAACATAACCAGAACTGACTATATCCACGCTTCACATGTACGATGAAATCTATAAATAATATCCTATGACATTGTTCACACACGGTCATCTGATCCCAAACTAAGCAAAGCTTGTACTATGGAAACCAGACAACTGATAAACTACATACACTACTTTTTTTTTTGTAAATACATACTTATATAGATAATTACACCCAGACTTAGGACAAACAGACATGTTCATGCACACAAATGTTTGTCCTGGATGGGAATCGAACCCACGACCAGCAGCATGGCAGGTGGTATCTTAACCAACCATGCCATCTGGCCTGTCTCTCCTGTTTAAATAATTACTTACTGGTGATATTACGTAGTGAAGGAAAAGCCTTTGCCGGTATAGATCGCTCGTACAATGCCCAGGGGCTGCAGTCTCGACATAGCGACACGACAGTGATCGCTATATGACAGAATTCGGTTGCTAAGCCCTAATGCACTCCCTAGCCGGGCAAATGGTTCGGTTTTCGGTTTTTCAAAAACAATTATTGGCCACTTCTCCTTGAATAACGGGGAAAATTGGAGAATATTATTTATATAAAAAATAATTGTTTTTCTTGAATATTATAAAGTGACTATGTAAACCTTATCTTGAAAACATTATTTATCATGGAAATTCATAAGTAGCAATAACCATTCTATAGAATTAAAATAACTAATTAGATATCTAATGACTTAGAAATTTGCCTCCTTGCAACATTATTATTCTAATACCAAACTTCAAACTTGTCAAGTGTCAGAGAGTAGTCATTACGGTCTTTCATTGGAAACTAATATTTTGAAAATTTGAATGGTATTTTCGTAGTCATGTTTCATTGTTGAACAATAACTTGTTAGCAGATTACGAGTATGTTACTCGGCTAATCCATTTCTGACTTAAGCAGACCGGTGATCTCACTGTTTATGGTTTCTCAGTTGGCTGCGTAATGATACTAGGGATTCTACAGAAAGTTATCCATTTCAAGGTTGTTTGAGGACTCGGAAGCAGCATGAAGCATGCGGTCCACACTTCAGAAGGCCACATAGCTTGGAGATGCGTCATATGTTGTCGCTATCTCCTGTAGTGAAGGAACGACGTTGAAGAAGAAAACATGTTGAACTGAGTGAAAAGTGAAGGTTTAAAATTTCATTTGAAAGAGTTTTCTATAGATATGCAACATGCCTCGTGTAAACAGTGTCTAGATTATAAAAATGTGTAAACTAGGAGATGATAGTGATAATGGAGAATTAATAAAGTTGAAAACATGAGCGGCGGTTGCGTGTTATTTATTTTTCAATAGAATAGATGTGTTTATTTGCAAATAATATAATAGGTACTGAAATCAATTGTGACAGTTGTGAGTAATCCATGTAGGTACATTCTACTTAATAAATAGCATGCAAAAGTACATTTAAACAAATTACAAAAACTAAATTTCAATTAAAAGTTAACTAATTGGCTAAGAAGTCTTGTACAGATTAATAAAAATATCTGTTTATTAGTTGTTTTCTAAATTCCTGCAACGGTAGGTCTTTATTATTGTTAGGTATTTTACTATAAATTACAGGTGCCATACAGATAATATTTGAGAGTCCCGTGCACAACAAGTTCTGATTTTGATATCAACTGTACCACGTAGTTTAATTTGAGGTAGAAAATATAAATGTTTATAATACAGTTCTTACAAATACGGCTACTTCAAGGATGTAAAGTACCAAACCATGGTAGGTAGCCAATATTGTTGGCAGATTTACTCTTTTTAATAAATTATGTAGCATGTACATATGTTACACTTTTAAAAATGTTCTCTGCCTGTGACTTCCACATTAACTGGCTGTAATTAGGATCCCTAAAAATTTTGTGACATTCACTTTTTCTACAGTTTGACTAGTGTTACAATTGAGGGGTGCCAATCCATAATGTTGTAAGTGCCTAGTTTATTAATGAAAGTTGAAATAATGAATTCGTTTTTTTATTTAACAATTTAAAACAGTTTTTTTGTGTCTACTGAAAACTTATTTTTTTGGCACTTAAACGTTATGGTTTGGTACCCCACATTTGTTTCTCATGGATACTTGTTGGTACGAGTGCATGATTTTGGTTTTTTGGAGATTTATAATTAAAAATTACTACATTAAATTATTACTTTCGACCCACTTTATTAAATTGCTGAGTGCATTGTTATGGTCATGTGGATATGTATGCAACATGTGTCGTATAAACGTTGCCTAGACTTTCTAATACAACATTTTAATGAGAATGTGTGAACTTAGGAGATGATTGTCATAATAGAGATTTAATAAAGTTGAAAATATGATTTGCGGTTGTGTGTTATTTATTTATATATGAAAATAGCACGATCCGCGTCTTTGGCTCGCTCTAATGCGGTGAATATTGGGGCGACGCGTTCGCATGTAAACATGAACCTTTAGAAGAACTTAAAAGCCTCATCGGCACAGAGTTACAGACACACCTTCGACCCCGTTCCGCATAATTTTTTATTATAAGGATGTATAAACCAAGTAGATAAGTACCTAGTTTACGATGCTACCGAATCACGTAGCGGGCTCTCAAAATTGGTCGCTAACTATATGCGTACACATTACGAAAATCGTAATGTTTCGGTAAAATATCGATTGTAATAACCCATTAGGACTTAGCGAGCGATTTAAATCGTAAACCGATCGCTACGAATGTCGAGACTGCGGCCCCAGCACGGGTTCGTATCCACGGTTTGTGTTTCGTCGCCCCTATTGCGACACCAATTTTATTTGATAGGATCTTTTTGTTCTTTCCTTTCTATTTCAACCCTATATTCCAATAACCTTGCTTATAGGTTACAAATTGGATTAGGAAGACGCGGTCTGGTGTTTCACCGAAATTGATTGTACGAGAAACATTTTATTTTGACGGAACTAAGATGTTGTATTTTGTTATTGCTCATTCCTGCACTTGGCAGGCAGGCATTTTATTTCAAACAATATAATTAAGGTACCAAATTCTCATTCTGATACCTTTATTTTAATTATAGGTATAATTCAGTCTAATGAGGCTATTTGCTCAAAGCTACCATAATACATGCTAGATGGATCATAATGATGGATTAAGTGTTCGTGTTAGCCACATTAGTAAAACGGCCTGTAAAAAGAAACCCAAGGACTGCTTGGGACTATATATTTTAACATTGTATGTCTAGCGAGTTAACATGACGACATGGTTTTTGTGTAACAGATAGAATATATAGCGGAACGAAAGGAGCCGTCCAGCTATTATATATACCTACGCTTGTATATAATAATATAATAGCTAGACGGTTCCTTTAAAGCAAATGTTGGCCGTTAAAAGAACTTTTATATTTCAAATGTACTGAACTACCATTATGAATAAAATACGTTTTTAAATTGGTATCATGGAAGCTTCTCAAGGCAGCGACGCATAGGAATTCAATTTATTCAATAATACCGCGATGAGACGTGCAGATAGCCGACTAGCAGAACGAAGCCTAGTAAAACACAAGTTCGGGAACTGAAATTTTTGTCCTATGACACGTAGGTAGGATTTACCATTTAACATCGATACTTATTACTCATATTAGGTATATACAGGTTGTCCCAGAAATCAACCGACATACTGTAGTTGGTGATAGCTTTGGTCAAGCCCTCCCAAAATAACAAAACATATGTTCCGCAAAATCTTATAGTTTTCAAGTTATACCAGATTTTCAACAAAAAAATCAAACTTACCGCCATGCGTCATTCTTTTGACTGTCTCATATGTAAACAAAATGTATTAATTAATAACTTTTTCCTTCAAATTATTATTTAATAATTTCTCTATCCGTAATTACCTTTAATTCTTCATAAAAACTTACTAATTCAACATAAATTCACTATTATTAGATTTTTTCTCAAATATACGTTTGTTAATAAATTTTAAACTGTGGTGACGAAAAAAAAATGTATGTGGTACTTTTGGCAAACATATTCAAAAACTTGCTTGTTTTATGCCAAGTTTGGAGAATTAAAGGTAATTACGGATAGAGAAACTATTAAATAATATTTTTATGGAAAACATTATAAATGATAAGATTTTATTTACATATGAGAGTCAAAAGAATGACGCATGGCGGTAATTTTGATTTTTTTTTTTTTTGAAAATTTGGTATAACTCGAAAACTATAAGATTTTGCGGAACATATGTTCGGTTATTTTGGGAGGGCTTGACCAAAGCTATCACCACCTACAGTATGTCGATCGATTTCTGGGATACCCTATATATCTGTAATAGACTTTACGTCACAGATTTATTATTTAAGTACTGCAGCACTATGCCAACACACTGTATTATGCCCGAAGTCAGAAGTTAAAGATCATTAAAGTCGACAGGCCAGTTGGCGTGGTTTGTTAAGGTACCACCTATCATGTCGCAGGTCGTGGGTTCGATTCCCATCCAGGATAAACATTTGTGTGCATGAACATGTCTGTTTTATAAAATAAAAAATAAAGTAGTGTATGTTATGTAGTATATCAGTTATCTGGTTTCCATAGTACAAGCTCTGCTTAGTTTGGGATCAGTTGACCGTGTGTTTTGTCCCATGACACGTAGGTAGGATTTACCTATTAACAGTAATACTTATTACTTATGTTAGGTTTATATAATAATATGTAAAAGACTTTACGTCACAGATTTAGCACTATGCCAACACACTGCATTATGCCCGAACTCAGAATTTAAAGATCAATAAAGACGACAAGCCAGTTGGCGTGGTTTGTTAAGGTACGTGGGTTTGATTCCCACTCAGGATAAACATTTGTGTGCATCAACATGTCTGTTTTACAAAAAAAAAAAGTAGTGTATGTTAACCCCTCAAACGTTTGGCCTGTATTTTGCGCAACTCCGCGGAGCTGTCAGTGCGCCCGGCCGAAATCGTGTAATTTAGACTCTAGACAGGCAATATTTGGCATTTAATCCGACCCGGTCCACGAAATCTCCAGGAGATTCCCACCAGACGCGCGTTTTTTGACAGAAATCTCCTGGAGATTTATTAGCGGACGGGAGGTTATGTAGTATATCAATTATCTGGTTTCCATAGTACAAGCTCTGCTTAGTTTGGGATCAGTTGACCGTGTGTGAATAATGTCCCAGAATATTATGATATTATTATTATTAAATAAAAAGAAGTAGTGTCTATAATTCCTGTAACCAACGATCAAACCTAACAAAACAAAATCTTCGATTCATTTTTTGTTGCAACCTTTACTTTATCTTCGCTGCTAGAACTCAAGATACAGGAATAAGTACCTAGGTATTTAATATTGAACCCTCTTTCGTTATTTAAAAACCTATTTCTTAAGTTGAAAGCGGAGTTTCCTGGTCTTCAAATAATCTTACTTAATTGCACTGGAATTAAAAAATCCACCCATACTTGATTAGTGGTCAACTGATCTGCTTAAACTTTGTTTCTGAAGGTATCATATACTCAGCAAATAAACCGACATTGGAACTACAAGTAACCAAGTAGAGTTGACTCCATGCGGGTTTACTAGTTTCCCAGTTTAGTTAGTAAAACCGCGTTATTGAGACGTTGTAAGTAATTACTTATGAGATTAATTTGAAATTCGTTGAAGCAGTTATTACCAGGATGGGCAACAGGCGCATACACAAACGTACTGCTACTATAGAGAGGCACGTACCAACTCGAAAGTTCTATAACGCGTTGACTGATGTCAATTCAATTTCACGCTGACTGCAGTGGTGACATGTGTAGATTTGGCAAAAAAAAAAAAAACATACGATTTTGCGTTATAGAATGGTGATTTTGGTCACTTGATGTTGACTGTAAATCAATTATTTATTTTTGAAGTTGATACTTATATCAATAGTAATAGTAATGCCCGTTTTCACCAATCCTAAGTTACACTAAATAAAAGTACACTGTTGGATTTTCAACGCTAGGCTTAACAGTGCCGAGAGGTGAAAATCCAGCAGTGCAATAATATTTAGGGATTTATTTATGTGTCACTCAGGGTTGGTGAACTACGAGTATTTTAATATGACTTTACACTGTATTTTCTTTCCTAGTGTAGCCTTTATTTATATGTTTAAAATCCATGTAAATAAAACGAAAACAGTTGGACTTAATGCTTTCTCTATCAGTCAAACAAGGGTGGTGAGAAAACATGACCCCTGCCTCTAAAAGTGAACGACGATCAGAAAAATATGTTTTAGTCATCTAATACAATGGACCGATGATTATTAAGTAACAAATTTAGTATACTGGTTAGAAAAACTTAACTCTTACGTCGATCGATATCTTTGGCTATGTAAGAATATTGTAGTAATAATAAATAAACCATTTTTCATTTTCATTTTCAGTACTTATAATGAAAATGATCTTTGACAGTCGTTACGGGTCGTCAGAAGCCCGAAAGTCTGACAATCAGTCTTACCAATGGGTATCGTATTACCCAGTCACTGGGTTGTGGAGGTCAGATAGGCAGTTGCTCCATGTAAAATAGTGGTATTCAGCTGCATCCGGTTATACTGGAAGCCGACCCCACCATAGTTGGGAAAAGGCTAGGCAGATTGATTTTCAGCACTTATAATAAAACGTGATCTTATTTTGAAATGGTAACCTTGAAATTCAAACAATTATTCTGTTATTCAGCATAGATTCTTCATGTACCTACTGAAGCTTTGAATATGTTAAATAAAAACCAATTGCCGAATGTATGTACGCGCATAACTTCAGAACGGTTGCACCTATTTGGGTAATTCTTTCTTGTGGTTTGTAATTGTCAGGGCAAGGTTTGTATGAAAGAAAATATTGGAAAAGTTGCCGCGAAAACTGGAAAATTCGGGAAACTGAAAGTGCATTTTGTATGAATTATTGAAATTTCGATAGGACAACGTTTGTTGGATTAGCTAATATAATATAATCATGTATTTCAAAGTAGTGTTGGTTGTGTATTACGTAGTTACTGCCTCGTGAAAAACGAAATAAAATGCATGTATGTATTTTATAAAATATATGGTAAAACAAAATTTTAAATTCATTCACTCACTGACACACATCCCACAGCCTAAAATAGAAGGTCTAGAAGCATTCGATTTTACACAACAGTTTTTTTATATAGGTAAAGAAGGTGAGCGTACCTGCCTCATTTATGGCGATGTAAATGCCATCGAGCCTGATTGGGCACACGACAGAAAAGTTGTAACTAGATATCGCTTGAATTTGAGAAGAACTTAATATCATTGTAATAAGGGGTGGACCAGTTGAAAACTTTGAATAACAATAATTAATAAAATGTTGGTTGAAGATCGATGACGAAGCGAGGAGTAATACGAATTCCATTATAATTTAATCAACTAAAGTTCATGATTCACTTAATAAAGACATCAAAAGGCAAAGGAATTGCTCGCGGGGCGGCGCACTTTCCCAGTTTGTGACAGAGAGCCCGCTTAAAAGTCATCGTGGCAACTTGCAGAAGTTCCAATTAAATATTAACTTAGTTCATTTTGTGCCCTCATCTACTAAAAGTATCTTTACTACAAACATTTGGTTGCAGCGCTTGCAACACATAGGAATTATTGCGCACATGAGGTATTTATTGTGCACTTGTCGTTGCATTGTAGTTTCCTTCATTTACTTGCAGTAATTAATGTCTCTTCATATTCTAAGTTAACGTTAAGTTTCACCACAAGTGCTACAGTCCAGCGAAAAGTTTAATAAATTAGAGGTTATGTCACAGATTAACAGATCCCGTACTCCGCAAAATCATTGGAATAAAAAGCGACTCTTGCTACGACACAATAAAGTCGCAAAACGCTTATTACCTACAAGTTATATTCACCTACAAGTTGCCTCTCTATCGTGTAAATCTTATTCCTTCTGACCACATTAGGGCAGTTAGGATTGCTGCCGGCCTGCGAAGGGTGCACAGAATCAAAAATAAAATAAAAACGACGCGTTCATGTCTCGCTGAGCGCGTATAGACCCTAGTCAACACTGTGTTGTCGCGAGCTGTAGGTACTTATCTCGAGCGGAATGTACCAGTGTAATGCCACTGGATATGTATTAAACATTTTTACGCTCGGTGCCTTACCATGACCATCTTCTTTGGTCTATTTGTGAACTACGAAACTAATAAAGTGTTAATTTCCGTCTAAACGGAGAAAGTGCAAATTGATTCTCCGTGCACGACGCTTTGCTAATTAGTTTGATAGTATAAACTCGTTGAGAATGCTTCTATATAAGTTTTATGTCAAATTACTTGCCAAGTACAACATTAAAACTTCTTTGACGTCGACATAATTAGTGGTTTTAAACTTCGTCAGTAGAGGTTAGTCTCAGCTCTCTAAAGGATCTTGTCTCTTTACTAAACATAAAAGCTGTGTTTAATGGAAGCAAATAATGTAATGGAAATAAGTCAAAAAATATTGTTTGATTTGAGATCACAGCACCTAGGCCTTATTGTTTTCAGATTGGTGTTTTTGCCGTGGTACATGTTAGGTGTCGTTGACCCATAGAATATTAAACATTATTTACATTTTGTCTCCAGAACTACGTTCATAATATTATGAACCATGGGTTTACATTTTGTAAAAAAATCTTACATACACACACACACACACACAACACACATCAAACACATCAAAACACATAAAAAAAAGTTTGTGATCACTAGTAAAAGCTGATCTATTTTTAAAATGTTACTTTATCAAGAATAAGTGTTTACGTTATATCTTTTTAGGGTTCCGTACCTCTAAAGGAAAAAACGGAACCCTTATAGGATCACTCGTGTGTCTGTCTGTCGGTCTTTCCGTCGTCACAGCCAATTTGCTCCGAATCTAATGGACCGATTAAGTTGAAATTTGGTATACATATGTATTTCTGTGACCCAAACACGTCCGTGTAACGTAAATAAATAAATTTTGAATATGGGGTCAACTTTGGGCAAATAAGAAAATAAAAATAAAAAATTGCGAAGTGTACCGTGTGACATATCAAATGATAGGACTTACTTTGAGAGTCTCGAATGTATTTTTTTTATAATTTTGAAATAAACCACTTTAAAGTTATTTAAGAAAATATATGAAAATTGACAATTCCCCCCTTATCTCCGAAAGTACTGAACCTAAAATTAAAAAAAAAATATAGAAAATAGTTCAATTCCTATAGATTACAGGAAAACCTGTAAGAAGTCGATGTTCTTAAAACAACATGGTAAATCTCTCAATATTGTGCGTACATCAGCATCATGCTGAGTGGAAGCCTTCTCTTGTCACAGTCATGACGTGCCAGCAGCTGCCGACTTTTGTTTTGTGCTCGTGATTTGTGTTTTATTTTCTTTTTGTAAAACTCGAGTTAATTATATTTTTGTATGCACGTGTTTCTGTGACAAATAAACATATCTTTCTTTCTTTTCTTTTACAAACTTACATTTGTCCATAGTTAAACAAAAAAGATCCAACCCATATTAGGTGTAATGTGCGTTGGATCCTTTTCGTTTAACTATGAACAATTTGTAGTTGAAATTTATGGGAGAACATGTTTTTCATATACAATGTTAAGTTTGTTCTTGGGATAAATAATTCATCCCAATTACGGAACCCTTCTTCATTGTGCGTGGTCCGACGCGCACTTGACAGGTATTTTAAAATAAAAAATAATACACTGTTTGAAATTAAAACATAAAACTCTTTTTATTTTTTAATTAAAAAAATAATTCAATCCTAATGTATACGTAATTATCAGAAATTTGATGAAAAAAAAAAGATTGATTAACCAAACTTATACAACAATTTATGAATAGAAGGTTTTTATTTAATACAATATAACTCCTCTCCTGGCTTCAACACATACGGAGTTCCTCCTGGGCATACTGAGGACCAAGTTATCGAGCATTTCTTGCGGTAACCTGTCCCATTCTTGAATAGCGGCTTCTCTGATATCTGGCACGGTCTGGGGCATCCCACGCGTGCTCAATTCGGTTTCTCGATATGCGGGCACATTATCATCGACCAGTACGAATTGGTGCCCATGGTTTACTCGGAAAGGTCTGGCAATTCCATCAATAGCGACTGTTTTGTACCTCTCTGCCGTCATGGAATCTCGATACGGGATCAAAGGCGTTCTAGCTCCAATCACAATTCCACTCCAAAAGGACACCGATTTCCCGCCTTGTTGAATGGTTCCAATGGTAGTTCTTTACCTTTCAGAGTCTCCAGGTCTTCTCCAGACACTGACACGTTGGTTATCTGGATGAGTACTGATTGGCGATTCATCAACGAAGAGACAGTTTTGCCAAATGTTTTCCTCCTCATCTTTCATTCATTCAGCCGGAGCCTAGCCCACTGCAATCTCCATCGCTGACGTTGTTGTGAATTCAGAGGTGCTCGCGAAGACCTCCGTGCTCGCAGTCCAGCCTGGTGTAAGCAATTCCGAATAGTCTTGAGTGCTAACTTCAAGTCCAGAGGCGGCCCGCACTTTTGCTTTTATTGTAGTGGCGTTGATTGTTGGGTCACGGACTGCCAGCGATCCGATATAGCGATTCTGAGCAACAGTCAGAACAGTTGGGTGACCACTGTGGGGTCAGTCAGCTAAATTATCCATGCCGTGGTACCTATGCAACGTGGCCACGACACAGGTTTGGGATAGAGCAACACTGCGTACTATTTCTCTCGTGGAATATCCTTCTTCCCTCAAAGTTACAATTCTTGCTCGTAAATCTTCTTAGCATTTTTTTTATCACAACTTTCCTCGAAAAAAACATTTTAAATCCTTTAAAATTTACTAAGATTACTGAATGAGTCTAAGCTTGGATTGAATTTCTATGTACGTATATGGAAAAGCATTTGAATTTGTTTTTTTATTCTAATTCTATATTTTAAGTAAAGAATCTAAAAAGGAGAAGAAATTATAATATAGTCTACCGTAACAAAAAAGATTTCCATTTTTCAAACTGATCGCAAACTTTTTTTGATGTGTGTAGTTTAAGTATATAAATAAATAAATAAAAATGTATTTATTGCAGTAAATAATAATAATATAATGACGCCTAACCACTGTTGAACAATAGAATATTTATGCTACAAGTGTGGAAAATAGGTGATTGCCGACGAGTGTATGAGTCGACACGAGGCAGAAATCATCTTATGCACGTGTATCATACAACTTTTACGATGAATTGTGCGAGGAAATATAAAATAAGATATTGAAAAAGTATTTTTCTTTTGATTTAGCCGGTAAGAGGCTGTTGTCGGGATTTTGTGCTACTTGAATAATATTTCCGGCGTTAAATTAATTCATTCTTCACTTGAACTCGACATTTTTAACAGATTTACACAGATGGACTCCGAACTAAGCAATGCGCATCTGCGCATGTAACTGCCACGTAGTGTCGCAAAAAGGCACAAGCAAAATATACTTTCAACCAAACACATTTAATGAATATTTAAAATTAAATTATTGATCAAAATCAAAATCTAGAATAATTAATAACGCGTTTAATGAAGTATTAGCTTTATTGTAACTTTTATATGAATGATAAATCTGTACTTTTAATAAAAACTCTTTGCGTGGAGCTGAAGACGGAGATAAAAATTTAAAAAAAAAAACTGAAAAGTAAAAGGGCGAAAAAGTGGCACTTTCCGCACAGTTTGGCTGCTTAGAAAACGCTCTCGAGAATATGCACTGTAATGTTCTTTTATTATTCACTCTTTTGCAAAAAAAAAAAAACGGATACCTATGGAAATTTACGTTCTAAAGTCGATTTGAGTCAATTTTAATTAATTTGACGTAGTCTTATAATCGTGTAAATTAATACGCGTGAAGTGAATTTTGGTAATTTTTTTTATAAATTTCTGATGAATTCTTTAAAACCCATGTACACGGCCAAACAATAAGAAGTGGTCAGCAATAAAGACAAGAAGATTTTTTTTAAACGTTTTTTTTTATTAAATAAAGTTAAAAATGTTTGGCATGCTTTTCACGATGTTTTTAATAACGTTTTGAGGAATACGTTCCCACTCTTCTGCAATGACTCTTTTTAGCTCCCTGATGTTTTGTGGAGCAGGTTGCACTGATCTTACCCGTATCTTTAGAACATCCCAGACATGCTCAATTGGATTGAGGTCAGGACTTTGAGCTGGCCAATCTAAACGACAGATCCCAACTTCTTGCATGTACGCTTCCACGGCGCCAGAACGGTGCAGGCGAGCATTGTCGTCCATAAAAGTGGAATCTTCCCCAAGTGCAGTCAACGTGGGTTGTGCATATGGAATTAGGACTTCCATTATGTACCGGTGTGCATTTAATGTTCCATTTTCTAACGGAAACTAACACCGTACGCTCCGTCGAATTAATTGCTGCCCAAAACATAACGGAGCCTGCGCCATAAGGAGTTATTTCTTCGAAACACACTTCCGCATAGCGTTCCCGTAGTCTTCGCAGCACTCGCCGGTGTCGGTCCTCTCCACAAAAAGAGATTCTAGCTTCATCAGAAAACAATACTTTATTCCAGTCCTCCAGAGTCCATGAAGCACAGTTTTGAGCAAACTGAAGTCGAGCAACACGGTACTCACGGAGTAATTTAGGGCCCCGAGCCGGACGGTAATTCCTGATATTGGCAGCCAAAAGCCTCCTCCTGACCCTCCACAAGATAACTTCTACTCTTCTTACTTCTTCAAGGCTCTTCTTCAGGTCCACACTTGACGCCATACGATTCCGCAACGCCTGACTCACTAAAAAGCGGTCATCTATTGGTTCTGTGCATCGTTTTCTTCCCGAACCGGGTCTTCTTTTGACTGAACTGGTCTCTTGATACCGTTGCCAAGTCTTCTGGACTGTTGAACGACTCACATTTAGCCGCAGAGACACTTAACTTTGCGAACAACCTTCTGCAAGTAGGGCTTTAATTTTACCGACCCTTATCGCTTTATCACTCATATCAAAAAGTGGTATTTAATGTAAAAAGAAAGATTAAATTGTTTTATTTTGTAGAAAATGTCCAAATAGTTTCATAATTTAAGCAATCAGTAAAAAAATCGTTTTAGCAATTCTACAATAATCCAATTCGTAAAGCAATTTTATAATAATCCACAATAATCATTATTTTTCTTTTTAATTTTATTTAATTTCAAAATTTAAATTTGGAACGTAAAGAATCATGCCAGGATGCTTCAAATAACATGCCAATACATCGTCAAATTAATAAAACCTCTTTCTTGTTCTACTAAAACTATTTATTTAACATTATTTTAACTTTGAAAATTGTTAGTGGAAGCTTTTAGTAACGTAGGCATTTGAATATCACGAATATTACTATGCACTGTAGCGGTCCCGCAACCCAATATGTTACATTTCTGCACATTGCAACCCGACTGCGGTATCTTCACATTTTTCTCTAGAGCACAAAAAATACCAAAATAAAAATTTTACCGTATTTATTTAATGTGAATGCAATATTGCGACCATCATTTATTTTATATTGCACCTAAATTATTTATTATATTATGTTACTAGAAATGGTAGAAGAATGAATAAACCTAGAAATACCCATGTTTACCCTTTACCTACATGATGATTTCTGCGTTTATTCATCCAAACCTTTTCTTTTTGTTCCGGGGTGGAAAATCCTCATGGATGTCGTTAGCCCCGGGGCGAGCGGAGGAGTCTGTCAGACTCTGACTAAATAAAAACCACCCCGGTGTTCCCCTCCTCCACTTGGACCATGGATCATGGGAACTTGTGCGTGTTCACGATCCCCGGCTGGTGCCGGCCCGCATTTGCGGGCCACCTCAAATGCGGTCGGTGGGTCCCCCCGCGACGGCCATTAGGAGCGCGCGTGGATCAAACCTAGGTTAACATAAAGCTGGCTGATAATTTTTGGTGTTGAAACTTTTTTGAGCACGTGACACGAGCGACAGAGCAAACGAAAACCAAGTTGGTCGCAGTTACTAGATTAAGACACCCTGTTAGGTTAGGTTACTCTGATAAATATAAGATTACCCAGCCAGAGCTGGGAAGATGTAGGTATACGGATAAACATCGAATTTGTTTTAATGATATTCACCCATGTGCTCTTGCACCTTGATACTTGTAATTACGCCAGAGTAAACCTAGATTTTATATTATGTAACATAATGAATAATACATTTTTTTTGTAACTTGACACCATATTGCTTTCAACAGTTAGCTAGAAATTTAATGTAGACCTTTGTTGTTGCTTTTTTGTATGTTTTATAGGCTGCCAACAGACGGACTGCACAGCAGCAACCGCACGCAGTCGATATATTGTCGCACGAAGTCAAACGTACAACAGCTTGCAGTTGTACGTTTGACTTCGTACAGGCGTGATTTCAACTTCACGCGGTTGATCGCTAACCGTATACTAGATTAGTTAGTGTGCAGTTCAAGCGGTCGGCTGCAGTCGTGTGAAGTCACGACTGTATGCAGTTAATATCGACTTCACACGACTGCAGCCGACCGCATGAAGTTGATATCACGTCTGTACGAAGTTTAACGTAAAACTGCATGCAGTTGAATATATCGACTGCGTGCGGTTATTGCTGTGCAGTCCGTCTGTTGGCAGCCTTAGGCTCATATCATTATCACTCGATTTGAGTTTTAAAATAAAATAATAAGATTTAGGCTACATTTGCATGGCGCAAGTTGCCTGTGGCATACCATAGAATTGAAGCATTATTTTACTATTTTGCTAATAAAAGTTGAAGTAATAATTGACAAATGTATGTGTTGTTTCGACGGTACCGACGGTCTGAACAACACGTACAATTGTTACATGATACGAGCGAGTTAGTTGCGTTCAAAACTATAGTATAGGTGTAAACAGCACGTATAATAAAAACGCACCTACAATAAAATCGCAATTAATTTGCATGAAATTTTTTATCATTCAAACATGAGCGAACGAAACAAGTAAAACAATTCTTGAGATGACGTTCAATAAAATTGGTGTTGGTACCTGTATTGGACAAGGACGTGCAAATCTGTGTTTAGACTGTGCAAAACTTAGGTAGCATGCAATACTCGTAATTGATTTGGTATAAAGAGACATGCAATTATTGAATGGCAAAACTTGTATTCAATTATTGTATGCCATTTTATGGAAATCGTATGTCTGTAAACACTTGCATACAATTCTTGAATGGCAATAATAGAATGTGCTTTATGGCATGCGATTATTGCTCTTTAAAGTTCCAGAAAATTCACCGTGTAAAAAAGGCTTTAGAGAAGGTATTATGAATCTACTTTACGAAAAGATTACGATTGTTTATTCGAAAAAATAACAACAACTATTGTGAAGTAAATTGGCCGCCCTGAACATATCCGCACTCAATGTAGGTAGGACACTTCTTAACCGTCGTATTACTTTGAAAGTTGATAAGCTGTGATAAACGTGTATGTACACGAACTGTTTGAAACCTGATCGTGTGATAGAATAAGAGGAACAAAGCTTTCTAACTGCGGGATCAAAGGATTCGATGGGCGAACAAAAAGGCTTGAGCCGCCCATTTTATTCCCGTTTTCCTTCATGCTTGGGTTGTATCCTCCAGCTTAGTAGCCCTTTGATTGAGGTCTAAACACAGTATACACATATAGTAATAATAATTACTTCTATGATGACACAAAGTGACATTGATATTGAATGAGACAGACGTAAAGTAAGTTCTTCATAATCAACCCAGTGTTTAATCCAAAGTACTGAGTAGGCCTATTACTATGATATGTACGCTGTTTATTTTTGGAACTCTTGATCTAGAAATAAAAGTTAATAAATTCCCTTTAATAATAATTATTTGATTTCAAGGCCACGCACCTGTTTCATCAAATCGTTGAGCCATTATACAATACCATTAAAATTTTATGTGCGTACGTAATGTATGTTATAATGCATATTTTATACATAATGAATTGTGAAGTTTATTATAAATAAATTAACAGGGGACGCTTGGCCACAGACATTCATCACTTGATGTTTAAAAGTTCGTGCTTGTTTATAAAAAGTTCAGTCTTGAGAATTAAGTTCAAGTTCATTTTCAAGCGAACGGTAAAAGTCATTAATATTCATTATTGTTTGTAATTTTAACTCATAAAATTAATACAAATTCCTCGATAGCCCTTAGCGATGGCGAATCCTTAAAAAGCCTTGGGGCTACTGGTTGAGACCTTAATAACTCAAAGTAAATAACCTTCTATCAGATCCATGACTTGTGGAATTAATTACGAACCCCGATGACATAAAAACAGTGGCATTCGACTGATAACCTCTAATGGAGTATGCTATTATATAATTAGGGTTCTATATCCCAGTGGGGATTGAGTGATTCTCATTTGATATCCGTAACTGCCCAGTGGATTCTACGTTTTCAGCTACTTACATTAAATTCTGTTAGTGGTGCTACTCAAGTACCACTGGCGTGCCGAGTGCTTGCAATATTGTGGGATGCAGGAGATGATGAAAACTGGTAGACAAAATGTTGTTTTAAATAAAAGCTAAAGAAAACTTATATTTTTGTTTTATTCTCGTTGACAACATGAAAGGTAATTGAGCGAAGCGTCTCTGCTTCAAGTCTGGCAAAATTTGCTTTTGTCTGGCAGTTTGTTGCTACTCCTCTACAGGTCGTATTTTACAACCGGCCTGGATGAAACTTGGTTAACAGGTTTTACGACTTTATAGAATGTTTTTGCTGTCAGGGATTTTTGATTGGAGGGGTACTTCCTCCAAAAGAGGGCAAAAAGGGCTACTGGATATCTTCGCCTTGAGATTTGATTTCGATCGTTCTTTTTTATTTGAAACTTTAAGTTGGTCACATAAAAAAAAACATGGTAAATTTAAATAAACAGAAAACCCCTCATAAAAAAAACCGTAATAACCGTAAAAACCGTTTTAAATAACTTTACTGGTACTTATATTGATTGTTGCAAAAAAGTTCGTGCTCACGAGGTCTACTGTTCGCAGACCCACTAGTCTATCTGTTAGATGACAAAACATAAAATGAGATGTAGAAAAATAAATTTACACATAACAAAAAAGATCTAGATCAAAAACATATACTCTTTTTATTCTAACACTCCTCCTTAAATTAATTTCTCTACTTTCTTCAATCACACAGTCACACAACACCCGTACCTATCGTACACCAGTTGAACTTCCCAAGAAAGAGAGGTTTTGTTAAAATGTTTAGAACCATACGACTCGTCTCTATAAAAATAATTTACATTAAGTCAATATGGCCATGCTCAATTGCCTCTCTCACAAAATGGTGTCGCACAATTGCACATCTATTGATGGTGTACAGAGTTCTGCGCAATAGCAACAGCAGATTGGCTAACACTGAAGATCTTCATTGGCATTTCAACTTGGCCAGAGAACTCCGAAATCAATCTTTAAAAAAATTGCCTTTCTAGCAGCTTCTGACATAGCTACACACTCAGCTTCCGATGTAGATAGAAAAATCGTCCTCTGTATTCTGCTTTCCCAACATATTGCAGCTCCCATATGCAGCAAAGTGACAAGTGGCATTACATGCAGATGTATTTGATGTAGATGGACCTTACGCATTCCTGTCCTCTTATACTGTAGCCTAAAGCATTAAGTACCCTTTACATGTGTATAGATGTAGCAACATGAAAGGTAATATATCTGTCAGATAACATATAGATTACCTTTTGCGTTTTCAGTGGGACTTGAGTAGCACCAGTAACAGGTTCAACAATGGCACAAAATACGGAGTCTTCAGGCAATAGTGGGTGGCTTTCTATAGAGAAATTGGATGGTAACAGCAATTACGCCACATGGAAGTTCTTGATGGAGTTAACATCTTGTTCACAATGACCTGTGGGAGTATACCAAGAGTTACACCTGAAACGGTCGCAAGTGTACCGAGCGGTCTTAATCTGGCGGTGGCGGTGTGGCCTGTAAAGCCAGTTAACTAGACTAGCACCACGCCCTCTTATTTATTTAGGGGCACTTGGGAACTCAAGTGAAGGTTTCTTTCTCTTGGAACAATTTACGACAGTGCATAAATATCAATTTGCCTGTTACTTGCAATAAATTCATATAATATTTTGATATTGCGGGCTACGGTTTGAATTAGTGCACCGCTCGGCTATATCTTTTTTAAACAATGTTTCAGTACAATTTTATCATGAGCGCAAAAATGAAAATGACGCTTATGGTGAGAGCACCTATTTGTGAAATTGTGTATGAATAGTTATTGTTGAAAGCCTTTGTTTACCATTACACGTATTGGTTTTATTGTTTTCTGATTTTGCGGGCTGCGGTTTCAATGAGTGCACTGATCGACACAATATATGTATTCTTTTTAAAAAATGGCTGACAATAATTTGATTATGAGCGCAAAAATTAAAACGGTACTTACGGTGAGAGCACGTACTTGTAAAATTGTTTTCTTGTTTTCTCAACGGCCTTCGCTGGTTATAAATACTGGACGGTTTTTTGAGATGAAAGAAGTTAATAGCGAATTCAGAAGATATTAAAGAAATTATTAGAAAATAGGAGACAGTGTAGCTGATATATGTAGTAGGTATCTAAGAATATAATACTGTAAAATACGTTGCAAAAAAAACTGGTCAAGTGCGAATTGGAGTCGCGCGCCTATTTAGAGACATCATTTTATTTTTACTGTAATCTTTACATAAACTTCTATCACACAGAATAATTTCAGATTTTTCTCTATGAAAACTTCGGAGATAAATGGGGAAAAGTATTTTTTGTATATTTTTATCAAAATCCGAAAAGTATGCGGCCTAAAAAGAAATAAAAAAATTGTTTGAGAATGTGTAAACAGCACTCTTTCATATGATACCCCACATTCCTAGTAGCTGACCCCCTTTCAGTCCCTGTTGCAAAATATATGTGTATATTACTTCTTTCTTATTTGCAAAATAGTAGGGCACACGTCATCTGAAACTATTTCAAAATTCAAGTTGTAGCATTAGTAGTTCTTGAGAAATTCAGCTGTGACAGACGGACATACAGACAGGCAGACTCAGTATAGTCGCACCATAAGGGTTCCTTTTTACCATTTTGGTACAGAACCCTACTAAAAACAGAAATATATATAATTTTTTTTTTCATAAAAAGGATAACAATTCTTCGTGACGATTTACTTGTTTGTGACACAATGATATTTTCATTAGTACAGACACCAATGACACACTTTTAGAGCTCCGTACCTCAAAAGGAAAAAACGGAACCCTTAAAGGATCACTCGTGTGTCTGTCTGTCCGTCTGTCATAGCCAATTTGCTCCGAATCTAATTGACCGATCAAGGTAAAATTTGGAACACGTATGAATTTCTGTGACCCAAACATGAACGGGTAACCTATATTAATGAATTTTGAATATGGGGGTAAATTTTGAGGGGCAAATAATAAAAAAAATAAAAAAGTTTTGCAAATTGTACCGTCTGACATATCAAATGAAAGGGCTCACTGTAAGGGTCTCAAATATATATATATTTATAATTTAAAAAAAAATTGTTTTAAAGTTATTTAAGAAAATAGACGAAAATCGACCACTCCCCCTTATCTCCGAATCTACTGAGCCTAAAATTAAAATACAGAAAATACCCGGCCCGACGCTTATTCCTGATAGCACTATTAAGTGCACCCAAGGACAACCTCCGCTTGGTGAGGACTATTAGGACTATTGCAGGATATGGAAACAAACATATTGGATTACGCGTTCGGGTGGCTAAAGTGAACTGGTTATCTAGGACAATGGTAAGACTTATGGCCTCTGTCTGACCAATGTTGTATGTAAGAGACATAGATAACAATGGCAGGGGCTGACTTGCACACTCAATAATGGGCCCCCGAAAACTGTCGCTTGCGCATAGTGTCAGAGTGGAAAGGTAAAGGATAAGCAGCTCAGGACATGTTGCCCACATTTCCTGAGGTGCTTATGAGGTTTGGAGAGATATTCTACGGCTGTCAGGACAATCCCGGAAGTACGGTCAAGATCCCTACCAGCACCTTACTGGAATACTTCCTTCCTCCGAGCACGTTTGCTCTTGCGAATCTCCACTCAAGCCGGTAAGAAAAAGGTAGGAGCTCTGTTCCTCATCAGTGTTCTCTCCAGCCGGTTAATAAAGGCAAGTCATAGGTGAGGAACAAGACCTTTCCCAGGAGATAGGGTCATCAGGTTGCTACTGCCCAACACCTCGCAACATGCTGCCCTGCGGGTAAACCCGCAAAATAAACTACCGGCACAGACCTAGAGTTCAGGAGTGCGCAAGCCCCACCACGACGTCAACGTAGAGATACGGTGGTGGGGTTATTATTATTTAACGTACATATCTCAGGAACCGGACTTTTGGAAGGCGTACGAGAGGTTGAAGCCAACTCGCATTTAGACGCTTCTAATGAAATGAGGCGTCAACCAATGATTACACTTGTAAACACTAAGCAAGTGCACCCAAGGGCAATCATCGGTTGGTTTAGGTAGTGCAGGATAAGGAACCAAAGATATATGGCCCCTGCCTGTACTATTGTCTATATCGGCTCAAATATTTTTTTACAACTGGAAAAGTAGTCTCGTCACTACCTACGAGTCTAGGGTAGTTTTACCAGTTAAAGCGAAAGCGCCAGGGTAGCCCGCAAAATCCAAATTTTCTTACATTTTTATCAATTTGCAAGTCAGTATCAGGTTATATATTGATATAAATATGATTCGCGACGGTAACAAAGCGCGTTGCGCTGCTAGTAATTCTATGAATACAGATATTTATAGAATTACTAGCTTTTTCCCGCGGCTTCGCCCGCGTGGTTGTCGGAAATTATCCCGCGGGAACGAACTACCATGGTCAAAAGGATCCTATATCCTAATCTAAGGTCATAGTCTACCCATGTGCCAAATTTCATCCAATAACGCATACAACCCTAATCTCTTCAAAGTGAGAGTGAACAGGCTTCTTCTGGGTAAGCTCACTCCATCGTCGACTTTGTCTCTGTCACCTCAGATAAAAAATTAAAAAATCCGTTCATATCGTATAATGTCGTATCCTCATAAAGGATAATCATGATATAGTTTTGTTTGCGGATGATACTTCACTTTTGTTTAAACTTAAACGTCAGCAGCTGGTTACTGACGATGTAAACAGAGCGATCTCAAAAGTAGTTCACTGGTTCAATGTTATCTAATAATTTTAAAAAAAACCAAAAAAAAAAAACAAAAAACCAAAAAAAGAAACCAAATGTGCGCAACCAAGTTTGCGCTACCTCACGTTAGGCAGGTGAAAACTAACGTGTTGATAAACAGCGAAGAATTGAATCCTGAAGATAGCACAGTATTCTTGGGCTTAACTTTGAATACTAAGCTTCAGTGGGGCCCACATATAGATAAATTGTCAAAAAAGCTAAGCTCCGCAGCATACGCTGTTAGGAAAATTCGTAATTTAACCAACATAGAGACAGCCCGTTTATTGTAATTTAGCTATTTTCATAGTGTAATGTCGAACTGTATTCTGTTGTGGGGAAATGCAGCCGACATTCAGACTATCTTTGTTTTGCAGAAAAGAGCTGTTCGATGCATTTATAAATTAAGTCCGAGACAATCTCTTAGAGAGAAATTTAAGGAGATTAATATAATGACTTTGCCTTCTCAGTACATTTTTGAAAATCTTTTATATGCCCATAAAAACATTAAATTGTTTAAAAAATACAGTGATATCCACAATATAAATACTAGGAACAAACACAAATTTGTTGTACCTCCAACAAGGCTCAAGAAAATAAGGTGGCTCATTCAGGTGTCAATGTATACGCTTTTATAGTAAACTTCTAAGCCACGTTCAAGATCTAAGCCTTAATAAATTGAAATCATTCATTAAATGCAAGTTGTGTCAGAAAGCTTTTTATACCGTTAAAGATTATATTGAGAACAAAAAGGCTTGGGATTGAACTTCTCTAAATTTTCTTTTTTCTCTTTTTATTTTTGCATACTGAATGTTGACATGAATATTTACTTTGTAAAGTATTATATTATTTTAATTTATTGTGAATGTGAAGACTATGTAGGTCATTGCTTTTTTTGTTTGCTTTATTTTTTCTCTCAGTTATTTTAATCATGGTCTGGCAGTTTGAGTAATTTATGCGGCCTACCCCAATGTCTTTCTTTGCTGTTGTTCGTCGAATCGTTGAGCTCCTTAAGTTCTGAGTTGAGCTGCGCGATTACTGACAAATGCGTGCACTGACTAGACAGGTCCTGTCAATCTGTGTGGTTCTTTCCTCAAAAGACCATTTCAGACACCAATCTACATGGTCTTCACATGAATTGACCAAGATTATGTCTGGAATTTATAAGAGACTGTGACCTCTGAGTTTGTTTCGGCCTTTCTTCTCAGAGTAGTCAGATAGGAAACGCTGACCTCATCTAGTTAAAAAAAAAAAAACATGATTGACTTGTATAAGTATTTGTACAAACCTACTTACAGAAATAAAATCATTTATCAGCAGTTTTAGTGTGAAAGCGTAATAATTCAATCATGATTCGAAGGACACGTTGCGCCATCTATTATCATAAAGAACGTTATTGTTGTTTTCCTCGGGAACAGTACTTTTTTTCGGGATGAAAGTACCCTATGTCCGTTTCTGTACACATGGCAACGTATATGCAAAATTTCAGGATGATCGATTCAGTGGTTTAGGCGTGAAAAGGTAACAAACAAACAAACTTACTTTCGCATTTATAATACTACTAGTAAGGACTAGCAGCGCCTTGCGCTTTTAACCGCGTAAGCCTCGAATCCGTAGTAATACCGGGAAAAAAAGTATCATTTTGTTAGTTCAAGTTATAAACTATCTGTCTGCCAAATTTCATCAAAATCCGTTCAGTAGTTTTGCGTGAAAGAGTAACAAAGATACAAACACACTCACAAACTTTCGCCTTTATAATATTAGTGTGATAATATTTAAAGTCTTCAATACAACTCTATAAATTAATATTACTCAAATGTCAAAATTTACAAATAAAATAATGAAAAACAAATAACTTGTAAAATAAATAAATTTGAGGACATTTGAGGATTATTCTAACTTAGGAGCTGTATTACTGATTCTAATGATTATAATTCTGTAAATACATATTTGTTATGGTCGCGAATTAATCAACATGAATTTCGAAGGCTACCTTGCGCTTTTCTCTTATTCAGTATTTTTGTAGTTACCTCGTTCTGTTCGAAATTTCACGTTAAAAAATAGTTGCCTGCCGGTACGGAGGCAACTTGTTCTTCTATTTGAGCATCAAATGTGTGGTTCGTGAATTTTTAGAACATGGTTAGTGTTTGTTAGTGACATGGGCTTGTGGTCTACGGACTGTCTGAATAAATTGAATACTAATTTAGGTAATCTTGATATCGGTTCATTTGATTCGTGTAGATTTTGATCTTTGACATTCTGAATATGAAATGTTTTTCTATTGTGATCACTCGTATTCGTATATGCTTCGTATTCACCTCCTTCACACATGCAGTTCAAGTCTAGTATTGTGATCATTTCGAAAATATAAATGAGAGTATAAATAACATATAAACTCAAGACTTGTCATATATTTTATTCGACAGACATTACTAGAACTGTCAACGCTCAGTGGATCGCTTACGGTACCAGGATAAATAAAACACTTGTTTGTGATATAACTTGAATACTTACTGAGAATATTTTGGGTTTAGCATTATTAATTATATTTTTATTCTAATAGTCGCTTGTCAGCTCCGGGGACCGAGCGAATGACTGTCTAAACTTTTTTTCTATTCTTTATTCTTATCAAAGTTTATTTTATATTTTTATGCCATAGTTATTGTAATAAGTAAAGGTTGTGTATTAACTAAATAAATTAAGATATCTACAGTACAAATCAGTTCTGAGTTTCTACTGTACCTACAGATGTACAATAGCGCCATTTCTGAATTTCGGTCCGTTTTGTTACGGAGAAAATGTATGTTAGCGATTGACGGACCCAAATCAACATTTTGCTAAATTTATTATATTTACAGTTGAAAAGATAGAATTACTTGCTTTTTAAGATACTTAAAATAAATGCAAACTCACCTATTTAGTTTTCTCACTTAAAGCGGCAGGGTACCTAAATACATAAAGATGTCACGAAAAATAAACAGCAATTTACCTTGTAAAAGTTAAAGGTTTTGTTTACCTTTAAAAGGCAATCTAAGAGCCCATCTTATACACGTTGGCGATGAAACATTCTTATATTTTCGCCAAACCCCCAAACGGAGGGCGGGTTCCGTGTTGTGATTGATTTTACGCAATATTCGCCGGCCACGTCGTGATCTTTAGGCACTCGCAAAGTAAACTCAATTCAGGAAAGCGGCGACCAAGAAGCCGGGGTTCTTTTGGCCTTCACTACTTTACTATAAATTCAATAAGAGTAAAGGCAAATCTTTGCTTTATTACCCGGAAGAGACGCAAAAATATGCAAAGAGAACTTTTATAGTCATGTCTGCGTCGGCTTATTAAAATAAAATGGTATTCATTAAACAACAAACGAAAATGACACAATGACTTAGGTGTAAAATATTCACGTTAAACTCATTTAATTTTATGGAACATATTATAGACTATATAGGACTGCGCATTTTTTTTGCGTTTTTGAGAGTTGTAGTTAAATGAAAAAAAGAAAAATCAAAACTATTTTTTTTTTACATATCTCGGGAGCCTGGGGTCCCGATTTTTTAGAAGACGTACGAGGGGCTGGAGCCAACTCGCAGAGGCTCTGTAGACCATTTTAAATGATGAGGAGGCACCAACCGTCGATTATCCCTACATGCACTATGCAAGTGCACCCAAGGACAAACCCCGGTTGGTGCAGGACTATTGCAGAACGTGGAAACAAAACTTATTGGGCTATGGGTTTGGGTGGCAAAAGTGGATTAGGTAACTTGAACTATGGAAGAACTATGTCCCCTGCCTGACCAATGTTGTATAATTATACACGGATGAAATGGCAGGGGGTGACTTGCACACTCAATAATGGGCCCCCGTAAACGGTCGCTAGCATTCCTGAGGGGCTCGAGGAGTGGAGAGGTATTCCACGGCTATCAGGACAATCCCGGAAGTACGGTCAATATTATGCAATATTATTTTATTTTAACAATATTTATTTAGTAATATGATAACGTATAACATATTAAAATATGATAACGTATAGATAATGCATAACAACCTAACGACAGCCAACGTAAAAGCTGAGGTGCGAGGTAATCAATTAATCACAACAAACAAAATAACGAATTTCTTAGAATCTTCGGTACGTATTATGCCGACAATCGAGGTAAATACGTACTATACAATATATAATCGACAAAATAACAGAACTTACACAGCTGCAGTTCTTATTAATTTCGGCAACTTAGGGCCGGTTTTTTGATCCGTAGTTAACTCAACCAATGTTTAAACATAGTAACTAATGGTTGATTTTTGGCTAAATGTGAAAGGCTAAACATGGATGAGGTAACATTAATGTATTCATCTTAACTCATTCAAGTTAAAAATAGTAACTAATGACTTTTGGTAAACACAGTTAGCCAAAATTCTACCATTAGTTACTATGTTTAATCACTGGTTGAGTTAACTACGGATCAAAAAACCGGCCCTTAGAAAGTATTGCTTATTGCTTAACTAGCTTGTGCCCGCGGCTTTGCCCGCGTGGTTGTTGGAAATTGTCCCACGGGAACGCACTACTGGGATGAAAATTATCCTATGTCCTAATCCAGGTCATATTCTACTAATGTGCCAAATTTCTTCCAAATCCGTTCAGCAGTTTTGTGTGAAAGCGTAAAAAACAAACTATCTTTCGCATTTATAGTATGAATTACATTATGAAAAACCGGTCTTTCAAAAAAAAAAAAAAAAAAACACCCTACTAATGTTTCTATATTAATATAATTCAATCATGATTCGAAAGACACGTGGCGCCATCTACGATCATAAGAATGTTATTGTTGTTTCCCTCGAGAACAGTACTCTTTTTCGGGATGAAAGATACACTATATCCGTTTCGTACACGTGACAACGTATATGCAAAATTTCAGGATGAACGGTTCAGTGGTTTAGGCGTGAAAAGGTAACAAACAAACAAACTTAATTTCGCATTTATAATATTAGTTAGGATAATGACGTATTGTTGTCGTTATTTAGAGTGGGTGTGATGCTACATAGAGTGTATAATTGTATGGACAACAAGGCAAACCAACCTAAGTCAAGTAATGTCGACGTTTTAGGGAGTTTGTCGTTAAATCGAGTTTAGAAGACAACACGCGGTAATCTGAAAATATTTACATCGTTCTAATATTGAAAATCATTTTTGTATAGATGTTGGTTTTCATTCATTCTACATTCAATTTTACTGCACATGTACACAATGTGAAGGACAAATGGTTGTTCTTTGGATGATATAAAAGGAACCCCTTTGTAATAAAATGTATAACTCTACATTGATATAATTGAAACCATCATATTTGGTCAATGATAAACGCGATGAGCTATTATTTTAAAATAGGTAAGAGGAGAGAAGACTTGCGCACTTTTTACTAAAATCAATTATTGCATAATGCAAATTACTAAGTACCTAATACTAGTTTCAGTTAATATTTTTATATACATTTCACCTAGTAACTGGTAACGTTGCACTCTGAGAATCAACGTAAAAAATCTCGACACTTTTCTTGAGAGAATAATTTTATCATGAATATCATCAAATTGCGTCTCTAGGCGAGTAAAATGGTTACAAAATTCAGAGCTTTAATAATTCCAACTGAGGAAGACGTGACAGACAAAAGTACAAATTAAGAAAAATGCGCTTAGTTTTAAAGTACATACTTTTTTATTTTTAAGATGTATTTTCAGTATTTGATATTTTTTTGTTTTAATATACTAATGTTCTTTTAAACACATGATACCAATTTGTATTGTGATGTGTCATGGTCGAAGAGTCGTTAAATTCATTTCGACGACAACTTCTTCAGCGATCCTTTGGAAAGATGAAACAAGATTCCATCAAAGACGAACATAGGTATGAGTGGAATTAGGCTAGTCAATAATAGGAAATGCAATCTCGGTCTCGAATCTCTCGCGACCTTGAGCCTTTTTTCGAAATTCAATCTCGTGGGAAGACAACCTCAATTTTGAAATCTCGTTCAAGATTTCAAGCCTGAGCGAGCACGCGTGATTTAGGACGCTATGCTTCTTGAGAAGCCATTTTCAATATTATAATTGATGGACCTATAGCGTGCGTAATGTCTGTGTGCAAATTTGTTTTATTATTTACAGTCACTTGGCAAAATAATATATGTTTACACATAACACAATTCAAAATCGTTTTTCTCGTGTAATAATGACTGCAACATTGAGACATGACCTATTTCATAATAGTATGAGTTCTAAAATATCATGTTTGTAACAAAATGAAATTATAATCAATACAACAGGAAAAAATAATTTTTAAAAGTTGCTTTGTGTATACATATTACTGCTCATGACTGTACTGATGATTATTACTTAAATAAACGTTGACGTTGATGATTTTTTTTTGAGATTATTATTTACAACCAGTCAGTTTCCCTCAGTCGTCAGTTTCTTTAATTCGCCAGTTTCGTTGATTAGTCAGTTTCACTGATTGGTCAATTTTGACGATAAGACAGTTGCGTTAACTCGACAGTTTCCAGTGTTTGCCAGTTTTCGTCGATTCGTCAGTTTTGTACACTCAAGGGAAACGTTTTTACGTGTTGAATAAACGCATGTGGATCTGCTGTAAGAATACCTAACCTTATTATAATCAAACTACAGTTAGTATTTTAATATTACATAATATAATTAAACCAACATTTAAAAATATGTACTAACTTCTAACATTACTTAACAGAACCTAACCTAACGATATTTCGTAAATTCAAATAAAATAAAATTGAGTTAAATAAAATTGAAATTAATTCGATTGAAGAATTTAAAAACATTTATTTTAATATCGGGTGTCAGTTATTTTCTCTTTACATCTTTCTATTCGCGTGTATCATAAACACGTCCAAATGTCAATTTTGTCGGATCCGTCTTTTATAAAGTCACCAACATTGTTTTTAATTCATTCATCCAATATATGAGATCTTTTTTTTCTATTGCATTCGCTTCATTAAATTGATTTTTGTCTAATTTCAATTAATACCAAAAAAATGTTATATAGGCTCTCCTTTTGATAACATTATTAAAATAGTATAAATAGGTAGTATTTGCACAATTTTCTCATTTATCCGATTGTGCTATGCCTCAACCATATTAATAGTGCGAAGGCCTTCTTGTAACAGCTTAAGTAAATAAATAAGTATGTATTCATTTGTCTAATTTCAATTAATACCAAAAAAATGTTATATAGGCTCTCCTTTTGATAACATTATTAAAATAGTATAAATAGGTAGTATTTGCACAATTTTCTCATTTATCCGATTGTGCTATGCCTCAACCATATTAATAGTGCGAAGGCCTTCTTGTAACAGCTTAAGTAAATAAATAAATAAGGTATCCGTAACGTATATGGTACGTTGTTATCAATATATTAGATAAATATAAAAGATTCTTCATTCATTTTAACAACAATATAATATCTATAGGTTTATTATGGATACGAGAATCCTGTCAGAGCTGTTAAAATAAAAATGCATGTCCTTTCGACAATTTCACAAAAGGAGCTTGTGTAATATTCCATAAATATGGCTTAAAGTTATCAAATAGATCTTAATATATATTTAAATCAACAGACGTCTGTGTACTTTGGCTGACGTACGCAACTGTCTAATCCGCAAAACTGACCAATCAGTGAAACTGACTAATCAACGAAACTGGTGACTTAAATAAACTAAGGGAAGCTGACCTGTGATACGCGGACTCATTAATCCATTCAAAATGTTACTCGAGTGACAAAATGGCATAAATAGATAAATCAATGGTTCAATAAGCCCTTCACAAAGGGCTATTCATCACCCGTCCGTGTACTGTTTTTGAAGGAGAATTGAATGTTGGAAGCAACTCAAACATAAATAACAGTAATAATCAGCCATGGACCACAATACCCAAAAGACCTCCCCGTGACAGTCTTTAAAATAAGGAATATCGAAATAAACAATCTAAACTAGATTCATACTGGCGCAGCCAACCTATTGGTCTGACTAATAGCTTCACAGGACTAGAGGAATAGAAAGATCTGAGTCCTAGTGAGAATCAACTTACTTATAAAAAAAACCGGCCAAGTGCGTGTCGGACCACGCACAAAGAGAGGTTCCGTAGTTGAGATGAATTTATCCGTAAAATAAATTTAACATTGTAGTTTAAAAACATATTCTCCCCTAGGTATACGTTGTGTCTACATCGCCATATGCAAACAGGATTTTCAACAGGATTTCGCGTGACGGTGTGATGCGTAATCACACTGACGTCACGCAAAATCCTGCATCGCGCAATCAGAGTTTACCGCGCGACTTGCATATATAGGTATATACGTACAACGTCCCGACATCAATCGTCGGGCAGTTGCCCACCAGACACAACACCCGTCTGGTCGGAGGATCCTCCCTTTTCTATGGCGGATGAGTGAACTCAATACCGTCACGGTCAAATCCCCAACTGCAAATGTAAAGAAAAAAAAAAAAAATGTGATAAAACTAAAAATTAACGATTTTCGGACTTTTTCCTTTACCTCTGCTGTGAGACCTTGCTTCTTGGCAAATTTGATGATTCTAGGTCAACGAGAAGTACCCAAGTTTTGATATATTTGCGATTTTCAAAATATGTCCCATAAATGGCCGTATTTTTTTATTGCGTTGAGTTAGAGGCATGATTTTTTTAGAGCTCCAAGGAATCATAGAACTACGTTTTTAATACTAATTTCAACTTGTTTCTGAGAAAAAGGGTCCACAGACGACCAACGAAGTAAGTAATTCTATAAAGTCTCCGTGTTTTTCCTTTTAAGGTACAACTATAAAAATATCCAGACCATTTTGATAGATCAGCTAGCGTGGTTAGTTAATATACCGCTATCATGTCGCAGGTCGTGGGTTCGACTCCTATTCAGGACAAACATTTGTGTGCATGAACATGTCTGTTTGTCCGGAGTCTGGGTGTAATTATCTATATAAGTATGTAGTTACAAAAAAAGTAGTGTATGTACTATATCAGTTAACTGGCTTCCATAGTACAAGCTTAGCTTAGTTTGGGATCACATGACCGTGTGTGAAATGTCCCATGATATTATTATTTTCTCCAATATTCATTTATGAAGTAAGAAACCTTAAACCAATAATCAAGTAACATGACGAACAACATGCACAAGACAACTATACTATCAAAGTTTTACGAAACGATCGCGTCAATATCCATCCAAAAATATCCAAAGGATATAATAATAGTCCTCCAGACCGTATTTCGGACCGTATAACGGAGACTAGCCTTCGGCATGGGAGATATTAAATAATAGTGCTTAATTGTTGTGCAGACACAGGTGCACTCTCTCTTCCCTTACTCTTATAGTTCGATGGGACACCACGCAATCCGAGCCGAACAGAGAGAGATCAGGCGCAGGACCAAAGGCTTAACGTACTTTCCGAGGCACGGGGTTACGTAGTATCATATCATCTGTGACGGGGGTATCACACCGCCAACTTCCAAACTCCAGGCAGTTACTAAGAAATTCCTAATGGAAAAACCCAATAACACTTTGCCCGACTCGGGAATCGAACCCAGGAACTTACGCTCAGAAGTTGCGCTTGCGATCGCTGGAGACAACTACAATCAACTAGAAGTTAAAGAAACTGAATTTTATACTTATAAACCTAAGCAAGAAAGAATTTACAAAGACTTTCTTAAGAAAATTCACCAACATGCACTGATGATATTAAAGAAGCAATAGCCAAACGAGGACAATAAAGATATCTTAAACATCACGGACAGAATTATAAAACGGCCCTTGCCAATTTTTGTCATTGAATTACAAGCGAATAACAACAATAAGGTTATGTATAACATAAAAGACTTCTTCACTATTGTGTTGGTTTTGAAAAACCACGACCCAAACGTGAAATCCCACAATGTGCGAACTGCCATGAATACGGTCATACAAAAAGTTACTGTTGCCGACGGTGGAAGTGTATTAAAAATGTGCGAAAAACAACCTTCGGCAGAGTGCCTATTAAAAAAAAATAAAGATGTGAAGGTAAGCATCTTGTCAACTACCAGGGCTGTCAAGTCTACAAAGACGTGCGAAAATTTAAATTCCGACGGCTAAGAGAGAAAAAAACATTATCTGAAAAAGTAACCAACTATATACATAACTACTAACAAAACGCATACTGCCAAACAGGTAACAGCTGAACCCAAAATCGCGTATCATACAAAAACGAATACTGTAGCTTACGCTTAAGTCATAACTGGTTTTGCTGAGTTTCAACCAATACAAAAAAGACCAAGCCAAACACACAATATGGGGAATCCAGTTTAACTGAAAGAAATGCTCGTAATGATATAACAACTAAGTGCTATGACAAGCCTACTACTTCAGCTGATGTCCGATCAGAATGTTCGAAATAACTGAGAGAAAAATGAAACAAACAAAAAAGCAATGATCCACATAGTCTTCACATTCACAATAATTAAAATAATATAATACTTTACAAAGTAAATATTCACGTCAACATTCAGTATGCAAAAATAAAAAAAGAGCAAATTTGGAGCAGCTCAATCCAATCAAGCCTTTATGTCCTCAATATAATATTTAATGGTATAAAAAGTTTTCCGACACAACTTGCGTTTAATCAATGATTTGAATTTTTTAAGGCTTAGATATTGAACGTGGCTTGGAAGTTTATTATAAAAGCGTATACATTGACACCTGAATGAGTCACCTATTTTCTTGAGCCTTGCTGAAGGTAAACAAATTTGTGTTTGTTCCTAGTATTTATAGTATGGATTTCACTGTATTTTTTAAACAATTTTATATTTTTATGGGAATATAATTTTTATATTTATACATTTTATATTTATACAAGACTTTCAAAAATGTACCGAGAAGGCGCAGTCATTACGTATATTAATCTCCTTAAATTTCTCTCTGAGAGATTGTCGCGGACTTAATTTATAAATGGATCAAACAGCTCTTTTCGGCAAAACAAAGACAGTCTGAATGTCGGCAGTATTTCCCCACAACAGAATACAGTACGACATTACACTATGAAAATAGCTAAAGTATACTAAACGGGCTGTCTCTATGATAGTTAAGTTACGAATTTTCCTAACAGCGTATGCAACGGAGCTTAGCTTTTTTGACAATTTATCTATATGTAGGCCCCACTGAAGCTTAGCATCCAAAGTTAAGAAGAATACTGTGCTATCTTCAGGATTCAGTGTTTCGCCCTTTATCAACAAGTCAATTTTCACCTGCCTAACGTGAGGTAGCGTAAACTAAATGAATTTGGTTTTATTTTTCATTAAACAGTAAATTATTAACACTGAACCAGTGAACTACTTTTGAGATCGCTCTGTTTACATCGTCAGTAACCAGCTGCTGACGTTTATGTTTAAACAAAAGTGAAGTGTCATTTTCAAACAAAACTATATCATGATTATCCTTTATGAGATAAGGCAAGTCGTGAATATAAGCAAGAAAGGACCAAAAATTGAGCCCTGTGAGACTCCCATTGTTACTATAGATACAGGAGATGTTTTTCTATTAACGTCAACGCTCTGAATCCTATTACTAAGAATGAAGTACGAAGATTGTGTTTCGTGTTTTCCGGATCCCGTAGTGGCGGAGTTTCCTGATTAACGTTTCATGAAGAACGCAATCCAATGCCTAGGACAAATCACAAAAGATGCCCAAGGCATCGAATTTATCTTCCCATGCATTATAAATAAGGCCTAAAAATTCAAAAATCAGTAGTTGAACCACCCCTTGTAAAACCGAATGTTTGTTATGTAATAATTTATATATAATAAATAATCTTTGCAGTTGATCTAAAATAAGCTTCTCAAAAATTTTACTAATTGTAAGTAGTACTAAAACAGGTCTATAATTTGTGGGGTCTGAGATACTACCTGATTTAAACAAAGGTATTGTTTTACTATATTTCATAAGTTCCCCACAGTCGATACTGTTATTAAAGATAAGAGCTAAAGTATTTTACTGACTTGTTTACTACTTAACAACTTAGGAAAAAAAAAAATGTTTACAAAAAATAATATTAGTTACGCCAGTTTTTATTATAAATAAATAATTTTGCCCTACTTTTCTCTCAGTGTAGAAAAAAATGGCACATTTTTTTCATATACTCCATTAATTGGCGAATTGTTGGTACGATCGCCGAACTTTATTAGAACTTGGTAACATACCTAAAAGACTTAAGTAAACCCGGTAACTTTGATCATTATGAGTCGTATTGAAAATAAAATACGAGTAGCTATGAATACGACATGCGGAATAAACGTAAGCATAAAGTCCACTTCGACGAAGTCAAGGAAAATGAGGCCGAACTCTCTGGCAGGTACAGATTCTGAGTAACCATCTTTGACGTTATTATAGACTGGCTGATTGCAGAACTATGGAGACGTGACTTGAGGAGTTTATGAGATGTTAAGTGAAAGTTTTTTTACGACCGTGTCGAACCTAAAGTCATTATTGAAGGAGACAGCATTTGCATGTGACTTTGGAAAGCAAGTGTCTGCACCTGCGAGCTATTTTGTCGTCGTATGATGTCGTCGTCGATGTCGTCGTTATAGACTTATCGACAATGAAGCTATACAAATACTTATAATGCTGTTGCGTAGGTACACCTGCGTCATACTGCTCGACAAAACGGTCGTTTTCAGATCTAGAGAGAAGAGAATAGACTAAATTCACTGTGTTTATTGTACATAGAGTGAGTAATAATGCAGGCTATAGACTATGAAGACGTCGCCCGTTTCTTTGTACAAAGTTCGCCGTATGATTCTGTAAAGACTATTAAGTCAAGTTAAATTCTATAAAATCACATAACTATACTGACGTACTTATCATATAATAAATTATTTCTTATGTTCATTTGTTATTATTAAAGTTCCAAAATGGCTACGGGATAGAAGGGTACTTAAATGTCAGTGCTTCACTCATTCTAATATAGTGTTAGTAGCTTTGAGGACTTTCACCTGCTAATTCAGAGATTAACTGTGTTGTACCCAGATGCTTCCTTGATAACCACTCTCGAATCCACCATCATCTTTTCTTGCGTGTGTACATAACCATTTGTGCAACAACATGATGCATTGCAAAAACAAGCTTCGATGCCGATGGTGCCATGGTCGGTGTGATACTGAAGGTTTCACGACACAAAATTTTGAACAATTTCAATACAGCCATACTGGCTACTGAAAACTGCCCGAGACAGGTCTCTGCAAAACTGCAAACCAGCCTCAAGCTGATCTCTAAATGGCTTAGAGATTGTAAGATAAAATTGCTAATGGAACGAAGTCAGTCCAGATGACTTTCACCACACGCACAAAAACATGCCCATTTGTGACTTTAGATGACATAGAAGTACCCGAAGTAGAGATCACACAATACCTTGAAATATACCTTGACAGACGCTTTACATGGAGAAACTACATACTTACCAAATGCAAAGCCCTAGGGCAAAAAATCCCACATGTCTCTGGAAAGCAAACTACTTCTATACAAATGCATTCTCAAGCTTATCTTGTGCTGTCGTATTGTAAAGGTTTCATGCAATGGGCAACCTTATATTTTACTGGCTGACATTCTATCGTTCAAGCATAGATGGACCTTCCTTTTGAATAAAAAAGATAGCCCCAAAAGTTTTGTTTTAGGGCTTGGATCGGTCTAATAGAGACGATAAGTTAGGATCGTTTGAGGAAGTGCGCGATTGTTCGAAGATTGTACTGATTTCTCATAATTATAAACCCTATATTGCTCTACTATTTCTTATTTATAGCTAGCTTCCCCCTTTTGAAGTTTAACTCTTCACAGTATAGAACTTTGAGGAACTGCAGCGAAGTCCAATATCGAAATCCTTCAAAGGTTTCAATTAAAAATACCACGACAGATAGTAAATGCTCCCTGGTACGTCACAAATGAGAGAAATCACAAGGATTTGAAGACAAAAACTGGGAATGAGGTAATCAAAGCTAACATTACCACATACTCCACCAGATTTAAAAAAAAATCAATTGGCATTAGGACTAATTTCAAAATCTTCACAAGACTGAAAAGAAGGGCACCCCAAGACTTACAACCATCGTGAAAGAGCTGAGGTGTTGATCGGATGGGGTAGTGGCTTCATACCGTGCAAGTTCAGTGACCATAATTTACCTATTGCTGAATGTCCCAGAACAGATGCATTAAAAAAGGAGATAAAAAAAATAATGTTAGTATTATGCTGAAATATTTATATTTATTGACCGAGCGAGCGAAGCGTCTCTGCTTCAAGTCTGGCAAAATTTGCTTTCGTCTGTCAGTTTATTGCTACTCCTCTACGGGTCGTATTTGACAACAGATGTGGACGTAACTTGGTATACAGGTTTTACGACTCTATAGATATTTTTTGTCGTCGGGGATTTGTTTGGCTTTGATTGGAGGGGTACTTCCTCCAAAAAGAGTGCCACTGGATATATCCGCCTTATGAGATCGGATTTCGATGGTTCTTTTTTTCTCTAGAAAGTTAGTAACTTTAAGTTGGTCTCATAAAAAATATGTAAAGATCTGATGAAAAAAAATTAATATGATAAATATCCGTTTTATATAACTTTGGTATATTAATTGTTGCAAAAAAGTTTGTACTCGCAACTCTACTGTTCGCAGAGCTACTAGAGATACAACTGGTTAAGAAAAAAAAAACTGTCAGATAGCCTAAAGTGGGAATTCAAATCAGGATTATTGTTTGTTGAAAGTAAAGTAAAACAAGAAAACAAATGCAACTGTCATTACACGAACAATCGGAAATAGAAAAACATATTAACTTAACTAGTCACCCATAGGTCGAAATTAGACCATATTCATTCACTTTATTTCCCTCATTCACTCTCCTTTCTACAAATCTTTCGTCTCTTGTAAACACTCTCCCCAAATATACAAACTTCTTTACTTGCTCATACTTGTCATTATTTATTTTCACATCACATACCGACACATCCTTTTCTCTTTCAAAGACCACGACCTTCGTCTTATTCACATTTATATTCATCCCTTTCATGTTATTATGCTTCATCCGTCACAGTTACCATGACTTGCAACTGTTCTGCTGACGATGCAAGTATAACTTGATCATCTGCATAGAGAAGGCATTTGACAGGCAACTCACGCATCCTCAATCAGCATTCATATTTTTTCAAGTCTGTCAGACAACTACCTATGTACAGACGCCAGCACATCAAGCTACTACAATCTGTCAAATTTCTTTAATAGATTTTCAACTTTATCGCTAAAGCATTAGGTTCAAGGTTGATTGGGAAAATTTGACAGTTTCGGGTAGCCTGACCTGCTGGCGTCTGTACAATTAGAACACAATCAATTTGGCTTACAAAACTTGCGAAAATTATTGTATGCCATTTTATGGAAATCGCATACGTGTTAACACTTTTTATTTATTTTGACATAAAACGACCAAGGTCAATTACATTATTTACACTTGCATGCAATTCTTGAATAGCAATAATTTTGCCAATTAATTGATCGTGCTTTATTGCATGCGATTATTGCTTTTGAACGTTCCAGAAACTTGCACCGTGTAAATGGGGCTTTACAGTCGTGTCATATTTTAGGATTCGTCTAGTGTCTACATCAAATCAAAAACTAATATATATAAATACTAAATAAGGCATATGTCCAGCAGTGTACATCTTTCAGCTGAAATGATAAGTACTAAAACGTACTCTTTCTAACACAAATGTTTCGAATAGAAAAAAATGCGTTGCATTGTTTATTTTTTTTAATGCATCTCTCTATGTTAGTTATAGTTATGAAAGATAAAGAAGGTGCTGTCATTACATACTTTTAAGACTGGACTAATTGATTTCAAAATGAAATTGATACATTAGTCAATTATTAAATAAAAAATATATCATGTTCATTACAGTCTAGTTATTATTCAACACGATTTGAATACAGTTTTAATATTTTATATTATATAAATACATATGTATGTATATACATATAAAAATTTATGTATATAAATTTGTGTATAAATGTAATTTGTGTGTGTAAATTTATGTATACGATTTGAATACAGTTTTAATATTTTATATTATATAAATACATATGTATGTATACATATGTACACAAATTTATATACATAAATTTTTACAATAAGCTGATCCCAATCACCATCTTATTTTCAAAACTGGCAACATAACTGTCCCCGAATACTTGAATCAAAATAATAATCTTTTAAATTTTAATATTTCCTGCAAAGTTATCCCAAGTAATGAAAGCTGTGGTGGGATTTTAGATGTTACCAGTTATTTTTTTAACATAATGAATTCTTTATCTGTGCTGGGCCAAACTTTACCTTTTATAAAAGGTAAAGTTCTATAGAACCTAGTTCCCGTCACTTACAAAACAAATGACACAGGACATGTAGCTGTGGGTTGTTTATTATAAATGATAAATGATAAATGATTTTTATTTCTGTAAGTAGGTTTGTACAAACACTTTTACAAGTCATTTTTTTTTTTTAAAACTAGATGAGGTCGGCGTTTCCTATCTGACTACTCTGAGAAGAAAGGCCGAAACAAACTCAGAGGTCACAGTCTCTTATAAAGTCCAGACATAATCTTGGTCACTTCATGTGAAGACCATGTAGATTGGTGTCTGAAATGGTCTTTTGAGGAAAGAACCACACAGATTGAGAGGACCTGTCCAGTCAGTGCACGCATTTGTCAGTAATCGCGCAGCTCAACTAGCTCAACGATTCGACGAACAATACCAAAGAAAGGACATTGGGGTAGGCCGCATAGATTACTCAAACTGCCAGACCATGATTAAAAATAACTGAGAGAAAAAATAAAACAAACAAAAAAAAAAAAGCAATGACCTACATAGTCTTCACATTCACAATAAAGTAAAATAATATAATACTTACAAAGTAAATATTAATGTCAACATTCAGTATGCAAAAATAAAAATAATATAAAATAAAATTGGAGCAGTTCAATCCCAAGCCTTTTTGTCCTCAATATAATCTTTAACGGTATAAAAAGCTTTCTGACACAACTTGCGTTTAATGAATGATTTGAATTTATTAAGACTCAGATCTTGAACGTGGCTTGGAAGTTTATTATAAAAGCGTATACATTGACACCTGAATGACCCACCTATTTTCTTGAGCCTTGTTGGAGGTACAACAAATTTGTGTTTGTTCCTAGTATTTATATTGTGGATATCACTGTATTTTTTAAACAATTTAATGTTTTTATGGGCATATAAAAGATTTTCAAAAATGTACTGAGAAGGCAAAGTCAGTATATTAATCTCCTTAAATTTCTCTCTGAGAGATTGTCTCGGACTTAATTTATAAATGCATCGAACAGCTCTTTTCTGCAAAACAAAGATAGTCTGAATGTCGGCTGCATTTCCCCACAACAGAATACCGTACGACATTATACTATGAAAATAGCTAAAGTACACTAAACGGGCTGTCTCTATGTTGGTTAAATTACGAATTTTCCTAACAGCGTATGCTGCGGAGCTTAGCTTTTTTGACAATTTATCTATATGTGGGCCCCACTGAAGCTTAGCATCCAAAGTTAAGCCCAAGAATACTGTGCTATCTTCAGGATTCAACTCTTCGCCCTTTATCAACACGTTAGTTTTCACCTGCCTAACGTGAGGTAGTGTAAACTTAATGAATTTGGTTTTTTTTTCATTAAGGAGTAAATTATTAACACTGAACCAGTGAACTACTTTTGAGATCGCTCTGTTTACATCGTCAGTAACCAGCTGCTGACGTTTAAGTTTAAACAAAAGTGAAGTATCATCCGCAAACAAAACTATATCATGATTATCCTTAATGAGGTAGGGCAAATCGTTAATATAAATAAGAAATAAGAAAGGACCAAGAATCGAGCCCTGTGGGACCCCCATTGTTACTATAGATCCGGGCGATCTTTTTCCATTAACGTCAACGCTCTGAATCCTATTACTCAAGTATGAAGTAAGAAGATCCAGAGCGGTGTTCCGGATCCCGTAATGGCGGAGTTTCCTGATTAACGTTTCATGAAGAACGCAATCGAATGCCTTGGACAAATCACAAAAGATGCCCAAGGCATCGCATTTGTCTTCCCATGCACTATAAATATGTCCTAAAAGTTCAACCCCGGCATCAGTAGTTGAACGACCCTTTGTAAAACCGAACTGCTTGTTATGTAATAATTTATGTTTATTAAAAAATCTTTGCAATTGGTCTAAAATTAATTTCTCAAAAATTTTACTAAACGTAGGTAGTACTGAAATAGGTCTATAATTTGTGGGGTCTGATGTACTACCTGATTTAAACAAAGGTATTATTTTACTATATTTCATGAGGTCAGGAAACTCCCCACAGTCGATACAGTTATTAAAGATAAGAGCTAAAGTAGGTGCTACAATGTCAATAATAGACTTAGCAACTTCTACAGAATTACCCCACAGATCTGCTGTCTTTTTTACATTTAAAGTGTGAAAGGTTTTAATTATGTCTCTACAGGTAATTTGTTCAAAATTAAATTCCGAATCGCAAGCATTAACATTTTCCTTAAGCAAAGACTCAGCAACAGAAGTTGATGAGTTTAGGGATTTAGTAGTTGAAACGGGAATATCTGAAAAGAAATTTTCAAAGGCCGCGGCGACTTGTGAGTCTGATTTTATTATATTGTCATTAATAGACAGGCTGTAGTCAGCACTTCGGTTATTAGACCTTCCCGTTTCACTATTAATAATATTCCAAGTCGTTTTAATTACATTACTACTGTTTTTAATCTTCGAACTCAAATAACGCGACTTGGCCATACAACAAACTTTTTTAAATAATTTTGAATAGTTTCTAACATATAAATTAAATTCAGCAGTGTTTACAAAAGACCTTTCATTATATAGTTCATAAAGCCGTGTTCTACTTTTATGAATACCAATGGTAGCCCAATCACTGAAAGACGCGTTACTATTAACCGAGATAGTCTTGGGAATAAAGATGAGATTAAATTGTTGGCAGTACATATTAAAAAAATCATCATACAGATCATTAGGATCAGTATGATTAGCCAAAACTGTTAATTTATTAATGAGTTTAACTTTAAAAGCTTCCAAGCGACTTGTAGTTTTAGGGTTAACAATGATATCCTTTTTAGCCACTTTTTTGTTTTGGTTTTGGATAGTAATCCTTTGCCCGCAATGATCAGAATCTAGTAAATTTATAATTTCTTTATGGCTTGGAATAACATCTGTATAAATATTATCTAGGCATGTGGCACTAGTAGGGGTTATTCTTGTGGGCTCCAAAAATAGGTTTACAAGATTGTATGACTGAAAAAGACTTATTATTTTACTACAAGAACCTGACTTTTCTAATAAATTAACATTAAAATCACCACAAATGATAATAGATTTATTTGAGTTACATATCTTGTGTAACACTTCATCCATTACCTTTTCAAAGCAGTCATACAATCCTGAAGGGGGCCTGTACACACTTAATACAATAAATTGCTCCAATTCTATACAAGCTATTTCAACTGTCCGCTCAACAGATAGGCTCACAATATCCTTACGGTCTTTAAATTTCAGCTGGTTACTTACTAAAATTAATGAGCCACCATGTATAGCATTTACTCTGCTGAACGAACTACCAACCTGGTGATTATTAAAATTGAACATAAACTGGTGGCTTTTAAGCCAATGTTCTGTTATACAAAGAATATCAATACTGTTAAAATTCATAAATAATTCTACTTCTAAATCTTTGTTGAGAAAACCTTGAATATTTTGATGCACCAGGTTAATACTATTTACTAATTTTGAAATTTTATTTGATTTATTCTTGCATTTCTGTACATTATTGCTAGAGGATGCCTCTATTGTCTTAATTTCTAATTTAAATTACTACCAATGTCAATTTTGGATACCAAATTATTGGATGAATGATATAAAATGTCATGGCATTGCTCAATAGAAGCAACTTGTTTAGCCAAATTCTTGGCTGTAATAGAAAAATAATATGATAGCGACACAGCTAACTGTCTTTTGCAATACTTTGAAAGATAGTACCTATCCATAAAAAATCTATCTTTTGTCAAATATAAATGATTACCAACATAATTGTTAGTGTCAATTAAATGGAATAAATTATTATTATATGTCAAGTTATGTAATGTCATATTCATTTCATATCTAAAATTGTTTTCTTCCTGTGGCAAACTTTGACTGTATGGGAATGTAAACAAAACAATTTTTCTTAAACTAATGTTGCACAATGATCTATAATATTGGAGTAATTCTCCTTTGTTCACATTACCCCTATTACCAACAAATATTAATAAAATAGTATCCTGGTTAAAATTGCATTTTAAAACTTTTTTCATTATGTCAAATAAAGAACAACCAGGCATACAGTAGTTCATTATTGAGTGTCCTGGATATTTATTTGTTAACAAGTGGCCTAGATCTTTTCCAATTTCATCACAAAATAACACTATTTCTTTATTTACACTCTGTTTAGGCAAGCAGTTAGCAATTGACAATGGCAAACTGGCACAAGACTGCGGCACGGTGGTATCACATATTGTCAATGAATGATCCGGTGTGGGTTGAATAGGTGGTTGTTCACTATGTACACATTTGTTTGTTTGTGAGCTTGCCAGCTCATAAACAAATAAGTTTTATTAAATAAAACTATTATTATAATCAGGCAACTATCAACCCTCATACATTACAATATTACAGGGAGTTATTATATCCGAGATTTATCTACAGCTATTCCGCAAGTCTAAAACATTTATTTCACTGTAAACCAAAATTCAAAGTCAAGCACGGATAGTCCCTGTGAAAGCCGAAGTTATGAACTTAATTTCAAATAACGACCTTGCAAGTTTTAAACAACTTTAATACTGTATAAATCAAGTTAAAGTTTTGGTAAATGATTTCAACGACGGTCCAGTGTGACCTATTATCAATTTTGATTAAGGTGCAGCAATTTCCTTTGTGATTCCGATTAACGGTTAACGAGCAAAGCAAACCGGTGCAATGAGAAAGAAATATTCAGTAATATAATTAGGTTCAGCTCTGCTACAGTGTTTCTGCAATCCTACGAGAGAACGTAAAACTTTACGGTCCACCCGACAAACGCGCTGTGATAATCGAATGAAATTCCTCCGTATGTACTCGAACTGGCGGCCGCCGGCCGCCATAAAATGTCATGACGAATATTATCAAATGGCCCACGTAAATGGCAGTTATGGATTCTATTTTAAACCGTTTTGGTGTCAGCTTTTTATTAGTCATGATTTTATTTAAAAAAAAAGTAGTGTATGTAGTATATCAGTTATCTGGTTTCCATAGTACAGACTCTGCTTAGTTTGGGATCAGATGACCGTGTGTGAAATGTCCCAGGATATTATTATTATTTTATAGTTACCTTAACACCTATATGCACAGTCACGAGCTGGGATTATTAAGCGACTAGCTTATCATCTTAACTTGGTTGTGTTACACGAATGCCGCCCGTTTTTCGTTATTGAAATGTCACATGACAAATTTCACGGGCGGCATTCGTGTAACACAACCAAGTTAAGATCATAAGCTAGTGGCTCAACAATCCCGGTTCGTGACTGCACATATGTTGCAGGAAAGTTTGCGGCGTCGTTTCAATATTATATTCCTATGTTGGTACTGTTGGGATATTCTAAAAAATGCGTGATTAAAGAACCACGGGCAAAAACAGCAGTGATTTGTAAATTCCCCAAACTATGTAGGGTGACTGCCATAGTAATTGGCCACACTTTAGTAATTGGCTACTCATAAGAAAGTGGTAGAATTAGGTAATACGGGTACAAGCAAGCTCATGAACGAAAAGGACGAAAAACAATTTTTTTATCCTTTTTATTCATGAGCTTGCTTCTTCTTGTTTCTACCTGTTTTTATGAGTGGCCAATTACTAAAAGCGTGACAATTTTCCTCCAACATATGTATATATAATATGAGTAAGTCACGCACATGGTCCATTTGAAGGATTGAGTGCGGAAACCAAACCCAATAACATAACATAACATAATATGAGTAAGTACTCCCATCGTCGTCAACCGTTTGTAATCTGTAACGTTATGTGCATTGCGGCAAAACTGCTATAATACAGCAGTTTCGGTGTCGATAAAATGAAAATTCTTCAAGAGGAAAATTTCGCGAGGTATTAAAACCTGCGCAAAAGTTGATCGCTTCGTAGTACATGTTTAGTTGTTAGCTAACTCTTTGCTTATAAATCTCGGAAAGTTTCATAACTCGACGGTAGGGCGGTCCCGAATGAGGTGTTAGGATCCTGTACTATAAAAATTATTTATTACCTTCTACGAAAGCTCGGGGAATTCGAAATACGACGAAAATATTCCAAGAGATAACGTTTCGTCTATATTCATGTTAACTTAAGCAGCTTAGAAGTTGTAAGTAGCAGAACTGCAACTTAGAAATGGATCAAGTTATTTACTATCGTTTCTTTAAATATATGTTGTAAATTCTGTAGGTGAAAGCTAAAGGACCTTAAGTCACATTTTATAAATTATTCAGTAGAGCTCATTAAAGATGTCAATAAGTACCCGAAATTAGATATTAAAATCGACCGTGTATAAAAAGTAAATAGTGTATTGTTGTAGAAAAAAAATATGATTATGAAGGTTTATTAAGCTATTATATTGTGATATTTTTTTGACAAATATTGTTCCTTAAGGCTGTAAAAATAAAAATGGACTTTCACCTACAGAATTCTAGTATAACAAGTCGTAATAAATAGCTGCACGCTGTATGGTGTGCAATTTAACTCCTTTATTTCGGTCCAATCACACACCTAACGAGTACCACTAAAGCAATTTTGTTCAATGAATACAGATCACATTTGGAATAATAGGGGCCGAAACTGGAACCATTCCAATCTCTTTGGATGTGATCTGTAGTTTAGCGCCATTATGGGATCTGCCATTTGTATTAGGTGAATGTCACCTTGTGACACAACCTTGACTGGCTCCGCTCACCGACGAGATAAAAAGAATAGAATAGGATTTTATTATCATGTTTCCTACTTCAGAGCATATTAAAATAGCAATTTCTAGCTAATGTGTTCCTATTTATCTGTTTTTAGTAAGTCGGTTTACTTTATTATTTTTATTTAACTTTTGACCATCCAAATTAGTTCCCCCTTGTTCACAATTCAGAAGTTATTTTAAAACCCATTCTAGTCAATAGGTCTTCTACTAAACGAATTAATAGCAAAGATTGGCGCATTTCCATCGGTGATAGGCACCGCATTAAAGAGACTGCAGTGACTATTAGCCCTAACCAACGTTTTCTCCGCAATCTCTTTCGTGTCGACATTTTATTATCGGTAGAGTCAGCTCTGTTGTAATCCCCGGCAAGCGGTACAATTTACGATTTATAAAACCGCCATTTTCTGTTGTAAAGCAAAACGATAAAGAGAATAGTAAGGCTCTACTTGGCGATGCTCACCTCGTTCTTGGTCACCCTTTTATCTTAATATTCACTGATATTAAAAAGTTAATCCGAAATAACAGCACGGATAGAGTCGCTTTAAGCTGTATCTTTGCGTTTGGTAGCACTGAATTTGCTTACCATTTATTATTACGGGGTTGAATTTCAAACGATGAAATGAAGATTGTGATAGCATAATTGACTTATTATTAGAACTTAAAACGGGATATTTACCATGTATATTAATTGCTTTGAGTTTCCTATATTTCGACACTGTTGCAAGTGCCATGATCACGATTATCCGTTTAAAAACTTATAATTGACTTGGACTTTTTAATGTTGAATTAAAATAAAACCGTAGCAATCAAATGTTTGAACCCGATGGAATTCGCCATCGACAAAAATGACGAACTTCCATACAAAATTTCATCCCAATATTTAATCACCTCTAGGGGATGAATTTTCAAAAATCCTTAGTAAGGAACTTTTGTGCAGAATTTCATGCTTTTAAACCCAGCTGTTTATGCTGTGCGTCTGTCTAGACAGTGAGTAGAGAGCCAATCTGGCAGAATTTTTTTGGGTCACCTTATTTGTTTGAGTTATTTTAAAGTTAGAGCTCGATCATGGTTACATTGGTTACGCCACTATTATGTTCCAGTGTAATATACACGGGCATTCGAAGTTTAGTACCACACTTCTCATACAGCACTTTTCGGTCACAGAATCTTCAAAGCAGTTACAAGTTGTCGCAGTTTCGTAACTGCAACGAAACATGGTGACTGTGCGGGGTTTGGTCTCTATGTGTGGTACGAGTAGTTTAGATTAGTTCGCACACAATTTGACCGGAAATCATTTTAGTGATTTTGTGACTTATTTTGAAACACTTAGCGTTCAGTTTGTAACATTCGTAAAATCGAGTAAAAATGTGTAGTAGCGGAATGGTCACCATTTTACTAGAATAATAACTTAAAAATAATTTATTACACGAGGTGTCGTACTGTTCCGTCATTGTTACTGAACAATATATTGCTAAAATGTCATCATCAAACAGTTTGAGAAACAGTGTCTGTTTCTCAAACTGTTTCGACCAGTGATCAAACGATTGCAGCTGAAAAGAGTAAAAAACCGAAACATTCCGCCTCACATCGACTTTCTACGGAAAAGTAAACAAATTATTGTTTCAGTTTCTCCGTACCTTCCCTTCACCTGCCGGGCCATTTTTAATGTTACACCAACCATTTTTGCAGTACAACGCAAAAATGCAAACGCCTAGTTCCAGAAAAGCCATGTTTCTTGCACATTCTTCAGGTGAACAAGCATGACAAGTAAAGTTTTCGTGCTCTAGACACCTTGGCTTTTGAATCAAAATCCACTGATCAAGAAATAAATGTGAAAACAAAAACAGCAGCAAAAAAGACAAAAATAAGACAGCAATTTGAATAGGTGTGTTTTTATTTTATTAAGTTTTTTCAGCCATTCCTTAAAAGTAGGTTACCGACTCGAAAGTTTTATATATAAAAAAAAATATTATTTTTGTAATTTGTTTTATTTCGAAAATATATCTTGTGTACTTTAAAAGTTATTGTAATTTTAAAAGTGTAGTGCTAAGTTTTGAAGGTCAGTGTAGTCACAATTTTTATGAACAGCTTCGAGACTAACATAAAAACTCCACTTTTTTATAAACATGAAAAAAGTATTAGTCCCCGGAAAGGCTTCTGTTATATTTTAGACTTACCTATCGTAATGATAAGCAATTACTAAATGCTTGATATGAATATACACGCCCGTTAACGTCTGTTGATTGGAAAACAACACAGGTGTTACAGTTTTTACCTAATTACAGCTTTATAAGCATTAAATAACATTTCAAGATGTCATAGACTGAAATTAAAACCGATAATATTCAAACGACGACACTTCAAGCCAAAGTAAAAGCTAGCCTAGCACTTTATAGGATTTTCACACAACAAAAAGTTAGCCTATAGCTACTGTCGTTCTGCGTACGAATAACTTTTATACCCTGAAAACACCTACACATTTATATCGTTTTTGTTAGTAGGTACATACCTACTAACAAGCCACACCACAGTCACACAAACCACATGGTTTACAAAGCCAATTCCCATTAAGCTTCTTCACAAATTAATACGATGAAGTACATTAATTACGCAACCATACTCATATAAGACGGCATTCATAGTTTAAAGTCAAATGGAAATATCAAAAGCCAAGTTTCATAAGTATTTCGAAACTATTCCTTACTAGTTCCCGGTATATGAATAACTCGAGGTAAACCGTCAATGTTCTTATGAAACTATTTATAAAAGTAATGTGAGGGAGATTCTTGACAATTGACAGAGATGAACACAGTCTAAAATGAGTTATTCGCAAGTATGCGAATCAATGAACATACTCGTACGATAAGTGGAAAGTTCTTAAGCGATCTTAGTGGGAAATATTGAATTTATTTCAATAGGTATTAATTGCTATAGCCGCTTCTCGGAACTTGTTGTGCTTGATTACACAAAGGAACTTACCGCAAAGACCTTTACTCAAGAAAATAATAAAATAGTTATTTGTAGTATAAGCCTAGCCTAGCCTAGCCCAGCTATGCGCCTGTAATGTAATAAGACTCTCCAGGAATAACTATTTTAATTGTGAGAGGATGAATAAAATTGTTAAAGCATATAATTTTATCAGGTCGATCCATAGGTACTGAGAAGTACCTACGAAAATCGAATATAAAAGTATATACGTAACTGATTAATGTAGCCGTAGTGATTTTCCATTTATTTAATACTAGCGGCCCGCCCCGGCTTCGCACGGGTTTTTAACAAAAAATTAAAAATTGTAATACATACACATAGACCCTTCTATTTGCTTCAGGTTACTAAAAAAAGAAAATTATAAAGAAAGTTTGAATATTATTATTTTAATGTTTTTTTTTTTAATTATTTTTTTGTTTTTTTTTTAATAAGTTTTTTTTTTCTAAAAAGATCATATATACAAAACAAAAGCCATTCAATTTATTGAGTCAGAGCTTTCCAGTAAACGATATTTGATGTTTTTCAATTTGGTGCAGCAAAATAAATTGATTTTCAGGAGCTCCGACCCGCGATAGGCCAAAACACAGATGGCCATAAGTAAAACATTCTTTTCGTAGGTCGATCTCTACTAATTCGAAGGTTTGGCCTTGGGACTTGTTAATAGTTAACGCGAAAGATATTTTTACCGGAAATTGATAACATTGTTTTCTGTACGAACTGGAGAAAGTAATTCAAAATCACTTAGGCTTTTCAATATTTTTCTTTAGTTTAAAAATGTAAGTATTAAAAAAAAGTTGCGTGGTAGCCGCTCACCCTGCTCGGCTACCACGCAACTTTTTCTATAACTAACATTTTTAAACTCGTGATATCTTTCGAATACAATGTCCTAATTGAATAATTCAAAAAGTTATACATATAAAGGTATTGAAGCAGTCTTGAATATGAAGTAATTTATTTTGATAAGGATTAATACCAAGATACAAATAAAGAGCCTTTTCGAGCGGCGGCATTTCAACTAAAATTTTAAAACGATGTAAAGAATATTTTAGGTATTTTTTTTTACACCTTGGGTTACATTATTGGAGTTTTAGTAATCCCTAATTTTATTGAAAATATAATTTAGCCTATATCACCCGCAGATAGTGTAGCTTCCCAATAGTGAAAGAGTTTTTCAGATCGGTTCAGTAGTTTCGGAGCCTATTCAATGCAAACAAATAATCAAATCTCTCTTCTTTATAATATTAGTATAGACTAACCATCATCAGTACATCATATTTTTGACCAGACACGTATCCGTTACGCTGGCCAAAAATTTAAATTAAGTTAATGTTAGGGATATAAACAATAACTGTTAAAATTATTTGCAAAATCACAAATTAATGTGCGATGTTTCAGTTGCCTTATTACAGCGTTTTTGTTGCAAAACGTTTATCAGATACTTTATTATTTAATTGCGAAAAATACTCATACACCTGATAATTGGTAGTGCAAAATTGAATTACTACTACTTTAGGTAGGCTTAGGATAATCTCACTTTCTTGTCCGTGTTTCTCGAGATCTTAGAAACAGGAATTTAAGTTTTAGCATAATGTTGGGTCTCGATGGAGCACGCACTTTCTTGTCTGTTACAGTGTTTCTCGTGATCTTAGAAACAGGAATTTGAGTTTTGGCATAAAGTTGAGTCTCGATAGCGCACGCAAAGATCGAAACCATTATAATCTCACTTTCTTGTCCTTCTGTTATAGTTTTTCTCGAGATCTTAGTAACAGGAATTTGAGTTTTGGCATAATGTTGGGTCTTGTGGCGCACGCGCAGATCGTCCGTCAAAGACCAAAAATGTTTTTTTTAATTATTATTATTTGTGGGGTCAGTTCAATCTTAGAAAAAAATAAGTTTTAATTAACATAATATATCGTGGTTTTGAAAACTAATTTTCTTACTTGAAGATATAGCTTAAATTTTGTAAAAATTACCGTTCCCCCTGATCTCCTGGAGTTTTATTACTACAATTTTGATTTTAATAGTATATTAGATACTAATCCATATTTTACAAGCAAATTGTAGTGGTTTACACTGTTATAACGGAATTAAAAAAAAGCTAAATACAGGTACAAGGCCTTTTAACCTATGTAGTCATCATCTGCCTAGCCTTTTCCCAACTATGTTGGGGTCGTCTTCCAGTGTAACCGGATGCAGCTGAATACCAGTATTTTACATGGAGCGACTGCCTATCTGACCTCCACAAACCAGTTACTGGGTAATACAATACTTCTTAGTAAGACTGGTTGTCAGGCTTTCGGGCTTCTGACGACCCTCAACGATTGTCAAAGATCCACGAATGACAGCCGGGACCAACGGCTTAATGAGCTTTCCGAGACACGGAGGGGACTTGGTATGTAAAGATGGTCACCCATCCACGGACCAACCGCGGTAAGCGTAGCTTAACCTGATCGACCGACCCGTGCGGCTGTTGTTACTTAGCCACAGGCCTCTTTTAACCTATGCAGTATGAAATTTAATGAAATAAAATTTTTACTTAGCTGAATCATGGCTTAGCCGGTTTTTTTTTTTAAGTTATTTACCCTATAAGCCGGGAAACAGAAACGCTGCTTAACAAAATAAATATGACGTAAACATTGTCTAAGACGGGCCATCATAAAGAGCTCAATCAACCACGACCTTTTAAATAACAAAACATAATATTTGAGAAAACATAGTATGAGTAGGTATATGGCGTATAATAATCTTTAATTTTATTTGCCCCAGCCAGAAGTGTGATTACCGGAGTCAAATAAATGTATATGCAAGTCGACTTAAACGTGGTTTTCTATAGAGTTGAGTGCGGGTGACAGCTAATCTATTGACTGTGAGATTCACAATGGCTCCGGTATGGTACCTCTATTAGTAGTCATTCATACAATTCGAAATGATTCTGTATTCATAATTTAACGTGGTGCGTAAAATGTAGGTATGAAGTGGCAAATGATTTTTTTCCACGTGTTGAAATGGAAAAATTACTCTTTTAAAACTCGCTCTAAGAAAAATGGAATATGTGTAAATCACGAACTATACAGATAGTTCCTGATTTACACCTATTCCATTTTTCTTATAGCGAGTTTTTTTTTTTTTTAGTGCGATGTTGACAATTTCTGTCAATGTCAGTAATGCTATGGCAACACGTGCGTTTCAATTAAAAAATAAATTCAAGAAGAAACTAATGCTTTTTGTTTATATTAAAGAAAAGTTATCGATATAAGTGTATAGGCTAATGAAAGTCACAAGTAAATGTTAAACCCTAAGAGTTTGCTAGTATCAAGCTTCTTCATCGAAATCTACCTCTTGGTGTCGCTTGTAACTACATGATCCCTAGTTTAACAAATTAGCCTTTACTAAAGGGTCTTCTATTGCCATGATTTCCTCATGTCTAAGGTCAACGCATCATGGGAGCTTACAATGTTGGCTGATATTCTAAAACCGGAGATAGGATAGTCTGCTCTAACCGTGAGTAGGCGGAATATTTTCCCTTTGCTTGATTGAGTTTAATTTCGCAGTCAATTATATGTTTAGCGTAATATAAAACAGCCTCGGATTCTAATGGAACTTGGCCATAAAGTTAGGTTTTACAGCCTGCGTCTTCTCACACAACGTAATTTGTGCCATGATAGCTAAATCTGTACTGGGCGAGTAAGAGAGAACCTGTTCAGTAAAATTTGCTCTGATATCTCGCCAGGATTGGATACATTTTTAAACTTTATCATACATGCGTATACCCAATTATGCAGCTCTATGCTCAACCCATCTGCACTACTCAATTAAGCGATGGTTCTGGCCATATTTTTTTTTTCCCTAATTATATTAGCAATGTCACTCCATGACAGTCTTTTATTTGGCTTCTCAGGGCAACTGTACAGGTAACAGCATCAGCTCTTACTACACTGGTAACCGCATCTAATGCCATATTTTTAATCCTTTTAGCCAGCCATAAAGCGGCCGACCCTAGAAATATAGGAGTAGATAGTAGTGGTAGAGTTAGTCGTGTTAAATTATATCCAAGATATGCATGCTTGCTGGTCCTGTTCTATAGGACAATCTAGAGTCTAGAATTTTAAACTGTTTGTTAATTTATTTGTATAATTTATTATTTTAGTGATATTGAATTTACATTCTGTTATTACTTTAACATTGACTTATTACTTGTTAAAATGTTAGGAACCTTGTATACTTTAACAATGTTTGTAAATACACTTGTAGTGATCACTATCACAACACTTCTAGGTAACTATTTATATATATATATACGTGTCACACTGGCTCACCACTACAGCCAGCTCCGAGCGCGGGCGCACGTCCTACCTGTACCGCGTCTAACGCCAGTGACAGATTGACAGCTACCTCCTCTGCTGGTGTACATGAGACAATTGTATATGAGCATCATCACATAATTAATTTATCTGTCATGGCTTCATGTTTAATTCTTTTTACCCATTGTGTTATAGTCATTTTATTGAAGGTGCATGCATCGCTTCACATAATATATTTATTGTAAGTATACAAAATATTGTAAAGCATTTTAAAAGAGTAACGGTCGAGCTTCTTTGCCCATTCTTCTCCCTAAGAAACTATCATTTGGAAGGGGCGACTAAAATCAATTAAATTTTTTTTGTAAATTTTGACGCTCAAAAGTGCCTGTTATGTGCCTATTTGAAATAAATTATTTGACTTTGACATTGGTACCCTCCTCTCCTATTAGTGTATGTATTTCTATATTCTCCAGATATTCGTGTCGCAGGTACACCTTTGTGACTGGAACGAAATCACCTCGAGCAATATTCATATTAGCCATCTCGACAAGAAATGGACTGTTGAAGTATGTCTCTCAAAATTAAAATAATAATATTCTGTATGTTCCTAAAAACCATTGCAATTTCACATCGATGAAGAAAGAAGACAATAAACGAGACCATTTTAGATACTCATGATGTTGAAAAAGTTTATATTTCATGAATAAACAAGTTCTAATTCAGTGTTGTCTTCTACATGCATTGATTGTGTATACGAGCTATTCTCGATAGCAATAATTATAGCATGAGCATATCCTGGAATACCAGCATATTCTAGAACATGTGTCACACTAAATGCACGTGACAGATACTTACCGTCATGCGAGTCGTACATGTAAATTATTTCCTTCCATCCATAATACAGGATTGTGTCCACGATAGCTTTATGGTAATCCGGTCGCATGCTCACAGCGTGGTCGATTAGACCGGACGATGGCGGGATGACCTGTGAAACAGATTAGTATATTTGTTTATGTACCTACTTACAGTAGAGTCCTTTTTTATGATGATTTTAATACTTGTAGTTTTCTTTTATATTGAATTCTCAATCTGCTAATTAAATGTTACAAATCATTTAAATACAACGTCTACATTTTATAACACCTTTTCCATTTTACATAATTAGGTCAAATTGAGTGCAAGAAGCATACATACGTCTTTCTTATACCTACAGAGTAATAAGAAACTATGAGTTGAATAAATCAATTCTAGAACTGAATCATTTATTAGAATTCTCTCATATATCAAAGCGAATACGTGCGGTTTCTGTCAGTATTAAAGATAAAAATTGAATCAGAGTGGGTTTGTCAGCAAAATCCTTCAGACACTCGTTGAAAACAGCAGAGTTTGCCATACTCAGACCATTTATATTCATCAAAGCTAGCAATGGATTGCGTCAGTCAGTTTTAGTGGGGCCAAGTGAGAAAAAAGTTTGACATTCTCAGCTTCACCAAGCGCCAGCGGTTATCTTTTCCTCGTATATTTTCTTTTTTTGCGGTAAATATAGGTAGGTATGTGGGGGAATATTGTAAAGTATGTTTCATTCATACTTAAAGATTTCGCTATTCGCTTTAAGTTAAAAAAAATCTATTATGAAGTTTTTTTTAATCTTGACTTTACCAGCCCTTTTTTACGCTTACTGTCTAATGAATCGATTGCGAGAAACTCGTTCCAAACCTACATTCGATAAATAATTATTTTAAGCACGCTCAGTTAAAAGCGCAAATAAAGCAGCGCCAAGACAAACTCGTCACTAATTAAGATTTCTAAGTAATATATAATCTACAATGTTTATCACTAATTACCTTCATAAGAGAACTCTGAAACACTCCTTTTTCTTTCTTTTCCGTGGAGAAATGCTTATGCCTACAGCACTACCACGGGGAGATAGTGCAGTTATGTGGGACCTCAACCCTCTAAAACTCCACGGTAACCTCCTCTGCCGCTTGTGGCGGGAACACGGGCACGCGTTAGCACTCACCACGAACCCGCCGCGGCTGCTCATCACGGGACCCTCCTCTGGGGAGTACCCCCCTCACCGGCACACCAGACCACATGGCACGCCGTGACCACCCCAGGGAACAAACCAGCACATGGGCGCTAGACGACCCCGTGTCTAGGCACCCTTGGTCCCCTGCGACCGGTCAGGTCAGTGGCCCGGCCGCCTACCACTTTTCGGCCACAGAGGATAGGGAGAGCGGCCAACAAAATACCGACACTCCTTCTCCCCTGCGGCCCCACCGCGTCCGCCATCAGACGGTGGCGACCCCGTCAAGGCCGCGGAAGGTAGGGAGAGCGGTGCACCACAATATCGCTACTCCTTTCCCGCCACAGCCTCCAACTCTCAGCCGCGATGCCTCCCATAAGACATCGCAGCCCGCCTCAGTTGCGATGTCGCCCATACGGCACCGCAACCTACTTGTTGGCCGCTATGTCGTCGGCTTACTGGAAAAAGCCCTGGTGAGCAGCCCCTCCTCGGGTTCCTCTTGCGTAGATGACCAAGCCACGGCTACTGAACCTCGACAATGCGGGAACCACTCCTGAAATCACTCAACCTGCACACTCTGTCTCACTCACAACTGAATCACTCCTAACATTTATTTTAACTCATCTCGCAGCTTCAAATGCCGTTGTCTTGATTTCGTTATTATACCTACTGGTTAAACTGTTATCAGCAAACCTGATTTTTGGTAACGTAACGTATCATCCAATACGTAATTCAATAACGACAAACTGAAACATTACAGCCTACGCTGCCGTATCTAGTCGTTTTACAAAGCAACATCATTCACTGATCATCATACATGATTAATTGGAAGCGCCTGTATGTTGCTTCAACATGGCAATGAACATTAAAAGGCATTCACGAGCATATTCATATTTTAAAACATAATAATAAAATCATTGACGTGTGCATACTTCCCATCCTCACATATGCTTCTCAAACATGGTCTTTGACAAATCAGCAGAGGTCCACGCTCGAGGTTTGCCAGAGGGCTATGGACCGGAGCATTAACAGACCGAGTTAGGAATACGACCATCCGTTCCATCACAAAGATAACTGATGTCTCTTGGAAAGCGGCCACGCTAAAATGGAATTGGGCTGAACACACCAGCCGCATGTCAGACGACCAATGGGCCAAACTTACGACCCAATGGGTCCCTGTTTGGCAAACGACATCGCGACAGGCTCAGACGGAGATGGCGGGATGAGCTGGACTCCTAATAATAACTCCTAATAATAACTACAAATATATAAATTTAATATAAATAATAAAAGTTATGTCATACCTTTTCGGGGAACCACGGAGTGACGAAAGGCATTTGGAACGTGTTGGTGTACGAGTGTAGAGTGTCGAAGGATTCCGGCGTCACCGCACCGAGCATAGCGAACACGCCCCGCGCGAACTGGTTGCATACTGTTGGCCAATAATTTGATACCTGAGTCCTTTAGTACATGTTTTCAGTACTGCACAAAAATAGAAGGGGATAAAATATGCTTTCGAAGATATGACTCAGTTCAGCCGCCTACGCCGTCAGGAAAGTAAGACATTACACTGACGTTGATACAGCTCGGTTAGTCTATTTTAGTTATTTTCATAGCGTTATGTCATACGGTATTCTGCTCTGGGGCAAAGCCGCTGATATTCAAAATATATTTGTTCTTCAGAAACGAGCTGTTCGAGCAATTTACCAGCTCGGTGCCAGAATTTCTCTGAGAGATTTTTTTAAACATATTGGTATTCTCACGGTGGCATCACAATTCATCTTTGCCAACATCTTATATATTAGACAAAATATACATTTATACACTAAAAACAGTGATATTCACAATGTTAACACCAGAAATAAGGACAAATTACGTGCTCCATTTCACCGGCTTCATAAGGTTCATAACTCATTTGTTGGGCTTGGTATATCCTTTTATAACAAGCTACCCTCTTCTTTGCTAGATTTGCCTTACAATGCGTTTAAAGCCAAAGTAAAATCTAACCTTTGAGCTTTGTTCAAAGGCATACTATTCTATCAACGATTACTTAAACGATAAGAATAGTTGGTCGCTGTGTTTAACTTAAGACAATGTTTATGTTCTTTCTCCAGAATTAGCTTACCTACCTGACAGGTTATATGGGTTCATATAATTATTTATTTTCTTTGACTGTAAAGGTCAATTTATTTTTATTTTATTTTTATTTATCATTGACATAATCTACTCATTACATTGTTTTTATATGAGTGGTATTGCAATATGTGGTTAGCTAGTGACCTCGACAATTGATCATAATTATTCTTGTCTGAGCAACCGGCAGCAGGTTCGTCATGCTCCCTTAGATGTCACTGCTTGCGGTAGCGTCGGGGGTCGGGTTGCCTCCTTTCCTCAAATATGGCGAGGGGGGTAATGGCTGATCTTTGCGTTATGCTAGTGAACGGGTGCTGCTTGTGGTGACTGGTCGTTTTGCTGACCTTGGTTTTGTTTTGTTATTAGTAATTTAACTCGTTTATTTTACTTCGATGGTCCTAGTTTATCATCTGTGACTTCGAGTTACGGCTATATGTAAGTGGGCACGCCCTTTATTACTGGAGGCTTTTAATATAGGTATAAAGTTCTGCTTACGTTTTTAGTTTTGTATTTTGATTCTGCTTGAGTATAGTTTTCGATTTTTCTTTTCTTCTTTTTTTAAGTATATTGGCGTGTGCTAGCTGACTTATAGCAAATAATTTAATTTAATTTAATGTTTGTGTTGCGTAATGTACTCGCATGTAATTTGCACAGTGTTGTATAGAATATATATATTTTTTAATTTTTTATTTAACTGAACAGACAGCTGTGCTGCTGAGGAGTTTGTTGCGCCACTTCTTCTCCTCAGCTAAAGCACTAGGAAGTGGTGAAGGGCGGGCGTTTTGGGGGACTGTCTTATGTAATTTTGACGTTCGAAAAGTGCTGATTCTCAGCCTAGTTTGAATAAATGACTTTTGATTTTGATTTTGACGTTTAGGTTGGGTGCAAACGGGCCACCGACCACAGCCACCGGTGGCTGTCGCCTCTTTCTGCGGTGTTGAGTACTGCTGTAGCGGGTGGCCGCCACTGGCTACATGTGTGCGGTACGTCTGTACAAAATATATGACAAGGTGTGTTAAGTCGCTGTCGCTGGCCACCGGTGGCTGTGGTCGGTGGCCCGTTTGCGCCGAACCTTATGGTTTAGAAGTATATTATACTCGGCTGTGAAATTTTATAAAAAATATTTATTTCATATACCAAGCGCCTACTCATGTGCCAAAAATTTTATGGCGGATATTCGGCGTGATTATAAAGTACGCCCGCCGAATTTCCTTCGCATAATTTTTAGCTCATGGGGAAACACTTCTTTACTTGAAGCCATATTTTGGTAGAAACTGTCATCTCCAAGATTTCAAAGGAAATCTCCTTGGTGCCTAAACGCTCTGTCCTAGACTTCTACTTATCACAGATTTCTATTAAAGTTATGCAGCCCTTCCGATCCAGGAAATTCCAACTTGCCGACAAACTCTCAACAGATCCCTAAGTTGTAGTCAGTGCAGCTCGTTTTCGTTGTGCAGTGCAAATCCGGAAATGGGTGTGCTAACCATCAGGTTAGCACAACCATTTCCGGGTTTGGTAAGCACGCGCCCTTTCGATTTCCTGTCTCAACTTCGACAGTTGAGCTACCGACCACAGGTGCAGCTTAGGTAACATACGATATACGTCATTGTTAACTGACTTCCAAAAGGAGGATGTTCTCAATTCGGATGTTTATATATTTTTTTATGTTTCGGGCATAACTCTGTCAATATAAACGGATTGGCATAATTTGGTTTTTTTTTTGTTTGAAAGGGAAAAAAACTGAAATACGATCTGTATTTCAGTTTTTTTCCCTTTCAAACAAAAGACCGGTTTCCAAAATTAAGTTATTTTTCACTTTGCAGTGTTTTTTTGGAAGTCGGATGTTTTTTTTTTTTTGTACAAGGTTTTTATTGTTTTATATTTACTTGAACAGATTAGTCAAATATCAACTTTACAGCCAAACAGTTTGTATCGATAACGAAGCAACACAAAAAATATATTATTGTCTTGAATTACTAATATCGTAATGCTGATTCTTTTTAATATATCCTATTTTGCAACATAATGATTTAGCGTTTTATTTTATGTAAGGTAAGGGATTATTATAATGTTATGTCTCAGTAAACTTTATTTAAACGTACATTATTTATTCAAAAATGTAGGTACAAAGTTTTACTAGACAACGCTGTCGATTAAAGTTATTTTCAAAAGGGCTCCCTAAAGAATCCAGTACAAGGTACGTCGTTCAAATACGCCGTCAACGGGCGAATAAAAAATTAAAGAAGGCGAAAACGGATTAAATAAGACAATTCACTTTATTTTCAAGTTCATTAAATTTAGCTTCTCTGACAGGCTTTTAAAGTAATTGAGTTAGGGTGCAATTACAATGGTAGAAGGTGCGCCAGCCTGCTGAGTGTCTATTAATAATAATAATCTGGTAACTAGATCATTTTGTTTTTTATGTTGTGTTCTGATATATAAAAGTTTTGTTTACTGGGTATAGAAATAACAATAATAGAAGAATATAATAGAATTTCTATTGTTTGATTCAGTTAAGTACTCAATAGAAAGTGTTGAAAAATAAAACCGACTTCCAAAACAAAACACTACAAAGTGAAAAATAACTTTAATTTCGGTAGTCGGTGTCTTTGGTTTTGTATTTTCGTTTTTTGCCCCCGACTTCCGATATTAAAGTTATTTTTCACTTTGTACTGTTTTGTTTTGGAAGTCGGTTTTATTTTTTGCTAAAAAGTTTTTCACTTTTTAGTTGTGGAACCTACCCCACACAAATTCGAATACATAATTGAGCACAATAATTGTAGATATAGCCATGTAACTAACAGTGATAGGAACATCATCACATCATCCACATAAAATAAGTGGGAAATATACGCATTATTGAAGCTAACTCAAAAACTACCCCCGCAAAGTTAATAAAATTTATACTTCGGAAGTATACCCTTTCAGACAAAAAAATAATTTACCAAATCGGTCCATCCGTCTTTGAGTAATCGCGTAACAAAAATACAAAAAAAAATCATACAGACAAATTGAGAACCCCCTCCTTTTTGAAGTCGGGAAAATGAAAAAGCGTCACTGTAAAGGTCAAAAATACTCTAACATCAAAATATTATAAATAACTTTAATAACTTAGACAAAGAGATATTCAAATAGCTTTCTTTGTCATGAGCATAGTCCGTCATTTCAGTGACAAATTAACTAAATAGTAAAATTTTACTACATATAATTAAAAATGATTAAACTTAACTCTCGATCTGCAAATGTAAGTTTGTAAACGCAAAAAATAATTTAGTATGTGATAAAACTACAAATTTACGATTTTCAAATTTTTCCTTTATTTGAGCTGTGAGTCCTTGTGTCCTGCCAAATTTTATGATTCTAGGTCAACGCGAAGTACCCTGTAGGTTTTGATTTATTTGTGATTTATTAATTTCAACTTGATACCTCCACGCGTTCCTGAGAAAAAGTGTCTTGACAGACTGACAGACAGATAGACATATAGACGACAGACAGACTGACAACGAAGTGATATATAAGGTTTCTGTTTTTTCAATTTGAGGTATGGAACCCTAAAAAGTAGGAAAGTCCCTTCCATGTTTCTCAATAACAAATATGACAATAATCTCTCGCTTATGATAATATACACATAGCTTTTATGAGCATCATACAATAGAATCGCATTAACTCGACGTTCAACAACGTATTTTAAAGCAAGCCTATTTTAATATTACGAAGAGATTCAACATTGCTACGAATATTACTTTAATCTCAATATCGAAGGGAATATAGTAGGGTACTGAGATGTGTGAATTTGGTTTCAATCGATCTAACTCACAGTTTCGACAATGTTCCAGATAACGTACGACAGATAAAATGGAATCATGGAATGGGTTGTTGAATTTTCGCCACAAAGTAAAATCACCACGAAAAAAAGTATGTATAAACTCGCCACAGCTCTATTTTCATGAAGTAAATTTGCCATTTTGTTTATTTCCGCAAAGACAACAGAAAAATCAAACAATACGTAGAATAAAACGTTATTTATTTATTTTTCATAATCACAGAAATTCACATAAAAATCACAGTTCTATTTACAACTAAAATATACGCTAATATTGTCTGGTTTTGTTCGTTTTTAAGGCCGCGATGTCAAGGACAGCGTGACCTGCGTGATACGCCTAATCCTTATAAGCATGTATTGTTCAAGTGGCTGATCATTCATTTTCATTTCGAGCGCTAAAATCCAATAACTTTGCTTGCTATCAGTATTTTTTGTAAAAATTATGTACCTATGAAGACTTGTGATGATTTTTTTTATGCAAGTGGCGAATACATTTTCGATGTATGGAGTGTACAAAATGTGATGAATTTACTTTGTGGCGAATGTACAATAACCCCATGGAATTACAATACAGGTATAAAATTAATGTTAATTTGTTTGTTTTTCTCGAATATTCCTAAAATATTCATTCGATTGCGATTGTCATAACATACATCACGCGGCACGCCTGTACTTCCGGAAAGGTTGAGCAGAGGTGCTACATGTGTCTAATAGTAAATTTTCTGACTTCTTTCAGTTTTGACTTATAACTTCTAAAACATGCACCCCTCGCTAAGTGCGTAAAGGTAAGCCGAATATTACATACCCCTACCGTTTCGTTGTAATTTATTATAATAAATTCTAATTTACATTGTGTTCTGTTTCTGTAGCAGGAGGCAGCCGAGGTCCCGCCATCACTTCACGTTCAACAATCCTAAATAAACTGCTCTACACTTTAATCTACCATGACATTCCTCGTACGATGAGTATTTTAGCTGATAATCTGCTCGAAGACAGCTAAAATATCGTTTTCAACTTTTTGGAAAAATTGCCTGTGTTTGACGTGTTGTATCTTGAGGTTTATTGCACTTACAGAGCTTAGGGCTGCACTTAAATTGTAAAAAAAAGTTTTATTCAAAAAAGAATCTCCTAGGATGCACCTTTTAGAAGTAAGAAGCAGAGATCGGAAAAGATAGAGTATATTTACCTAAACTTCGAGGAAGTAACAGAGAGTGAATTTAGGAGAGAGAGAGGAGGAGAGATTTCAGAGGAGGTATTCCTCCTCTAAAATCCCAGAATAATGATAGTGACGTTTTAATCCCGGGCTTTAGGCTGCACTCAAATTGTAGAAAATGTTGTATACAAAAAAATGTCCTTGGTGAAGCTTGTCCTAGGATGCACCTTTTAGAAGTAAGAAGCAGAGATCGGAATAGATAGAGTATATTTACCTACACTTCGAGGAAGTAACGTACAGTAAATAATACCTCTTCTAAAATTCCGGAATAATGATAGTGACGTTTTAATCCCGGGATTTAAAAATCACGAATTATTTATTGGACTTTATTTACATACGTAGTTATGAGTTATTGATTTGAAGAATCATATTACATTTTTTAGGGTTCCGTATCATAATATATACAAATACACTTACCTAAAAGACTATTAGCATAATAAAATATTCTAATTTATATTTACACTCATAAAAAAAGAAACGATAGTCAATAGAACTAGTTCTTTCGTGTCACTTCAGACGCGCAGACCTCCCGCCCTCTCCGCCGCTCCTCTCCGGGTGGTGTGCTTGGCGCAGCCTCCTGGATGATCGTTACTAGGGCGCCGACCGAATATTAGTTAGTGACGTGTAGAAATTGGGAATGGAAACCACCCGTTACTAGATAAGTTTGCAGCGACAACATTTCACGCTGTACCTTTGGGTATTTTTTATAGTAACTGGTGAATTTGCTCTCGGAAAGCACCATTTGGTGAAGTGGAACTGATGATGAAGACCACATAAGGCCATCGGAACTACGCAATTATACCTATTTCACGGGTTGCGATTCGATTACTTTAATATGGTTGCTAAACAAATTATGATCGTCACAATGCATACAGTGAGGGTCACTTAACCATCAGCTCCAGTTCTCCTGGTTCTTACTAGGAGAACTCCTCAACAATTAACGTCCCTGCATCGGGAAAAGCAATACTTTGTAAAAAGTGATGAGCAGTTGACATTAGGCTTTTGTAACAGAGACGAAGTACAAACTAACCCACTAAAAAGTGGAAAAAAAATATCACTGACTTTCAAAAAAAAAACACTACATAGTGAAAAATAACTTTAATTTCGGAAGTCGGTGGCAGAAATTAAAATGCAGAACTAAAGATACCGACTTCCGAAACAAGTTATTTTTTTTTTTTTGGAAGGCCGTTTTTTTGTGGAAACGTTTTTATTTTAACTACATATTTTAATTTATATGGAGATTTTTTATTCAAAATTTTTCACTTTTCCGTACAATTTTTCAAACTTTTTCTTTCATGATACAAACCTTATCCTGACAATTACAACCACAACAAAAATAGAATAAGCCATGTAGGTGCAACCGTTCTGAATTCGTCAATTGATTTTTATTTATATAGATATTTTTCAAAAGACGTGAGTTTTTTTTTTCAATACATTGGTGCAGTTTACATTAAACTCTAAAATATGGATTCAGTAATAACTGTACTAAATTAAATAAATTTACCCTTTCTGTCATTCCTTCCTGTCTTCCATCCGTCCTTTCTGTCTGTCGTCCGCACCATGCTACACCGCAATCAATGTAGGTACTTTATTAGGGTGGCGAATCGGGAAAGTGACAAGACGGGAAGTAGCTTAGGTACCTACCTATCATCAATAGATTGTAAAAAGGTAAGTTAAGAATCAATTCTCTTCAAGCAAATAATATCCCATCAAAAATATAACATGTACAAAAATTCCGAATCTCGTAATGCAGTTTTTCTGCCGTAAAAAGTTGTGAAATCGAATGTAAACCAAGTCGGTTAATTCAGTACCTACCTATATCTATGAGAGCAGCTATCCAAAACAACATTTTGTAGTAACCATATCAATATATCAGGTTGGCGGAAAAATATTGCACAAGAAATTGTAAATTACTAGAATTTTCCGGAATATTTAGTATTGATCTGGGATACGTAAGAATATTGTAGAAGGTTCTCGGGATCACATCAAGGGTATATAAAGGCGCGCTAGTGAGAATTTGGTTAGTTTGTGAAAATGATTAGTGAACATCAACTTCGAACGATCATCTTTTACGAGTGGCGTCAGGGACACAACGTGAGTGTTCAATTATGGTGTTGTATCGCGATGGAAGATAAACCGCTGATTTGCTCACTTTGCATCGGGAGTATAACTCTTGAAGATCACGAGCGATCTGGGCGACCATCCACCTTCGACGATGAGGAATTACTCCGCTGTTTAAAGGCTAATCCAGAAATAAATACGCGTGATTCGGCAGAGACTCTTGGCTGTCAATATTCGACCGTCGAGGCTCATTTACACAAACTCGGCTATCGTAAAGTAATGGCACGATGGATTCCACATCACCAACTGACAGTCATCGTCAAGTCAGAGTTAGTATTTGTGAATCGCTTCTTTTTCAGCCACATCGGAAAGAGTTTCTTGAAGATCTGGTAACCGGCGATGAGAGCTGGATTCTCTATGATAACAACACACGGCACGCCGTCTGGCTTCCTTACGACGCAGAGCCTCCCCTCCAACGCAGCCAAAGCTGAAACGTCACTCACGCAAGCATCTTCTCTCCGTTTGGTGGGATGCGAAGAGCCCACTCTATTTCGAGCTTCTGACTGCGAGAAGGACGATTACTACTTCCATTTATACTGAACAGCTTCAGAAACTGGCTAACGCAATAAGAGAAAAACTCGACAAAAAATCGTAGAGCTTGGAGAGCACCCGGTTGCCTACCCACCGTACTCACCGGATCTCGCGTCATCTGACTATCACTTGTTCCGACCACTAAAGCTTATTTGCGTGAGAAAAATTTTCAAAACTACGAAGACCTCAAAATGGCAGTGGACAATTTCTTTTCTGCACAGCTTCCGGAATTCTGGGCGCAGGGGATCAACAGTCCACCAACTAGTTAGGCCAGAGTAATAGAGTTATTTGGGGATTACGTTACTGATTTATTATTGTAAATAACTAAGTTATCAATAAATTCATTAAGTTATCTTGGTGCAAGACTTTTCCGCCAACCTGATATTTCCTTCTTTCTTTAATAAGTAGAGTGACTTGGCAATTGCACACAGCAACATAATCTACTAGGTAAATTAAATAGTCCTCCATATAGGTACTTTCAAACAAAAAAAAACACAAATTGTTATTTTGTTCTGAGTAGATTATATTGCCGTGTATAAGCGAGTTCCTTTCTTATGCTCGATTTTTGAGCCCCTCAGGTAAACCCTGGATAGTAAGTAATTCACTCGACTTTTAAGCTAAATTCTTCTTTAACCAACTGTTCTTAAACACAATATTGAACCAATAATCACTGTCAAATAGATAAAGTCCCTTTAAGAACCTCAGAAAGCATGAGAGATTTAGAATTTTTAGAGGACCAGTTAAATGCTCCTTTTAAAAGTAGATTACTTTAAAAAGGTGAATATTTAAGTAGATAAACATATTTACAGCATGTACTTCAAAATTCGGCGCATAAAATATTTATCTAAAAATAAAAATTCGTAGTTATACAGTATAAATCTGAGAAATAACGTAGGATTACAAAGAATCTACAAGGCTTTATCTACCTGAGTTTTTTTCCATAAAGCTCAATTCACTTGTTGAATATCATAACGCCACCTTTTCATTGAAATTTAATAACCCACAGTTTATTAGCGGTAACTTTATTAAAACATGGCGCATCTCCGTTGTTTCATATTTTCAGTTAAATTTTATCGCGACACCGTCCATTAAGGTTAAGACATTGATTGTTTATAATATCTTTCGCCACAAAGACGTCCACGGAAAACCTTTAGGTATTATTTGAATGTAATATTTAAGCTCAGTAAGTAGATAAGTAAAATAAAACACAGTTATGGAGTCTTCATTAGATCCTAGTTCGATTGTACTTTAATAAAACACACAGCTACACAGTATTCTTTAGATCTTAGTCTGATTGTACTTTAATAAAACACACAGTTACGCAGTCTTCATTAGATCCTAGTTTGATTGTACTGTAATCATATCTTACAAAAAAAGGTAGGACAAAGCCTTTTCCTTTCTAGCACAAAGAAGAATGTCGCATTTCAGAAGCGTTCATGAATGAAACTAATAGGTTGGGGAAAAAGTTTCTTCGCATTTTTTTAAGAAAATTCAAAACATTTTTTTAATATAGTTTATTTACATTTAACTAAAGTATGTAGGTACCATTTTGTTCGATAACTTTTTGCCATCTTGTAGGTAGGGACATGATCCCATTGCTATAGAAATTTTGGGACTTCTGGTCAAAATACCGCGACAAGTGGTTTTGGCAGTCCTCTCGTGATGTTAACCTGACACTGCCTAAAGAATTCTGAAGACACCGAAACAGGTGTAAATCTGAAGGTGCAAGGTCAGGACTATACGGCGGATGCATTAACACCTCCCAGCCAAACTCTCTTAATTTTTGCTGAGTGGCTAAAGATGTGTGAGGTCTAGCGTTATCATGATGAAAAACCACATCCCTTCTGTTGATTAATTCCGGCCGCTTTCTCTCAACTTCTTGCTTTAATCTCATCAGTTGTTCGTAGTACAGTTCAGAATCGATGGTCCTGCCTGGTGGTAACAGCTCATAATGAATAATGCCCTTCCAATCCCTCCACACTCAGCATCATCTTGTTGCGAGTTAACCCGGGTTTCGCCACAGTCTGTGAAGCCTGACCGGCCTTTGACCACGACCTTTTTCGCACGTTCTTGTCATACGTGATCCACTTCTCATCACCAGTTATCAGTCAATATCAAATGTCGAGCTTTTTTGTGTACCCAGTTTTTTTCAAATGCGCCAAAACTGTTTTGTGGTCAATGTCCAGTTCTTCAGCTACGTCGTAACTATTGATATGCCGATCTTGCTCCACTTTTTCAAAAATGGCATCCATTTTATTCGTAATAGGGCGACCAGACCGACGTGCACCTTTGACATCACAATTTCCGGATTGAAAACGCTTAAACCAAATTTGTGCTACTCTCACAGATACTACACTAGGTCCATAAACATCGCAAATTTTTTTCGCGGCTTGCGTTGCTTTTTTACCTTTTTTGTAGTAAAATTTTAAAATGTATCGAATTTCTTCATTAGATTCACTCATCTTGACGGTACGAAAAACAAATGAAAATCACACATTTTCCTAATTTGAATTTGGAATTATATTCTTTAAAATTTAAACTTTCAATGATACCAAAACTAGCCAGATACAAATAGTATAGCCAAAGAGATTTTATTACAAGTTCATACATACTATAATGCGAAAAGACTTTTTCCCCAACCTAATATGTATATTATATATATATATATGTATATATATATTTAATATAATAATATAATATAATATCTTAGGACATTGTTCCCACACGGTCATCTGATCCCAAACTAAGCGGAGCTTGTACTATGGAAACCAGATAACTGATAAACTACATACACTACTTTTTTTTTTCGTAAATACATACTTATATAGATAATTACACCCAGACTCAGAACAAACAGACATGTTCATGCACACAAATGTTTGTCCTGGATGGGAATCGAACCCACGACCAGCGGCATGGCAGGTGGTATCTTAACCAACCACGCCATCTGGCCTGCCAAAACAGTTACAGGGCACTACTTTATATGCATTAGCTTTTTTTATCAAGCTGCACAAAATATGAACAGTTAGGTAGCAGTGGAGTTACCATATTCACTTCAATACGGCATTTCTATTTGTATTATATATATTTTGGTGGTGATGGTGTCATCGTTTAAACTATTAAGAGTACGACAGCATGACGCCTGCGCCGACTGCTCAGTTATTCGACGAAGTTCTTTTCAGAATATAATGTATTTTTTTTGTTAGGAGAAACGCTCATGCATACTGCACTACCACGGGGAGATAGTGCAGTTATGTGGGACTCCAGCCCACTAAAACTCCACAATCCGCTTGTGGCGGGAACACGAGCACGCGTTAGCACTCATCCGTGACTATCTTGCCTGACGATCTTAATCAACGTTTTTGATGTTGCCAGACAAAATCGTATGACGTCGCCCTACATCTCTAAGGACACGTGCCGCGTGGGAGCTCTATCCGTCTGAGGCCGTCAGGCCGTGCAAGGTATATAATAGCGCGTTGGTTTGCAGTTGTAGGGCAATAAGCGATCGTCCTTAGTTCATGTTAGATGTATTCCTAGATCGCATTTTTGCTTTCTTCATCCAAAATCGTCTAGTTTTCTTTGATTTGCCTTTCTGATACATAAGATACGTGTAAGATCATAATAATAAGAAAATACATTTGTTCAATGGTCATGAAACACTTCATTTTATGTCTGTATTGGAAAGAAGTGCATGGAGCAGAATGGGACACGAAAATCTATGTATAGCGCTTTATGTGCAAAGTTGACTACTAGTGCCACTTTTCCATTCAGTAGTAATTACTGGAACTGGACTCGGTGGAACGCAGAGCTAAGAGGCTCATTGGCGACGTAAAACTGGTGGATGCCCCAAGCTTCACAGCTTGGCTCATCGCCGCAAGGTTGCCTGCTTGTCGGTCTTCTACAGATTGTACTTCGGTGAGTGTGCCCAAGGACTCCACGACCTGATTCCACCGGCCCCCTTCTACCATCGGACATCTAGACGCACTGCCAGTTACCATCCCTACCTGGTTGATATTCCACCAATTCGCACTAAGTGTTTCCAAATGTCTTTTATAATGCGCACTGCAAAAGAGCGGAACTCACTACCTGCGTCTGTGTTTCCGAACGTATACAACCCTAATCTCTTCAAAGTGAGAGTGAACAGGCTTCTTCTGGGTAAGCTATCTCCATCGTCGACTTTGTCTCTGTCACCTCTGACCTAGACTAGAGTCAAGAGCAAAACCCGTGTCAAAAAAAAAAAAAAAAGTTAGTTCATATGAAATAAAAATTCCATACTTTAAAGAAATAAAAAAATTATAAGACTCAAAAAAAGAGTAATTACAAGTGCCGAATTGCTACATAATGTGATGCGTCGCCGTGCTTCAATGTACCTAATCTGTCAAAACGCAATTTTGTGATAGGCCTCTTAAAGACATGACACGTGAAAGGATCTTGTATAGCAGTTGCTTTGCCATTGATGTAAGGTTTTGAGGTAACTCAATTAAACCCTTCAATAATTGATTCTGACTGGATTTGTAGCTTCACTTGTTCGGTATTATAAATTGAATTGTGGGACATGAGTATGAGAATGTATCTTAGGCAAACTAGACAGTTCCCACAAACACTACCTATACTAAAATGGAGCCCAATTAACCTATTTCTGAGACGAGCTGCCATACACACTTATTGCTTGAGACATCACTTACAGGGCTTCTCATGGATGACTCATCTCTTCTCAATTGAAAGAATTTATTTAAGGTATGACGTAAAATAATAGTTAAATCCAGACGACATTGACCAGGTAGCAAACTCATCTGGATTTTTCCAGAAACTTTGTGTTTTGTATTTTATCCGAGATTTTTATAATTTCAATAATTAGGTTAGCAAATTTAGCAGAAATTATGGGGTTTGTTTAGCATTCTAAATTATTAAGTAACTAAGCCAAGCCGTGTCATAATTTGATGCTAAATAATATAATTATGTAAAACCACAAATGCAAAGACTAGTAAACCTTGGCGTAAATGTACCTAAGTTTTATATTTATATAATGCTCCCCATAACATGAAACTATGCAAACCGCAACGTGGCCGATGAAAGAGTAGTAGGTACAATTACTCTAAAGGGAAGTTCGCTGTACTTCAACCAAAATCAACTGTTATTATGCTCCTCCAGAACTCAAGTTGTGTGGTTATCGATCCACAATCTTCACAAGAGTGTATGCCTACCTACATACATAATGCCCGATCAGGTATGGTGGCGGATGAGTGCCCAGCTCATTATGTGTTACATCGAAATCGAGCTACCACAACGAATGGCACCATGCCTTGTGGTAACGCGCAGTACTGACACAATAAAAACTGATACAATTTTAGAATTGTACTATAATAAAAAAATCAAAATCAAAAGTCATTTATTCAAACTAGGCTGAGAATCAGCACTTTTTGAACGTCAAAATTACATAAGACAGTCCCCCAAAACGCCCGCCCTTCACCACTTCCTAGTGCTTTAGCTGGGGAGAAGAAGTGGCGCAACAAACTCCCCAGCAGCACAGCTGTCTGTTCAGTGAAAAAAAAATGATTCTATATAACACTGCGCATAATAATTTAGGTACATTACGCAATACAAAACATTAAATTAAATTATTTGCTATAAGTAAGCTAGCACACGCCAACATACCAAAAAAAAAAAAAAAAATCGAAAACTATACTCAAGCAGAAACAAAATACAAAACTAAAAACGTAAGCAGAACTTTATACCCAAATAAAAGCCTCCAGTAATAAAGGGCGTGCCCACTTACATATAGCCGTACATGTAGTCGTAACTCAAAGTCACAGATGATAAACTAGGACCATCGAAGTAAAATCAACAACGAGTTAAGTTACTAATAACAAAACAAAACCATAAACATTTTTCAGAGCGTTAGCATCACGAAAAAACTGATTGACCCAGGTATCCCCTGAAAGTTAACTTACACTATGACTTTAACGGCATGGCCATGAATAAAAGGACAGCTAAATGAGCTTGTTTTATTTAGTTATTGGTAATACGAGTATGACCGCTAGTTAAAATCGACGGTTAATTCCGTTGCAAAAACTTCAGGTCTTTAAATGTATATGAAAAGCTTTGGTTCATATTTTAATTAAACTAATGCATTCGTCAATACACATTTGTTTAACCATAGTTCACAAATGCGACGGATTGAAATGACACATGCAAACTCATTAATTTTACCAATAATCCACCTTCCTCCTCTATTCAGGAGGAGGAAGGTGGATTATTGGTAATATTTTATTTAAACTTTATTTGATCAAGTAATAGTTTAAGTCATAAGTACCAAAATAATATTTACACTTACAAGGAGACCTTACACCCTTCGGGTCACCGATTTGGCCGCAACTCTACGTATTGAAAGAGACTTCTTAGTGTCGTATACTCCTAAAGCCCTAAGGTGCACAACTCAAAAATAAGGGAGAAATTTCTTGCGAAACTTTCAGTCTCACCTCTTGTCAAAGTTGCAAAAATGAACATACGAATATTGTTGTGTCAAAATAGGCAGCTTATAGTGGGCACTATTTTCCGTTTTTAGGATAACAATAAAACTTAACAATATAAAACAACAGTTTGTGTTATAATAATAACGTATAGTCTTGTGGAGCACAATTTACCGTCCTTTTTTGCTGCATTTTCATTCTAAAATAAAAAAAGTAACCAAACAAACGATAAGGGCGCCACTGCGTGCTCGGTACCCTCTTAACAGACTAGATGCGTCACCAGATGCCGTGACAAAACTGCGACACAAAAAAGATGCAAAGTGCGAAAGCATCGATATTTTTGTTCTCTCGTTAAATACAATACATAAGTCACTCTTCGAAAACTTTTCGTTTTGAATCAGAGTGACTTTTATATATCAATTAAATCATATACAAATCGAAATCAGTATCAATATTATTATTATTAAAAAAATATGAATGTAGAAGCTTCACATTTCGACACTTCAATTTTTGTGAGTTAGTATTTTTGGAACTTTGAGAAATGGTGAGATCTCTTTTGACAAGAATTTCTCCCTTATTTTTAAGTTGTGCACCTTAGGACTTTAGGAATATACGACACTAGGAAGTCTCTTTCAATACATAGAAATGCGGTCAAATCGGTGACCCGAAGGGTGTAAAGTCTCCTTGTTAGTTTGCAATAAACGTTTTGAGTTTGATTTTCACGATTTAGTGGATCATAAAGATAATAAATAATTCAAAATCACCTTGAATTTCTTTAAGTTTATCACATGTTGGTTAGGCATTAATTTGTATTCCTAGTTCTTTAAAGTTCCTTTTCCTCAGATAAAAACACATCTTAAATAAAACCTTGGTATAATCAAAGGACTGTTCGACTGGTGACATTTTATATACACTGGGCCGCAAAGAAGCCCAGAAAGAGCTCGTGGCTAAGTAATAACAGCCGCACGGGTCGATCCATCAGGTTAAGCTACGCTTGCCGGGGTTGGTCTGTGGATGGGTGACCATCTTTACATACCAAGACTCCTCCGTGCCTCGGAAAGCACGTTAAGCCGTTGGTCCCGGCTGTCATTCGTAGATCTTTGACAGTCGTTACGGGTCGTCAGAAGCCCGAAAGTCTGACAACCAGTCTTACCAAGGGGTATCGTATTACCCAGTAACTGGGTTGTGGAGGTCAGATAGGCAGTCGCTCCGTGTAAAATACTTGTATTCAGCTGCATCCGGTTAGACTGGAAGCCGACCCCAACATAGTTGGGAAAAGGCTAGGCAGATGATGGGCCGCAAAGAAGCGGGTCGGTAACAAAAACCTCAATAACTTCCAAAATATTGGAGCTAGGCTTTATGAAATAAACACTGTATAGACAATTTTATAATGCTTAAATCAATGTTAAAAGTTCAAGACTATGAAGTTTATTTTTAATAAAAGTAAGTTAAGTAAATATTACCATTTTCACTAGATTTCGAAAAATGTGCTACGGTATCAAATATGCAATTTTTACATACGTATTTTGTATTGTCACCACGAGCTTTTTAATACAGCTGTTTATTAATACGGTTGGGCATTACTCTGTCAGTGCTTCTTTCAGTTCAGAACTGTTGGTGAGCCGCTGTCCACCATTCAAAGAGTGCTTCAGCGATTTGAAGAGACTGGATCTAATATTCGCAGACCAGGAACAGGCCGAACAAGGTCCAAAACAGCGCGGGAGGATCGATATATGGTGTCAAACATGTTGAGAAATCGATTTCAAACGGCTTTTATGTGAAAAATCACCTTCTACATGCTGGAGCACGTACAGTGAGGCGGCGTCTTGCTGAAGCAAACTTGAAGCCATTTAGACCTGAAAATAGTCCAAAACTCGAAAAGCAGCGTCAAAATTCAGGCTGAGTTACGCTAGAGAACACATGAATTGGACTCTGGATAAATGGTGAAGAATAATGTTTTCCGACGAGTCGATGTTCATTCTATATACGCGCGATGGGAGGCAAAGAGTCTACAGAAGACCAGAAGAGCCTATAACCAAGTTTGCATTGAAGGGATAGTGCCATACTTCTAAGGCTCCATACACTTGTGGGCTGGAATTTCTTCCAAAAGCCGCACCATGCTAGTTTTGATTGAAAATGGCACTTTAACTGCAGAAAGATACGTGAATGAAATCTTAAATAAGTATGTTGGCTCATTTTTAGTAAGTTAATATGGGCGAGAACGCCATCTTTGTGCAAGATAACGCTCGTCTCCATACGGCTAGGATAGTGTTTGACTACCTTGAATGTCGCTATGACACGCATGGAGTGGTCAGAACGTAGCTCAGGCTTGAACCCCATCGAGCATGCCTGGGATGAACTGGGACGACGCGAAATTCCCCTCCAATCACGCTTTGTAAAAAATCATGCAAAAATACAAAAATGTGTAAAAATTGCATATTTGATACCGTATGTAGCACATTTTTCGAAATCCAATGGAAATGGTAATTGAAATGGAAAAACTTAACTTATTTTTATTCAAAATAAACTCATAACCTTGAACTTTTAGGATATTGATTTAGGCACTATAAAATTGTCTATAATAAAGTTTATATTTCTTAGAGCTAGCTCTAATATTTTGGAAGTAATTGAGGTTTTTGTTACCGACCCGCTTTCTTAGTGATGCAATGTATTTGATTTAGTTTTTTATTTTTAAATAATATGTTTATTATGTTTACTCTTATATTGTTTTCCAATACACAGAGTATTGCAAAACAATATAAGAATAAACATATTATAAACTATCATTGAGCTTAAACCGCTTTTCCTGCTCATCTTAGTTTTCTTCTTGCCTGCGTGTAGATCACCAAAACTCCGACAATACAAATCAGAAATGTGGATGGTAACATAATCTGCATGCATCTCTAACTATGCAGTATTCATTGCAATCCAATAAAGCAACTAGCTGCCAACGTTTCACATTAACTAACGACTGTGCACCCAGACATATAGCAGCTCGAGTTTTCATGAGTCTAAACAAGGGTTCTGAATTCTTGTGGCTACTCTAATTCACGTAAGTAATTATTGTGATGTCCGAAGTTGGTTGATTATTGTTTAGTATAAACAGTGTCGGGATAAACAACGTGATCCGAATAAACAGTTTGTCGCTAACCACCACCTTTTACTGACGTTCCATTAGCAACGAGTACCGGGTCTGTATTTTTTTTTCTTTCTGCGGTAAAAATATTGTGCGTGAACTTCACGAAAACGCCGATCAGAAAAATTTAACCATTTAATTTAAATGCCAACCAGTGGCCAGCTTACGTTCGTCGTGTTAATCAGTACATTAAGTTAAATGACGGTTAATTAAAAGATTAAAACATCTTGAACGACGTGCAATTTCGGCAAATGCAAATCATGTTCAACCATAGAAAAAATCTTGCGGGACCAGTTCGTGTCAGGTTTATCAAATGATGTGCTGAGATCTAGGAACTTTGCGGAAAAGAAAATCCAATACAAAAAGGCGGTGGAGCTAGCCTTGGCTCTAGAAGTAGCAGAGTAACATGCAGAAGTGAGCGGCAGCACCACTGTGGCGGTTGCAGGGGCGGACTCAACAGAGGTAGTGAGTGGTGCAGCGGGCGAGGGCCTGTACTACGCACGGTGGCAGACGAGCCAGCCAGCGCGAGCGATAGCCGAGAGATAGATAGAGAACGAGATATATAATTCATATTAAGTGTATGAAAGATGAAGCCGGTAAGGTTCTGTCCCAAGATGATGAGATAAAAGAACGATGAAAGTTTTATTTTGAAAAGCTAATGAACGAAAAGAATAAATGGAATGGTGTGCTCAAAGAGGTACAAACAAATATGGGTTTGGTGAGGGAAATTAGCATGGATGAAGTAAGGAAGGCAGTTCAAAGTATGAAAAATGGAAAGGCCATGGGCCCAGATGACATACCAGTAGAAGTATGGAAGTGTTTAAAAGAAGACAACTATCGAGGGATAAAGTTTATGTCCCATAGTATGAAGGTATGGGAGAAAATAATAGAGAAAAGATTGCGAGAGGAGAGTGAGATTACCCCAAACCAGTTTAGTTTTATGCCAGGTCGAGGAACAGTGGACTCCACTTTTGCACTCCTCCAATTGTGCGAGAAGTACAGACGTGCACACAATAACTTGCACATGGTGTTCATTAATCTGGACAAAGCGTATGATAGGATACCTCGGGATATCTTGTGGTGGGCCTTGAAAGAGAAAGGTTTGCCCGGGAAATTCGTGCTATGTACAGTCAATCTTGTACCTACGTCCGGTCGGCTGCTGGCAACACCGACGAGTTAGGCTTGCACCAGGGGTCGGCTTTAAGTCCTTACATCTTCCTGTTGATTATGGATGCTCTGACAGCGGACATACGGGATGAGGCACCCTGGTGCATGCTATTTGCCGACGACATCGTTCTTGTCGGTGAAGATGGACCTGAGATCCAGAGCAGATTGGAGAAATGGCAACGGAAACTGGAGAATGTCGGCTTGAAAATCAGCAGAACCAAGACCGAGTATATGTTCTGCGATTTCGGCGGTCTCTCCAGTGCTGGAGCCATAGCGCATGATGGCGCGCTTCTCCCAGTCTGCTCCGACTTCCGGTATCTTGGTTCACTTGTGCAAAGCGATGGCGAAGTAGACCGGACTGTTAAGCACAGAATTAACACTGGATGGATGAAATGGCGGCAGGTCACGGGAACAAACTCCCGCATTCCCCTTAAACTCAAGGGGAAGATTTATAAAACAATGGTTAGACCTGCTGTCTTGTATGGATCAGAATGTTGGGCCACAAAAAGAATGAATGAAAGGCAATTGCATGCAGCCGAGATGAGAATGCTAAGAGGGATGTGTGGTATTACGCGAATGGATAGAATAAGAAATGAGTATGTAAGAGGAAGTCTGAAAGTGACACCGGTGACTGAAAAGTTGTGTGGAAATTGGTTGTCATGGTACGGGCATGTGATGCGGAGGAATGAGGAAAATGTCGTCAGGAAAGTGTTGAGTATGAACGTAGAGGGCTATACGAGTAAGGGAAGACCAAAGAAACGATGGATGGACTGTGTGGAAGATGATATGGCAAGAAAGGGAGTGACTACCGAGATGACGACTAATAGAGAAGTATGGAAGAAAAAGACATGTTGCGCCGACCCCAAATAAATTGGGACAAGGGCAGGAGAATGATGATGTAGTGTATTTTTGTATTGAAATGGCATTTAATTGTATTTGTTTCAGTTTATTTTATAATTGGTTCGTGTTGGCTTTTATTTCAATAAATAATTTAATATATAGCGCTATGAAAATAACTAAAGGGTAGCGCACGACCCGTATTAAGACGAGAATGGATACGCGTTTTAAAAATGAGTCAAATCAATGAAATAATAGATGACGACTTGGTGACGCAATTACGTAATGAATTCCCCGAAGTATTTTGTGATAAGTTAAGGACTTCTAAGCACCTCATTCAAATACAGCTGACAGATAACGCACCGGTTTACGTGCGAGCGAGACCTATGCCGCTGGCACTCCGCGCACGAGTTGAAAGGGAATTGGAACGATTAGAGACAGATGGCACTATCTACCGCATAGATTACTCTGATTATGGGACTCCAATAGTAGTACGTGTCAAAGCAGATGGGGATATACGTATTTGTGGTAATTATAAGGTATCAATACCAAATTAAAACGGGATTACCAGGCATGCCTTTTAAGTTCTGTCGTTTACATATTTGCCGCCAATTTTGAATTAAGTTATTACAATATTTAAATTTGTTGGAATTCCGAATATCAAAACAATTGAAAGAATTAGGATTAATGCAATTGTTTAGTCACAGAGTTGATTTGAATCTGTCAGGTAACTTACGAAAATGCATCCTACTAAGGAAAATGTCCGTTCATTAATTTTCTATGACTTCTGAAGAGACCTAACACGGCTTCAATGTTTCAGTGAGACAAATCTTGGATCTATGTCTACGATCCTGATTCCAAACAATAATCCACAATCTGGGTCTTCCAAGACGAGCCAAAGCCGACTAAAGTTGTTCGCTCTCGAAGCACTTCAAAGTAGATGGTAGCTACGTTCGTGGCGACAACCGGTCATGTTGCGACGATAGCACTTGAAGATCGTAGAACGTTTAATGCAGAGTGGAATTCTACAGTTTGTTTACCACAAGTCATCGCCGAACTTCGAAAATGTAACCCAAAGTGACGCATCATTCTACACCATGACAACGCAAGCTCACACAGCGCTCGTCAAACGATTGAGTATTTGAAGCAGGAAATCTCAGAAATTCTTACCATCCTTCATACAGTCCTGACCTAAGCCCTAACGATTTCTTTAAATTTCCTAAAATTAAGAAAACTCTTCGTGGTCAAAGGTTCCAGTCCGGTGAAGAATCAGTCGACGCTTTCAAATCAGCCATATAGCATTCCTTTTATGTGAAAAGGCATGCCACGTATTATCCCTTGCCGCGAATGAAAGAATTATTTGCGAATCTTAGGAAAAAAATACTAAAATCGATCTAAAACATGCTTACGAACATTGTTTTTAGGGTCCCGTACCTCAAATGGAAAAAACGGAACCCTTATAGGATCACTCGTGTGTCTGTCCGTCTGCCACAGCCAATTTGCTCCGAATCTAATGGACCAATTAAGTTGAAATTTGGCACAAATATGTATTTCTGTGACCTAAACATGGACGTGTAACGTAAATAATTGAATTTTGAATATGTGGGTCAATTTTGCGGGGCAAATAAGAAAATTAAAAAAAAATTGCAAACTGTACCGTGTGACATATTAAATGAAAGGGCTTACTGTGAGGGTCTCAAATATATATATTAAAATAAATTATTTTAAAGTTATTAAGAAAATAGACGAAAATTTACCATTCCACCCCTTATCTCCAAAAAATAGTTTAATACCTTTACATTACAGGAAAACTTATAATAAGTCTATGGTCTTAAAATAAAATGGTGAATCTCTCAATATTGTGCGTACAAACTTACCTTTGCATTTGGAATGTATGGGAGAACATGTTTTTCAAGTACAATGTTAAGCTTGATCTTGGGATTCATCCCAACTACGGAACCCTCCATTGTGCGTAGTCCGACACGCACTTGGCCGGTTTTTTTATCTGATGATTCACAACCGTATTACAAACGCCGATTACAACGTACATGGGTGCATATGTTTATTAACGCACACCGTACGGTTTATCTTGTATCCCAGATAAATTCCAAAAGATCATGGAGGCAACACTGCGCGGGGTGCCCGGATACGTAGTTTTTTTTAGATGATATATGTGTGACAGGCTCAAATAAGGTTGAATTTTTAAAGAATCTGCGAGCTGTAGTAATACGGAACTAACAGTCCACCTAGGTAAATGTCGATTTTTACTGGACAGTGTAAAATATTTGGGCTTCATTATTAATAAAGATGGGTTGCGGCTTGATCCAAAGAAACTAGAGGCAGTTCATTCAGAATCTGAGTACATTACTGTAACCGTTGCATAATTTATTAAAAAAAAGGTCCGCTGGAATTGGGACTCGAAGTGTGAAAAGGCTTTTTTAGAAGCAAAGCGAACCCTCGAAGCGAGTGAACATGTACTGGCATGCTATGAGAAGGGGCGCAAACTCGTGTTATCGGTGGACACTCCCTCCAACCTTCCCATGGCCCTTCCAACGGTCGTTATACGGGCCGAACCATGGGGCGGCTGCGGACCTAGCACCCTTGGCAATCTTATTTTATGGTCCGCAGGCGCTTCTTGATCCCTTACAAATTGAACCATGTGTGTCCCTCCCAAGCAATTCTCCCCCAATGGGGACTTGCACAACCACACAACAATCTTCGCCGTCGGTAACCTGTGTTAGTTCACCGATACGAGAACGGAAGCGAGCGACCCGTCAGCTGCGAACACTTAGTGCGCCCGAGCGCAACTACAGTCAATTAGACAATGAGCACTGCCTATTTTGTTCGGTGTCACCAAACACCATCAATACTTGTTTGGTAGGCAATTTACAATGCGCACTGACCATCAGCCGCTAACGTATATTTTTGGGGAAAAGGAGGAATTCCGCAAACGGCTGCCCGGCGTTTGCAAAGGTGGGTGGCGCACTTGGCCGCATATGATTTCCGTAGAGAGTTTGTGCAATCGGCGGACAATCGTCCGGCTGATGCTTTGTCACGACTAACATTAACTCAGGAGGGTCGTTCTGTGAATACAAAAACCGTAGATTATTTAAATCTAGTTGAGGCGGCAAGGATATTGCAAACTAACTAAAATAAAGGTTATGTACATTTGGCTGGCCGTCGGCCCCGAGCTGCGATGCCGAAACCGCTTATTTGTTATTCATATTCTTTATTGTGGATCATAGGTAGGTACACAATACATACAATGTTCTTCTTATACGTGAAAATATATGATCAGTTATGTCCTACCGCTTAGGCATACAATAACAATCACATAATAGTTTAAAATGAATTTAAAAAAGTCAACATACACAAATTCCAATAAATGTCAGAAGTAAACTAATGCCATTACACATTAAAACATTATTATAATCCACAGATGTTAATCAATTGTATGTCACAAAGGACATCAGTAGATATCCAATAGTATCTTTACAGTTACTGTACGCATCATGGTTGAAGTAAACTATATTGTGCAAATGATTTGTCAGTTAAGAAATATTTTACGAAGTAGGTAGTAACATGACCCACTAACATGTGCAGTTTCTTTTTAAATATTGTAATTTTTTAATATTTCGTATAATATCTGGGATTTTATTAAATATACGTGGAGCTGCACAAAATATACTTTCATAGAAGAAATGTGTCTTGCTAGCAACTGTGTTTAACTTATCGCGATGCCGTGTTCGGGTACAAAATTCAAACAGATTAATGTTTAATTTTATAAATATACTGCGCTTTCAAATATATAATATAGGCTTGGTAATCTGATTAGGTGCAATACGATTAGTTATTATTTTAAAATTCATAATTTTTGTCTTGTCAATATTTATCATTGGCTATTTCTTATCAGCCAGTCTATAATTAATGCTAAAGATGGATTAATGTCAGCTTTGTTATTGTTATTTGCAAATAAAACCGTACTGTCATCCACAAATAGTGTCATGGTATTATTCGTAACCAAAGGCATGTCATTAATATAAATAAGGAAAAACAAACCGCCTACAATACTCCCCTGTGGAACACCAAGCATAACAGTTCCAGTTTCCGATGCGTACACTTCTTCCATTTTTTTATAGGGTTTATAGTTTTGACCTCAGTATACTGTTTTCTGTTAGAGAGGTATGATTTTACTAGATTGTACACATTTCCTCTCACACCGTATGCATTCAATTTGTCTAACCGCTGTGCTGAACCGCTGTGCTAACCCGCGCGCGGGGAAAACCGTTGAGCGCCCCACCCGCAGACGCCCGCGGTAATCTTGTAAACAAAACCGATTTGCATCGTAGCTTCTTGGAATTTTGTGACCGTTGAATGTTTCTTAGAATGCTAGTGAGTAGGGCTTTATAGTAGTCGTTGCATTTGAAAGTATGACTTGTTTTCATTTTCAAAATTGGTTGTAAAAAATAACAAAACAATTTTTAGTTACACTTTTAAAGAAATGACAAGCAATGACCTAAATGTTTTATGGTTTAAAATGCATGGTGTGTTTATTCTTAACACAAAACATAAATAAAACCACGTACCTTAATACAATTTTCATTAATTACAAGCATTCCAATTTGAACAAAAACCTTTTGTTTACAAAAAGATTTGCAACTACAGACTAAAAATAATCTTTCCATAGATGATTGACTAGTCGCATAGAGGGTTGGTGGCGTACCTCAAATTCCTCGGAAATAGATAGTGCATCAAACTAAATGTATGGAATTAGAAAGGACTCCTTAATAGTGGCGAAACAAGGTTCAAACCAAAAGCAGATTTGCGTGGGATGACTTTACTCCCACGAACCACTACTTAAATAAAAAAATGGGATGAAATTCATCCCATGTGTAATTAGCGGTTATGAGAATACTGTGATTAACACGGTCAACAGCCTTCGAAATATCCATATATAACGCTACAGCAGGGAGCCCTTTGTCCAAGTATACCATTACTTTATTCAGAAAGTTATATATTATATCGCTAATTTATTGTTTTATTTTTTCTGAAACCATATTGACAAGGTTTTAATATATTATGTCTCTCAAAAAATGTGTATAAGCAATTACATATTATGTTTTCATGATATTTTAGCAAAAATACTTATTTAGCTTATTTCCATAGAAACTAAGATTTCGCGGTAGACCTAGGGCACACCCTTGTTCAAATACAGAATCCATCTTTGGTCATTTTCAAATACAAAAAAAAATATTGGAAGAAGTGCACGAGGGGTCACTTAGGTATAAATAAAATGAAAAGTTTATCACGAAACTACATTTATTGGGCGAACGACATAGAGGAATAAAAACATAGACATAGAGGAATAAAGAGGGATAAAGACATAGAGGAATTATGTAAGTCATGCACTGCATGCCGTATAGTTCGCGAGGCGCCACCGCGTGCGCAGTTACACGATTGGGAATTGCCGCTGTACCCGTGGCAGCGCGTACATGCCAACTTCGGAGATTGTGAAGGAGTTCGATTATTTGTTATTGTAGATGCACACTTAAAGTGGATAGAAGCGTTGTAATGCTTTTCATTGGTAACGCTTTTATCCACTTTGCGTGTGCAAACGCAGCTTCAACAATCAAATATGTTTATGTTTTCGCGCGTTTTGGTTTGCCGTCGCAGCTCGTGACCGATAACGGACCACCATTTGCGCTCTCAAGAATTTAAAGCAGAGAATTTAAAATGACTGACTATAAAACATACAACGTCGGCTCCTTATAGGTCGCAGGGAAATGGCGCGGCACAAAACGCTGTTAAAAAAAAAAAAAAAAAAAAACTATGAACACCATACCAAACCAAACAGTAAAAAAAGCGATCAAAAGAGCGTTGTACGAAAATGAGGACGTAAATGCGGCTCCCTGTAAATTCTTGTTCCAATATCACAACCGTGAGCACGCGACGACAGGGGTATCACCCGCAGTGGTACTGCAAGGGCGGTGAATGCGGATCTGACTGGACGCGCTCCGGCCGGACGTAGCGGCGCGCGCCAAACAGGAGCACCAAATCACGTGCATCTCCGGTACTAACAGGAATTTTGACGTGGGGGACTCGGTATTAGCTTGCGACTATACAGCAGGGGGGAACAAATGGACCGAAGCTACAGTTGTTAAAGAGACTGGCTCCGTATCATACAATGTCAACGTGGGGGACGGGTTCGAATGGAGGCGTCACGCCGACCATATAATTCGAATTAAAAGCAATAAAAATAGGTACTCTATCTCGAACGAGCGGGGTAGACGAGGAAGGTCAGAGTACTAATTCAGAACCTTCGGTTGATAAGGAAGCCGACGATGATTTGTTTGAGGATGCATCGGGCGGTGACAGTGAGCTTGCGAAGGCGCCGTCAGAAACACTACAGTCACCAAAAGCTGAGTCACCTGTACCAAACCCGACACCGCCAGATGTGTCAGCTCGAGAACTGCGTGCCTACAATTGAGCTAAACGTTTTTATTACATATATTTACATACATTTAATTTAGCTTATGTTAGTTTTAGTTTACATTTAATATAACAATACTTATACTGCGTATCATTATTTTAAAACAAATGTCTTGTAAGTTTAGTGAGGAGAGATGTAACGTCTGAAGTAGGTTGATTATCAGTTTAGTATACACAATGTCGGGTATTGTAGTCCGAATAAACAGTTTGTCGGTAACCACCGCCTTTTACTGACGTTCCAGTTATTATCGCAGATGTGAGTAAAGCCTTCGATCTATTTAACCGTTATAGAATGTATATTCTTGATAAATTGAATGTGATCGCTATGGCATCAGAGATTCTGCTTTAGAAAATATATTAAAAGTTACTTCAGTAGTAAAAAAAGTAATAGATCTTAATTACTTTATATTCTGGGGTGGAATGAGTTCTCCATAGGTTTGGTTGGCTCTAGTGTTCTACTTTGATCACAGAGCAGTGCCTCGACAAGGCGAGTTTTTCCCCAACAACTCCACTCAATTATGACCAAAGTAAAGAAAAATAGGGTTAAACTACGGCTGCACAGGAAGTGCAGCTGTTGTTTAACACTATTTTTCTTTTTCCCACTAAAAGTACAACTTAGTAATATCAGAGGGTTACACTCCAATCTCGATCCGGTCCATCATCACCTTGAGACCGAGAAGCCGCATTTTATTCCGTTCTCCGACATCCCGCTCGGTCACAAATCCCGGCCTTGGCGAGTGCAGAATGTGCCCACGCTGAGGCCCGACAAGAGTCTGCCTACAAAGCCTGGGTCAAGGCCCGCGACCGCAAAGTTAGAGTGCGTAGGGTCCGCACAAAGAAAAGAGGCTTTCATTCTGCCGCCCAGTTCTACAAGCGGGTTTTACGTAGGGCACGTTTTGACCATGGACGTATTGAGGCCAGGCTGGCTTCACGACCTCCGGGTAGTAAACAGTTCTGGTCCCTGTCTAAAGCGGCTGAAACAAGTTTCTGTCATTCCACTTTACCTCCAATGATAAAACCTGATGGGTCGCTGGGTTACTGCAAGTGAGAAAGCAAATTTATTTGCATCTCTCTTTGCAAGCAATTCACGTCTGGTCGCTGGCTCCAAGAAACCACCTACTGTACCTTATTGTGACTCCTTGATGCCGGAGATCGCAGTTCACATTAAAGAGGTCCTAAGAGTATTGTGCAGTCAAGACGTGAACAAGGCCAACGGGCCTGACGGCATTCCAGCGAGAGTGCTGAGGCAGTGTGCGCCTGAACTGTCTCCTGTGTTGACACGTTTGTTTCGCCTCTCTCTTGATGAAATAACGGTGCCGAAATCCTGGAAGCTTGCAAATGTACAACCAGTGCCCAAAAAGGGCGACCGTGCAAGCGCTGCCCATTACCGTTCGATCGCTATTACCTCCATTCTGTGAAAGGTTATGGAAAGAGTACTGAAAAATAAGTTGCTGACTTAACTTGAAGACAATGATCTCCTCAGTGACCGTCATATGGCTTTTTCCGGGACGGTCAACTAGCGATCTTCTTGTGTATGTCACGCACTGTTGTGGCGAAGCCACCGAGAAACACGGCGAAGCACTTGCTGTATCGCTTGACATCTCGAAGGCTTTTGACAGAGTCTGGCACGCTGCTCTGCTCAGCAAACTTCCTGCTTATGGCATCCCAGCTGATTTTTGTAGCTGGATATCAGATTTCTTTAGTGAATGGTTGATCAGAGTAGTCGTTGATGGCTGCTCCTCTGACCTTATGGCTATTGATGCCGGAGTTCCTTAGGGGTCTGTTCTCTCTTCAACTCTTTTCCTGCTGCACATCAATGACCTGCTTCAGCCTGGTATTGTTGGGTACGCAGATGACAGTACAGTTTCAGAGAGATACTTGTCCAGCGCAAAAACCAGCGGAGCTGAAGTTCATTCTTGGAGAGAGGCCATGGTAGAGCGGACAGATTTGACCTTAAGCCTTGTCTCCCAGTGGGGTGATGCTAATCTGGTCTCTTTTACAGCCACCAAAATACAGGCGTGTCTTTTTACCGCTAAAAGGAGTCGTTTCGCCCAAATTCCTACTTTTATTATTTTATACATCAGTTCCTGTAAGTGATCACATTGACATCTGGTCTCAACTTTGGCTCCACCATTGAGTATAAAGTCCAAACAGCGGCCAAGAACCTTTTAACCCTTTACGAGGCGCAAGTCTGATCCTGCATGGAGCAACCACCTTTGGGATGGATCAGCTAAGTACCAACTAGCCGCGCTTGACTCGGTGAAACGCAGAGCTAAGAGGCTCATTGGCGACGTAGAACTGGTGGATGCCAAGCTTCACAGCCTGTCGGTATTCTACAGATCGGTGAGTGTGCCCAAGAACTTCACGACCTGATTCCACCGGCTCCCTTCTACCATCGAACATCTAGACGCACTGCCAGTTACCATCCCCCCCTGGTTGATATTCCACCAATTCGCACTAAGCATTTCCAACTGTCTTTTATAATGCGCACAACAAAAGAGTGGAAGTTGCATCTGTGTTTCCGAGCGCATACAACTCTTTAAAGTGAGAGTGAACAGGTTTCTTCTGGGTAATCTCACTCTATCGTCGACTTTGTCTCTATCACCTCTGACCTAAACTTGAGTCAAGAGCACAAAAAACTGAGGTCCAACAACACTTTCTTGTATCATCCTTGATTAAATACTTTAAAACAATTAAATCAAGGATGATACTAGAAAGTATTGTTGGACCACAGTCGTCTCTTTGTCTTGCGAAAAATTGCATTGTCAGGTTGATGGATCGTAACAACAAAATGACTATTAGATCATTTCAAGCACAGATGCTTTCTAAAACTCTGCCTTCAATTTGCATAGATGAACTTAATATACGTATGCAAATAGCATTCAACATAACTTATGTAAGCAATCTGTTATATGATGGAGTCTTGATTTAATTCATGTCTGGCCAACCAATCACACGCATACACAAATAGATGGGAGACAGTGAAATCAAGATATCACATGATCTCTATGTAACGTGTATATCAGTTGGATAATCTGCTAAAGCTAAAGCGATCACTAGTTAATTCAATGTATAAACATAATACAATTCAACTCGTACATAGCACAAAGGCGATAAAATTCCAACCAGTAAAAGTGATAGCGAATATAAAGAATACTAGCTTATGCCCGCGGCTTCGCCCACGTGAACGTAGAAAATTATAATTTAAATACATACTGGACATACGAATATAACCGACTAAACACGATTTGCATTACACGGCCAAAATGTTTGTAATCGCAAAACTTTTTTTTGTGATGAAACTTTTTCTTTTACTTGTGCTGTGAGACCTTGCTTCTTGCCAAATTTCATGATTCTTGGTGAACGGGAAGCATCTATGATTTATTTGCGAGTATCAAAATATGTCGCATAAAGGGCCGTATTTTTAACGACTTCAAAAAAAGGAGTTATCAATTCGATACGTATGTTTGTAATATTATTGGATCTGCGAGGTATTTATATATGATGATCTATTAGGGCTTCCAACTCCAAGCAAATATACAAAATTTTATAGATGTATGTTTGTATGTATGTATGTTTGTCCACGCATATCTCCGAAACTGTTAATCGGATCGTTACCATTCTTTTTTTGTTAGCTTACATGTACTCCAACTTAGGGCACAGTGAAAGTTTCATCAAAATCGGTTTAGTACTTTTCAAGATAATGGAAGATGACCAGGTAAGTGCTTATTGGTCCTCAGTAATGGAAATAGGATGACCTAGCTTTCAACATTTATCTAATTGAGCACGGGTGTTACTATATGATACTTTCTGAAGGTCTGATGATGACCAGATAAGTGCTTATCGGTTCTCGGTAAAAGAAATAGTTAGGATGACCTAGCTTTCAACATTTATCTAATTGAGCACGGGTGCTACTACATGATAATTTCTGAAGGTCTGATGATGACCAGGTAAGTGCTTATTGGTCCTCAGTAATGGCAATAGTTAGGATGACCTAGCTTTCAACGTGTAAGTGTGACGGCCCGGTTTATTGATACGAGCTACGGGTGTGGTGTCAAAGGGAAAACATCTCAAAACCTTGGTCAAATATTCTAGTGCAATATTTATAACAAACCTAATAACTACTTATTACAATCAAATATTCCAGTTTTTACTAAAAACAAAAAATTATGAATTAAAAAATAATTTAAAAAATTAAATCGACTTCAAAAAGAAATAAACTCAAAATTATGAAATAATTTTAATTTCGGAAGTAGGTGGCAAAAAATGAAAATACAGATCCCATGACACCGACTTCCGAAATAAAAATTTTTCATAATTTTGAGTTTATTTCGTTTTGAAGTCGATTTAATTTCTTAAATTACTTTTTATTTCGTAATTTTTAGTTTTTAGTAAAAACTGGAATAAAAAAAAAAATTTTTACAAGCTTTTTTTAACATGCCATGTTTGTATGTTAGTTTGTCTAGGCCAAATCTTATAAGCTGATTTTAATATTAAAACCACTTTCAAAAAGGATTAAGATACATAATAGTAATAAGTAGTCCCCTTACACACAAACACACAGACACACATATGCTGCACACATACATTCAAACAACAAAACAAACATACATTCCACTCATTCAAATATCGAAAGTGTAAGTGTAGTGCTAAATATTATAAATGTCCTTTGAGTAAAGACGTCTAAAGAGTTTTTTTTTTTTGTTTTCATCGAACAAATAGATATAGACCTTAATGACATATTGGTCCATATCAAGCCGGATTTATCGAGTTACATCGGGCGATCGTCGTCATTGTGAGAACAAAAGCATTCCTGAGCGGATTATCTTGCTATATCGAGCGTTATAACAAGTCATATCAAAATAATAATTAAAAAACTTTCGTTTGGATTTGGAGTTTTAACGTTTTAGACACTATTGTGCACAATGGAGAAGCTTCTAGCCTATCAAAAAGAAATACTAGATAACTTGAAGAAAGCGGAGCAAAACTACAAAAAGACACCCAAAGATCGGATCAAAAACCCTTATATAGAAACCAGATTGGACAATTTGGAGCAGTTATGGACAGTTTTTAAAGACGGACACAAAGCTATAGCTATAGCCATAGCTACAGACAAGGTGACCTAAAAGGAAAGGCAGGATACCTATTTTACTTCGGATGTGTATGAGGAGTTCGAAAAAGCATATGTATCATACAAGACTTCATTGAAGGAAGCCCTGCAGCCCTATCTTGCGTCATCGAGTGGATCCTCGTCCGTAAATCCGAAATCCAGTGCTGGACACGTGGTTAGTGAGTGCGAGGTTAAGTTACCGCGTGTGCAATTACCTACGTTTAGTGGTAAATAATATATGTGGAGTGGCAAACATTCTATGATATGTTTCATTCTCTTGTTCATACCAAATTTAACGCCGGTGCAAAAATTTCATTGTCTTAAAATCAATTTATCAGGTGAACCGGAATGTTTGTTTCCTAATTTTTCTACAACTAATGACAATTACGAAGAAGCTTGGAAACAGTTACAGAAATGTTACGATAATAAGCGTTTTAATGATATATGATGTAATGCACATTTGAGACTATTGTTTAGGCAAAAACCAGTTACGAGTGAGTTACACACACCTTATTGGTTACATTTAGATAAAATACCACTAGCTGATCCAGGTTTTGCCAAACCAAGTAAAATTGATATTCTTCTTGGAGCAGAACTTTACAGTGAGATTTTATTGGATGGTATTGTACCTCACAATAAAGTATTGACACAAAACACTACCTTAGGTTGAGTTAGGTTATCAGGGAGAGTGTCATAAAACTCAACTTGTGCTGTCAATATAATAATCACAATGCATTTACACTTAAGTGGAGAAGAGCTACTTAGGAAAATCTGGGAATTGCAAAATGAGCCCAATTTGATACAGAAAAGGATGACAAAAACAGAGCAACGATGTGAAGAATTGTATGATAGGACAACCCGAGATGAAGAAGGGAGATTTATTGTTAAGCTACTTTTAGACAAAGAAGAACCAGAGTGTCAGTATGGAAACTCAGTACTTATAGCTACAAAAAGATATGAGTTTTTAGCGAAGAGACTTCAGGAAATTCCTACTTTAAATTAAGAATATCACAAAGTTTGGCAAGAATACCTTACTATGAATCAAATGACACCAATAAAAATGAAGACATAGATAATCCTAAGGCGATTTATCTTCCACACCATGCTGTAGTTAGAGAAGATAAGGATCCTTCCTTCCATAAGGATGTGTCTCAAATCCTGTTGTAACTTGGGACCCACCATGAGATTATCATTAAGTGAAAAATTATTAAGAACTTACGGTTGGTTCCTTATCCTCTCTAACTACAGCATGGTGTGGAAGATAAATCGCCTTAGGATTATCTGGACTATCAAGATGTTCAGAATGGTGAAGGTTAATTCCGAGGCTACAGACTACCAAAGAATTATATGGAGGCCACAAATAGACGAGCCATTAAGACATTTTAAATGATTGCGAGTGACCTTTGGTACTGCGTGTGCTCCATATTTAGCTGTAAAAACCTTTCAAAGATTAGCTGATGAAGAACATACAAAATTTTTCGGCAGCATCAACAATATCAAAGAAGGACGACCTTTTGACTGGCTGTGACACTCTACCACAGGCTATACATATCTATAGTGAGATGAATAAATTGATGAACTGTGGTGGTTTTGAACTACAAAAATGGAGTAGCAATAATCAAGACTTACTGACACACATAGAAGGGAACAGCCACAGTAGCAATGATTCATTAAAATTAAAAACAACTACTGTCATGAAGGTATTTGGCTTGAAATGGCATAGAAATATGGATTGTTTTCAGTACACACTTGATTTACCAGACTTAAAACTACCTATTACTAAACGGCAAGTATTATCAGATGTGGGCCGGCTGTATGACCCGTTAGGATGGATTGGCCCTGTGATAATCACAGCAAAATATTTCATAAAAAAAATATGGAAGTCGAAGCTTGATTGGGGTGATGTACTGAGTACAGATTTAACAAGTAAATAATTACAATTTAGAACAAGTTTAATACATTTAGAAAAATAAACATACCACGTTGGTATCATTTCAGTCCAGGGTCAAAGGTCGAATTACATGCATTTGCTGATATTTCTAAATTTGCGTATGGTGCTGCTGTATACATTCGTGTTATCAAACATAACAACGAAATTTGTGTGAGATTGGTATCAGCAAAAAGCAAAGTTGCCCCTATTGAGAAGGAGATATCTAGCTCAAGACTGGAGTTGTGCGGTGCAGTTCTAGCAGCAAAGTTAATATTTGAGGTGTCACAAATAATGAACATACCAAAGAAAAACTTGTATGCGTGGTCCGATTCGACAAGAGTTCTAGCCTGGCTGAGAGGAGAGTTGGACTACTTTTGTGAGCAATCGTGTGTCTGAAATTCTCAATATTTTAGACTACGATCAATGAAGGCATGTTACAACTGATTCGAATCCTGCTGATTGTATTTCAAGAGGCATAGCTACACAAGATTTACTTGAACATTCCCTATGGTCGACAGGACCCTCTTGGCTATCAAAAACAACAGCAGAGTTAAATATCTGTAATGATAATATTGAGGATACTCATGAAGAAGAAAGACATACATCTTTAACTGCTTTACCTGTATTGAAGAATTATTTTTTTTGGACTATGTTTTCATCACTGTCTAAAACCTTAAAGACCATATCATATAAGAGTTTTACAGAATTTAAGTTTACCAAAAGAGAAACGAAATTTATATTCGAAAATAATTACACCTGCAGAACTAAATATGAGTTTAGTTATATGCATCAAACATGTTCAAGAAGAGCATTTTAGTGAGGAAATATAGCAGCTAAAGATGAATAAGTTCGTCCACAAAAATAGTAGACTCCGCACCCTTTATCCCATTTTTGATGAAAAAGGGATACTAAGAGTTGGCGGTCGTATTGATGAGTCAGAACTCGTATATGATACAAAGCACCCTATACTTATGCCTGCTAAGAGTCATCTTACCAAGCTCATAATTAGTGATGCTCATATCAAAACCTTTCACGGGGGACCATAAGCTATGTTGTGCTATTTAAAAACGAAATATTGGATATTGGGTGCAAAGGAGAACGTTAAAAGTCACTACAGAGCGTGTGTTAAGTGCTTGAGACATTCCAAGTCTCAAAGCAATCAATTGATGGGTCAAATTCCAGAACATAGGTTGAAACCGACCCGACCCTTTAAATCATCTGGTTGTGATTACTTGGGGCTTATTAGTGTGAGATTTTCTCCTGGAAAAGGAGCGAAATCCTATAAGGGATATTTTTGTTTATTTATTTGCCTCGTTACTTGAACAATCCATTTGGAAGTGGTAACTGATTTATCGTCAAAGGCGTTAATTGCAGCGTTCAAGCGTTTCACAGCACGCCGAGGTCACTGTCAAGACTTATTTAGTGACAATGATACTAAATTTGTTGGTGCCAACAAACAACTTCGTGAAATGTTTGATCGAGCTAAATCCACTGTACCGCGTGAAATTGAAGAATTATTGAGTTTAGAGATCACAACATGGCATGTCATACCCCCACAGGCACCTAATTTCAGAGGTCTCTGGGAGGCCGGTATACGTAGTGTTAAAACACATTTATATAAGGTTTTTTTAATTTAATTGAAAACAGCACACTTACGAGTACCTATGAGTAGTTGTCTACTGTTTTAGCACAGATCGAGGCTTGCCTCAACTCCCGACCAATTACAGTAATGAGTGATGATCCTAACGAACCTCACACCAGGTCATTTTCTTATAGGCGAGCCATTAATACGTATTCCCGATGAAGATAATTCAAATCATAATGTTGTAGGTCTGGATAGATGGAGATTGACATAAAAAATAGTTAATAATTTTTGGAAGTAATGGTATAGGGTTCATATTTATATATGGTATATTAATGGTTTATAATTAAACGTCCCATTAGTAAATTATGTATTTTATCTAAGTTAATTGATTGTTGACTAGCTTGTATGATGTCATAAGATATCTGTACCTACTTACCAATTATCAAGTAGCTTTATAATCTGATATGTTATATTTTATTATCTGGTTTGTGTTATATTTTATTATTTTGTGTTTCGCTTTTCATGTGTATTTTGTGTGCGTCACTTTCACGTGAATAAACTGTTTTTCGTTCTTTCGTTCATAAATTAAAATGAATAGATATTAAGTTTACATCATACTAACTTCTATTATTACAAGGCTAACCAGGTCATGTTTTCATAACCATAATTTGTATTAATTTTAACTTTATGATATTTTATATTTTTCTACATTTTTTGTCACCCCCACCGGTTAGTTTATCATATTCAAAAATTAGGAATCTTAAGTATTTTCTTAGCATGGTTAGATGTATAAAATTTTCTTATACAATTATTCATTGAATTTTCATGTAGCATCCCGGTGGGCGGTTATATCTTTGTATAGAGATAAAGAATTCGATAATTACTAATAGTAATTCTTGAGTTCTATTAAACATAACACTAATGTATGTCATTACATAAGTATAGCACTTAAGTACTATCATTTTCCAAATGCACATAGTTAGACATAAGTACACAATGTACACTTTATATAAGATACAAATTTTGTTCTTTTTTTTTTAGTTAGATTTTAATTATACTCAACTGTTTATATGGTTTATTAAAGTACTGCTTCCTTTGGTGGGCGGTATGTCTAAAAGGATTAACATACATAATTGTAATAAGTTGTCTCCTCGCACACACACACACACGCATGCTGCACACATACATTCAAACAACGTTCATAACGTTCATAAGTTCATAAGTGTAGTGCAAAATAAATATCCTTTGAGTAAAGACTTTTTTTTTTCACCGAACAAATATGTAGATATAAACAACCACTTTTCCCTATCTTACGGAGTTTATATTTTATATGTTGGTTTCGTTCCGAACACTATGCATTTTTACAATAGACATGACCTGATTCTACACCCAGGATTGGCTCCAGATAAGGTAACCTACGTAGGTTCCTCTACGGTCAACAGTACAAACACGAAATTTTATATACGCATTTAATTACTCGTATGTTAGTCCGTTCTAAAGTGAAATTACATATGTCTTAATAAGTACCTTACAATTGATGGTTATAGAACAGATATTTTATCAAATTCTAATGCTAAAAGGTACAAAAGTTTCTAGGGATCAAGCGTGTTTTTGCTAGTTATTAAAAATCTGGTATTTTAATTATATTTTTGGTAACTCCTATGGATACTTTTTTTAGTAAACTTCGTTGAAAAGATGAAAATCTTCTGTTAAGTCGTATTCCTATATACCACCTCAAATTGAGGCTAAATCAGTAAAATTTCTGTCATACTTCTCATTGGAATCAATACTTTTACAAAAGGACGGTATTATAGAGAGAAGACGTCATTTAAGCCGAGAAGAAATGATCGGAGCCGTGGGAATGTTGGAAGCTGGTTCTCGACAACTTGCTGTGGCAATCACTCTGGGCACTACGCAGATTGTAATAAGTCGACTTTAGACACAATACCGCATCACTGAGAGCGAGGCAGAGCGAAATGGAGGACCAGCTCGCATAACCACACGCAGACAAGATACAAATTACTGCTAGACGAAATCGTACAATGACCGCGATGATGTTGGTTACGAAGCTTCATAGCCCTTCAGGGATATTAATAAGATAAAGAACATTGATTTAAACATGAAATATGAGAATAGTTTTTCCTCATATTTTGAAATTAATCATATCTCGTCTTCAAATCAGAGTCCTTTCAAAATATATGTTTGGGAACCTATATATTCTGTAATCCAATCGGAATACATACACACTACCTTAGGAAGATGATGATTTATAAAAATATTTTAGTATTTAGTTTGTATGAACTACGCATGCTCCGGAGGCCTCTTAAATAAGTTGATATAGTTAGATAGACTTTGTTGAATAGTTTCAAACTAAGAAGAAACGCTACCACTTGATGAGCGATTTTCTTGTGATGAAGAATAAATAATATAGATTAACAACAATAATTATACGTGAAATTACTTTAAATGAGTCACTTCTTGCTACGGTACTAGGTGCTAGATACGAAATTATAAAAGAAAGCAAGATTATCTATGAATAAATTTAAAGTTTTATAAGAATTAAACCTTCTTCTTGTTGGGCTATCGTTGTTAACGAAAATAACTCTTAAAAGCGAACATAACAAAACCGACAAGTATCACAGAGTATATTATATTATATTGGCTATACACTTTTACTGTACACTGTACAATAGGTAGGAATTTAATTGAAATACTCGTTACCCCGTAAGGAAGCTCCACTGCCTCCGGCATCGGTACTGTTTTACTTTTAACATGTATTTTTTTACACTAGATATATTTATTGAAACGTGCGTTTAGAGAAACAATTATTATTGTTACATACAAAAGATTTAAAGTGTTATAATCACCAATTTTAGTGAAATGAGCCGCGATGAATTGGAGAGGAGAAAAATATATCCCCTAAAGTACAACGCTGTACCTAGTTGTGCTTGCTCATTTTAGCAAACTTAATAGCTCTGCCTTTGCCGTGATTGATGGACTGGTTTTATCGTCTTCACATTTGAGCATTATCCGTTTCGTTTGATTTCAAAATCTGCAGAGTCGCATCAGACTGGCGCCTCGCCGTTACGGAAGTGTTTGTCGTTAGAGCAAATAGGCCGGGGTTGTCTGTGGCCGCTCATTCCCTTTCACGGGTAATTTGCCTTTGTTTCTCTTTTTTAATTTCCGCGTCAGTATTTTTGTATTGTTCCTTTTTTTTACGAAACCACGAAATATGTTGTTATTGTTATCTATTGTAATTTTTACCTTTATAGGTGACAATAAGTGACGGCTGAGCCACCTGATTGTTGTTTAGGCGATATGATAACGTCAAAAGTCGTTTCTTTCTGACTTTTGGGGAATATATTATGTCTTAACCAACCTTAACCCGCTTTTTTGTTTATAACTTTGATGTTTCGAGTCTTTGTTAGATTTTTTTTATTGGGCCGTTGTCAGTCTTGTTTTGTTTATGATTGGTCAATAAAAATAGCGGCTAAAAGCGAGGAAACAAGAGCTCTCATGTATTGAAATAACTTTATTAGTTACAACGTAATACGCTGTGAAACTGTTTTGTACGATGAACATGACAATCGTTTTCATCTTAAATCGTAACTTAATTTATTCCCCATCGTGTCAAAGCTCAACATTCTGACAGTCGCGGTACGTCGCTTGTCGTGGGCGCGCGTCTTTCGTACGTAGCATGGATAGACCACTTAGTCATCGTTGTGAGTTAGCTTAATTGACGTTGGCGCAGTCCTCGAAAGCTTCCAAAGCATTTGAATTATAGTTGCTTGCATCGAGAGACTACGTCGTCGTTCCTCTGTATCGAGCCTTGCATGTAGCGAAGTTTCCGTGGTATGCAGTTTGAGCTGACGGCGACATCGTGGGTGTGGCTCCTGCGATGGTATCAGCTGCCACGGGCAAACAATTTAGCGGCCGGACTTCGTGTGAGAAGCCGTTCGAAGATTTCGGCTTGTGCCTGTGGCCATCATGGTGGACCAGTCGCTTGCCATGATGTGTGGCCTCCACCGCCGCCGCTAACTTTAGCGTCTCTATCAGTTCTTGTTTCGACTCCACGTCGTAAGAGTACATTTGTCGATGTTTGCTACGCGTTGTCGTACGCGGAATTTTATTACGCGCCCGAATTCACATGATACGATTCTCGAGACGTAAGTTCTTTTGCTTACGGTCCCACGTCGGGCGCCAGTTTAACAGTATTGTAATAACTTTATTAGTTTCAATATACGCAATTGTTTTACACCTGTACATAGGTTTGGTATTAGGGTTAAGGAAGAACGTTGGAAATCGAATCACAATTTTATCATTCTTCAATAGCATGGTGGCATAGCGCAAACGTCTGACGGTCGCATTAAGGCGCGTATCGCGCGCGGGCGTATTAAAAAAGATACAAAAGAGTGGAACTCACTACGAGTACCTGCGTCTGCGTTTCCGAGCGCATACAACCCTAATCTCTTCAAAGTGAGGGTGAACAGGCTTCTTCTGGGTAAGCTCACTCCATCGTCGACTTAGTCACCTCTGACCTAGACTAGAGTCAAGAGCAAACCCATCTCAAATAAAAAAAATGCCAAAGAGCGAGTCTAAGAGCGTTTTTAATTTAAAAAAAAATACCTTTCCAAGTACGTAGAGTGTTCTGAAAGTCGTGAGATATGGATGGCCGACGCGAGGAGGTAGTTTGATTGCGTTATGATATTATTAGGGTTCCGTATCAAAATGGTAAAAAGGAACCCTTATGGTGCGACTCAGTCTGTCTGTCTATCTTAAGAATCAAAACTTGAAATTTGGAACAGTTTTACATGATCTTTGCCTAACTATTTTGCAAATAAGAAAGGAACATTTTTTTTTGCAACAGGGACTGAAAGGGTGTCTTAAAAATTGTGGCTACTAGGGCATGTGGGGTAGGTATCATATGAAAGAACGCTGTTTGCACATTCTCAATTTTTTTTTAGGCCGCAAGGTTTTTAATTTTTGAAAAAAAAAACGGTTATCGAATCTCCGAAGTTTGCATACAGAAAAACCTGAAATTATTCTGCGTGATAGAAGTTTATGTAAAGATTACAGGAAACATAAAATGATGTCTCTAAATAGCACAGTTTTTTTATATTGTTTTTATACATTAGTGTCAGTTGTCATTTGATTGCATTTAGTATTGCTGCAGATCGTGTTCGAACAAGTTCACTATACACCACTTCGTGGACGACTATCGAATATCGCGCAATTTTTCGTTACAGTTTTTTACATGGATTGAGTCCAGAAAACTGTTTAGAAGTAATGAAGCCTTTATAGGTACTTGGTGATGACTGTGTGATTTAGGTTATAGAAAAGTTTGTGCTCTTTAGATTCCACATAAACTTACCGATGAACAAAAGGAACAGCGAGTTAAATGGTGTAAAAAAAATATTGTAAAGTTTGAACACGGAAAATCTAAAGATATCATTTCAATCGTCACGGGCGATGAAACGTGGCTGTATTATTACGAAGTGCCCACAAAACAGCAAAATAAAATGTCGGTGATAGAAGGCGAAGAAACTCCGACGGAAGAAAAAAAATCTAAGTCGATGAAAAAGAACATGTTCATGGTTTTTTCGGTATTCGGGGAATTATTGAACAAGTAATTCTCCGTGAGCAGACGACTGTAAACGCTGCTTAGTACACCACTGACTGCCTCCCTCAACTTATTCATGAATTCAAGAAGCTTCGTCCAAAGTCACAACTTTACACCTGGTATCTTCATCATGATAATGCTCCAGCACATCGTGCTGACGTTATATGCCAATTTTTGCAAAATGCCGGCTTGAAACTTCTTGAACATCCGCCTTACAGCCCGAACTTGGCGCCATGTGACTTTGGACTGTTTCCTTTCGTGAAAAGTAAATTGAAAGAGCAAAGATTTCAGGACGAAGAAGCTTTACTTTCGGCCTGGGACAATATGTATGCGGTAATTCTCAATATGTGGTGGCAATTGTTTTGAAAAACTGTGAAAAATAAAGTTAAATCTCAAATCTTTCAGAACACCCTACGTACAAACAATTATTATTATGGAACCGATTAAATAATGTGGTCAGTTCTGCTGCAGAATATGGTTTCATTGTTTAATTAGTCCTGGAACTGTGTTAAGTCACGCACACAAAATTATTTCTGGTACTGTTTACATTTATGGATTCCACAGTTATATCAAATATCGATAAAGTATTGGCTTTGGCACAATTTACCGCAACTGTATTGTTCTACAGAGTAACGATTTATTTTTAAATTATTTAATTTTAACAGCATTATGCAGGACAACAATATTTGCACACCATAATTTAATGATAGAATGTAAAAAGACCATTGAAGTTAAACCTACATTCTAGCAAATAAATGAATTTGAATTTGAACGAATTTCCATGGCTTGCTACCTTATAGAACAACGCATAATACCAATCTCCTAGGCTATCGATCAAGTCCTGCGCCAGCCAAGGGCGACACTGCGCTTGCAGTATTCTGATCACGTGACAAGCTGATGACTCTTCTCTTAAAGACCCCCCAGCCTGCAACAATGGCTCCCAGTCTTGCTGCGTTAATTTTGTTTCAAAGATAAGTACTGACAATATTTGAACACGAAAAAATTATATTCGTATCACGTTGCTGTGAATACTCCTACGACACCATAGGGGAATTGTAGAGTGAAAGTCAAATAAGAAGTACTTTATTTATTATTTGACTTTATTGGTGCTGTTTTAAGACCAGAGTGATAATTATAAGTTTAACTTAGACCCGTTGTACAGACACGTTTTTTTTTTTTGCCGTGATAAACTACGTTCTTAATCACGGAATAGAAAAAACAAGTGGAAGTGTCCACGCAGCTACCCGGCGGGTGTCACAATAAAATAATAACAACTTTCGTCAGTTACAATAATAAGTCTTAATTTTGTATGAACAACAAAAATAAGCTTTTAAAGTTGAATTTGTTGTTCATACAAAATTTAGACTTATTACAACGGACGAAGGTTGTCATATTTTACATTTTTCCGCATAATAGTGACACCCGCCGGGTAGCTGCGTGGAAACTTCCACTTGCTTTTTTCTATTCCGTATTCTTAATGCTGTATGGATCACTATGGAGGTTTGTTGACAGACACGGCGGCACTACAACACGGCGCCGTAGTCGTTTACTAACAAGCGGAGACTTGCTGTGTCATATACAAGCTCACATAATTATTCTGCAGAGCGTCAAGGGCTCCGTACCGTAAAGAAACCGTGCCGTATAAAACGGGCTTGTAGCCCGTGCGAGTGATAGTAAAACAAAGTTGCTTTTCGTGTCTGTCTGCAGCACAGACCACGAAAACGCTGCACCTGCAGCGTCTAGAGAAGGCAGTACCTAGTTATAAAATTGTCTGATGACGACATTGCGTTGAGCGCAAAACTTCTGCCACGGATCGCCTACAAAGCCGTCACTTCGTATACGTCAATTGTGTCATAGTGCGAGTAAATGGTGACACGCTTGGTTTGTATGGCAATGTTGTCAATATCACTTCTAGTAGCGGCCGCCAATGCGTCTCCGTGTTCTGTGGTCTGAGTGTGTGCGCTTAGTTCTTCAATACTGCTCAATGGATTTTGTTGCAGCTTTGCACCATGAAAGAGCAAGGCACGAGTAAGATAATTATTATATTTAACTTAGAAATAGTACAGCAATCTCGATGTTTTGACATATCGAATGCACCAGTGCAAAGCAGGAACGGGTACTAGTTAAAATAATTTCAAGAATAGGTAGACTCACTTATAATGACACAATCAGCCTTAAGTAAAATATTAAAATATAAATAATCCGATCTACAACTACATTTAATTTAAGAATTAGCAATTAGCTTATTGGAACTCTCAATAAATGTTTCAAAGAGTGTTTCAATAAATCCTTTAGAAGCTGTTAGACTCATACGATAATGATTTCCAGTAATTACTTACGTCAAAAACAGCTAATAACGACGCGATGGTTATAAAGTTTAAGCATCTTAGAGAACTTGGTATATACTTACTATATACATATATATATACTTACTATATATACTTACTACTTATTATTTAATGCAGATTTATTTGATGAGTTGTTTGACTATTTATAACAGGTCAAAATAAACACAGTCAAGATGAAAGGAAGACAGTACCTAGCCTTCATTCGAAACATCCTGCGTTTTGTGAATGACAATCCTTTTTTTAAACAGAAATTAACAGTTTTTGCTGCTTAACAAAATTGTTCGTATAAAATATCGGGACCAATTTTTTTTTGATTTACAAGAATTGGTTATATTCGTTGTCCCTTTTTCCGTCACAAAGGCGTTAAGTCTCATGCAACGGTGGCGTCGGCGTCCAGCCCAATAATTTCTTGCTAGCGCAAAAATAATATGAGATAAATCATAAGCAACAGAAGCATGGCGTAATACTCGCTCGGTTAACTGCCACAGTTTGTGGTTTTAAGTTTTCTACCTTAACTATAGTTATGTGATTCAATTAGAAAATTTAAAAGTACCTACAATGTCTTCCATTAAAGAAAGGAATTGCGTTTACTTTAAATTAAGGGCCTCAGCTCAATATTTTGTCAGATTGCAACACTAAGGTCCGTATTACAGAACTTTCCTCAAGTCCAGTACTTACTTGAGCATCAGTATACCAGAACGGTAATCAATCTACACTCAGCTGAATTAAGACTCCAATCGAGCCTTAAGTGAGATGGGTATTGTCTCTGCATCAGCCTATTTTCGTTTTCGATTTAATATTATTATTAGAGCATATTTATATGCCTACATTTTTTGTATCAGCTTGGTACGTCGAGTTGAAATGATTACAACAATACTAATTATAGGGAATCGTGCGCTTTATCGCTCGGCTTATACAAGGAGTAACTTTAATAACGCACAACCTCTTGAGGGGTCATTTTACTCATCATTATGAACAACTTCCACTATGGGACCAAACCTGAAATCACGAAAAAACCAGCTGTTCAGTACATTTTGACGAATTATGCAAACATAAATGTACTGAACAGCAGATTTTTTTTTCGCGATTGCTGGTTTAGTCTCATAGTAATGATGAGTTCATAATGGTGAGTACAATGACCCCTTAAGAGGTTTTGCGTTATTTAAGTTACACCTTGTATAACTACGTACAGTAGGTGACAGCTAATGATGGAGCGCAAGCGGGGGTGCGAGTCCGCTCGAATTTATTTTCTCGTGCGCAGTTTTTAATTTACGACAACTCCTAAGATATTAATTTAAATTGTATGGTGTAAAGAGCTATTATTATGTGTATGAAATGCTTAAGGTATTTAATTTGATAATGATTAATACTGTAGCATTCTAAATAGCTTCTGCAAATACTACATTATATGTGATAATTTTTTTAGAAGTTAGAGTTGGTATAGTAAGCTATCCTTAAAAGATATGTCATCGCGGTCTTTTTTGTAGACCTATAAAAGAGAAACAATCCCACAATACACTGTGTTGTTATATCTCAAACGGATTAATTAGACAGCGTTTTCGATGAAAGCTCCCAGACGGCTTGATTTTTTCCGACATATCATGCATGATCATCATCAGCATGAAAATCTGTTCAGTAGTTTTTGAGATCATCGCGAACATACAGACAGACGCGGTGGGAGACTTTGTTTTATAATATGTAGTGATAGTGATGATATCATGAGAAGTCAATTATTTAGGAAATCAGCGTTATTATTTCGGTCCCGAATAGTACAATCCCACATTTACTGAAGTAAAAGATCTTTGAAGTAAATTTAAGCAATATTATTAAGCCTTATAAAAACTGTGACCATAAATAAATGTGTTCTATTTAAAATGTCAACAAGTGTCAAATGTTATGTTAATTTTCTTTTTGCCACTTCTGCACTTCTTTCTAATTAAAGTTACGTTTCTCTTTATAGCGTATTTTTTTGAAGTCGGGTGTTACTATTTTGTTTTTATTTTTCACTTTTTAGTTGTGTACCTTTTATGTAAATTAAAGTGGCAGGAAATTATTTTAACACTATCCACGCAGACTAAGTGAGAAAAATACGTATTATAGAAGCTAACTCAAAAACTACCCAAGCAAAGTTAATAAAACGTGTATGGGACCGACCACCCTTTCAAATAATAAAAAAATAATCGTCAAAATCGGACTACTTTGTATAAATGCGTGGCCATACATAAAAAAATATATAAGCGTCGACTTGAGAACCGCCTCCTCCTTTCTTTCAGTTCAAAATAAATAAAACGATTGCGTATGGCGGAGTTGATAGTTCGTATAGGTATGATATGTGAGTCAGAAAAAGCCGAGTCAGCACAAAAACATCAGTGGTTATTAAAAAAATATTTCTATACAGGGAGATATCTGCAATATGTGTGACACAAGCACTATAATTCTCTGTGTTCATTGTTTGTCTAGCCTCCTCCTACAATTACTATTATGTATGACATAGCATAGGACCTATATGATTGTTTACATTTTCATGTTTGTTACTCAAATAGGGCTGATTATTTTTAAATAAAAAAAGTACTTAATATATTATTTTAACTAGCATAAAAACACGTAGGTATCTACTGGAAATTGGCTGAGATAAAAAAAATAAACTCGCACATCCCTGACTTGAATAATCTGTGAAAGTTTCCAGCTCTTTTAAACCGGACATGTAAAGTAAATGGCACGTGTGTTCAATACATGCATTGTAAACCTAAAATCCGTGCAATACGATTATGAGCCAGTTTTCGACTAAAGGCTCATTTTCACCACACATCTCTAAACGAGTTTAAAACATCGCTCTGTTTTTTTCAACCAAGCTTGTTTAGTACTAAACTCGTTTAGTGATGTGTGGTGAAAATAAGTGTATTGAAAAATTCATCTTCAACAACAAATGAAATATTTGTAATGTAGTAAAATGAGTTTGTTTTTTGATTATTATTGTCTCGGCGAGCAACTGATGTCAATTAAACTTTAGATTAAGGCAATTTGACAAATTTTTAGGGTTTCAAAGGGAAATCATTCGTGTCTGTCTGTCTGTCTGCCATAGCAAGTTTGGTCCAAATCTAATGGACAGATTGGTACACATATGAATTTCAGTGATCTAAACATAAATTAATGAATTTGTAACGTAAATGAATGAATTTTGAATACGAGGGTGACTTTTGGGGAGCAAATAAGAACATTTAAAAAAGTATTCAACCTGTACCGTGTGACATATCAAATGAAAGGGTCTTACTATGAGGGTCACAAATAGATTGGTTTATAATAAAAATAAAAATAAAAAACTAATAAAAAGTTGATAAAATATACGAAAATTGACTCGATCCGAAACTACTGAGCCAAAAATTAAAAAAAATAATAATACTGAAAATAGTTCTATACTTCCTTGTTTATAGTTACCCTGTATACAACCTATAATATTTACAGGAAAACCTATAAGAAGTCTATGGTACTAAAACAACACAGAAAATCTCTCAATATTATGCGTACAAAGTTACGTTTGCGGTTGGAATGTGTGGGAGAATATGTTTTTGAACTACAATGTTAAGTTTGTTCTCAGGATAATTCTTTTCCTTCTTTCGTCTTCCCAACTACGGAACCCTTTATTGTACGTGGCTTGACACGCACTTGGCTGGTTTTATCCACTGCGCTCCTAGTACCACCGCTAGCTTCATCCATAAGGATGTAAAGTAAGCTCGTGTAAATTAAAGCTTGTCATGATTTTCTGCGGGATAATAGCGTAAAACACGCACAATACAATGCCATCAATTTTAACAATTTAAAAATATTCGTACGTTGGTGCGCAGATGAATTTTTTACAAAATCTTTCAGACTGTGTGTTATGCAATTAGGTTGCTGATATTTGTAGTCAAACCATAGCTAAAACTTAAAGAAGGAACTACTTATATGGGAAATATTGAATTACTCCTCTAAAAGTTTTTGTCCTTATAATGATCTAAGTTTTTTTTTAATAAAATGTGCTTCATTTCAGCTTTCTGACCTATTCTGAAACTTGGTCGCATTAACTATGCTAGGGCACCCCGACTAATTGGGTTACCTAACCTAACTCATTTAGTCGCGATGGTCGAAGCTAATTGGCTATTTAGTATTTTAGGCCATCAAAATGGCAATTATTTGAGGCACACCACAAAGGCACGTTTACATATTATATTAAAGTAAAGTACCTACATTAATATTTTTAGGACATCAAAATGAGAATTATTTGTAGTATTTTTTAATACATGCCATTTTATATTAGGTTGGCCATTAAGAACCAAAAGGTATTGCGGCAGTTCTCATTTAAGATGACAAGACGAGCTGGACAAAAGTAACTCATGGTTACATTAATCCACAGTTGGGGATGAAATGGTCTACATTAGTCCTGGACTGACATAACTGAGAGTCATTGGAGGATGCCTTTGCCGCCGTTATTCGGCTGACGTTAAGACATTCATTAGAATCATTTTTGGTCTACAGCGAATGTATACATATAAACTTTCTACCAAAATCAATAGCTATTTTAGAAGTAGGTAAATAATAGATAGGTACTACTCACTGAGTCGAGAAAGCTTGAATGCGTCTGCAGTGTTGATGACATCGACGTATGCTTGCAGTTCTAAGCGACGACTGCTTATATTCTGGTTGTGGATTGTCATCGCATACTTGAAGACATTCTGGATTTCTTCAGTGTTCTGGTCGAATATCGCACCTAAAACAAGATATGTTTTATTTATACAGCTGCTCTAGATCCTATAACTAAGTTTCAAATATGTGGATGCGACTCCTTAAACTGTATTAATAGGCGGGTAAAAGTTTTAAAAACTAATCGATTTTGCATAAGAATAACAATTCGCAATCAGTCAGTTTTAGTTTTAAAATTTGCTGCATTTTCATTATTATTTTTGCTTTTACCCAGTACCTATAAAATCAGTATTCCGTCACAAGAATTTGTATTCTTGTGAAGGATACCACCATATCAAATAATTAAGAGGACACAATAAAGCACAATGTATTATCAATCGAAGTTTTATTTCACGGCACTTTGTAACATGTTTACAACAGAGCGTTAAAACAAAATCCTCCACGTGTACCTGTACGTTCCACGCCGATACTTTTTGGTAACCGTTGCAGGTGTGAATTCTCAGAGTATTAATATACAAGTTTGATTCTAATACGTCTCATGCACGATATATTATAAACAACTACAATTTGCTTTGTTATTTCAATAGACTCGCCCTCTATTATATGGGACTTATACGTAACTGGCGAAATATAAAGGTAGTTATGCATTAGGCCCTGCCAGGGTCGCGGATTGTTTGAAATAGTTACTGTGGCCCTGGCACAGGCAACTGAAGGAACACGGGTGGGTTTTAGTCAGTAATGGGAGAAGTAGTTTTTTTAAATTCCCATCCAAAAAAAAGGTATGCATCAAACTCGCAGAAAATAATAGGTCCGTTTTGACAGCCCATATCGTTTCATATGCCAAAGAGAGACAAACATAGCGGGACAAAGAGGGACACCGTCATGTCAAAACGGACCTATTATTTTGTGGCCAGCCAGTTTAGACACCTTTGTGGATTAAAAGCACCAAGCATGTTATGAATGTGCGTTTAATTTGTTGGTCGGTTGTAGCACTAGAAGGAAAATATATATAATATATACGTGGAGGCTTGTTCATTATAACTTGTAACATAGAAAAAATCACTTGTAAGCCATAAACTATCCACTCGAAGTCAGAGCTGATATCAAGGAGCAAATATACTTGGAATCGCGTCGGTTATAAATCGCTTGCCAATGAAAATGTCCACAAACAAGAGGAGGAACACTTCATTGGACATCTTTATCGGTCGTACAGTGAAAAAGCGAGAACACCCGTATTCTGAAAGCGTCATCCATTTGATATATGGGTGCTGACCGAAACGTTTATCTGAATCACTGAAGCCACAGCTCTCTAGCTCCTTTAATACCATTAGAACACGCAAACCCGCCTTGCTTTACGTACCCGCATACTATCACTAAGTCTTTGTTCGCTCTCAGTGGTCGAACATTATGCCCTAAGAGCCATTTTGAGGTTCCGACTCTAGCAATATTTCTTCTATTTGCAACGTCACTTCTTTCTATATTATGTTGGAATGTTTCAAGAAGGAAGGAGCTAATGCCAAAGTTATTTAGTATCTAGAGTGGAAATTCTTAAATGTAGTATATATTTTAAACACATCCTTGAAATCTCTAGACGAGAAGTTAACAACAAATATTTCTACCTAGATAGCTGCCATTGCCATTCGTTTTAAAAACTTACCGAGTAAAATAAAATAACTATAGCTTGACAAATTATTATATGTAACCATTCAGAATACAATAGTGACCCACCCTGGCTAAGGGTCGAGAGAATTAATCGTAAAAGTTATCACTGCACTCGGTACCTACATCTTGGCAGACGACTGTGCTAGGAACCTTGTGTTGTGGCTTTTTGCCCTTTCAGATAGCGCCACTATTATGAACTATCAAAACATTAAATTTGTCATTCACCTAATTTCGCTCACCTACTCTGTATGGTTGAGCACAAAAGCAAAGTGAACGTTATTGATGATGCACCAAGAAAACCATATTAACACTGATGTACATAAATGTTCCTGGATCATGAGGTCATAAAAATAACGAGAGATCAAAAAGACAGAAAACATTGCAATCTAAATGAGAAAGCAATGATTAGAGAGTTAGTTAAAAGACTAGTAACACTTGATATTATGTATTTAAGAAGTGTACCTAATTTAAAAAAAAAAAATATATATATATATATATATATATATATATATATATATATATATTACAATAATGACTTGAAACAAAAGTACAAAATATTTATTATAAATTGTGCAATAAATAACAGCAGTACCTACTTATTATAAGAACTTTTTGTGTCGTTTTTTTACGAAATAGGATTTGTTTGTACTTGAAAAGTGTCTTCTTACCTGGCCGTGAGACTAAAACTTCATTAAAAGAAGATTAAAAGAAACTTTTTCACCGCTGTAAAAGTGCTCTATACCACGGGCGGGTTCCAGTGTCGGGGATTTTATGAAACGATAATAGCGAGCTGCAATATTACCAGAATGGTAATAGTTTTATTATTTATACAGTTAAAAATCTCCAGTGTATTCACCGTGGGCTTTATTAGATAAAACGGAAAGATTGACTATCCACAGAACGTGCTGTGATTCTTTTTTACGCACTTGCTAGATTTAGACTTATTTGTGACGACATTTGATCAAGAATTTTGTTGTTATTAGAGTTTTATTAGGGCTAAGTTTTCAATCGTCAGATAACTTTTATTTATGGATAAATATGGCGGTTTGACAGCTTTTGTATAGAAAATATGTCAAACTGTCCTATTTATTCTTCAGATAAAAGTTATCTGACTACTCAAAAATCAGCCCTTAGGGCCGGTTTTTTGATCCGTAATTAAATAAACCAATGGTTAAACAAAGTAACTATAATGGTTGAATTTTGGCTGAATTTTATGGTTAACCATTTGTTAACTACGGATCAAAGAATGGACCCTTAGTCATGTAATGCTAGCTGTCACATTTATGAAGCTTGAAACCAATGTATAAATGTTATTTGACCATTTTGTTTACAAACTTAACATAAACTTAAAATTAGCTGCTTACATAAATTAGTACTATAAATGATTACGTAATTTTTATGATATCGTACGTATTACAATTTTATATTGTTATTTTAACTTAATAAGTTGACGAAATGCTTGGATAATACTGTCAGTTGATGTTGATATTCTATTAAATTTTACCTAGGCATGTTATGTTTTTGATGGGTGTTATTTTCCAGCTACAGCCTAGGGCCGTAATGACTTGCTTTAAGTTAGGTTTGCATAAATATGTTGTATTACATTATCGAGCAGGTTTCGTGGAAAGTATTTTTTATCATAACATGTATGTCCACTTTACACCCAAAATAAACCGCCATTTTGAACCAATCACAGAACACTATACATTTTGGCCAAATAACTTCTAACGTAGGTAAACAAACAAATCTTCGATAGTATTTGAAAATTTTATAAGATAATTATGCATTTTATTAAGAGTTGATTCGGAATCAACTTTGAAACCCTTTGAAAATTTTATAAGATAATTACTATCGAAGATTTGTTTGTTTACCTACGTTAGAAGTTATTTGGCCAAAATGTATAGTGATCTGTGATTGGTTCAAAATGGCGGTTTAAGTGGACATAAAATAATGTTGTAGAGATCATCAAATCTGTCGTTGTTAACTTATTCAGTTGGTCTCAAGGTGTCGTAAAAGATGAGTAATTTGATTATACCCTTATTACTCGTATTGCTTATGGCTAAGTTGTTCAGTTAGTGGTTAGTGGTATTAGTATGTTATTTCTAATATTGTGTCTAATGTGTTACATTTAATGATGGAATGTTCATGTTATTTTTCTTGCTATGATTTTGAGGAATGGTCCAATAGATAGAACTATGGAAATGTTTTGATAAAAAATACTTCCTACGAAACCTGCTCGATAATGTTAAAATACAACATATTTATGCAAACCTAACTTAAAGCAAGTAATTGCGGCCCTAGGCTGTAGCTGAAAAATAACACCCATCAAAAACATAACATGTACAAAAATGCACAAGTCTCGCAACGCGGATTTTCTGCCGTAAATAGTTGTGAAATCGAATGTAAACCAATATGGTTAATTCAGTACCTACCTCTCTATGAGAGCAGCTATCCAACCACTTGGTCACAAATTGATACCTTGTTAGCTAGCTAACAACATTTTATAGTAACAATATCAATATTACATTTCTTTATTTCTTTAATAAATAGAGTGACTTGGCAATTGCACACAGCAACATAATATACTAGGTAATTTAAATAGTCCTCCATATAGGTACATTCAAACAAATAAAAGTACAGCAGCAAGTACAGTTGAGCGCCCCACCCGCGGACACCCGCGGTAATCTTGTAAACAAGACCGATTTGCATCGTAGCTTCTTGGAATTTTGTGACCGTTGAATATTTGTTAGAATGCTAGTGAGTAGGGCTTTATAGTAATCGTTTCGTTTGAAAGTATGACTTGTTTTCATTTTCAAAATTGGTTCTAAAAATAACAAAACAATTTTTAGTTACACTTCCAAAGAAATGACTCTAGTAAAAATACACAAGCGATGACCTATTATGTTTTATGGTTTAAAATACATGGTGTGTTTATTCTTAGCACAAAACATAAATAAAACCTACCTTAATACAATTTTCATTAATTACAAGCATTCCAATTTGAACAAAAACCTTTTGTTTACAAAAAGATTTGCAGCTACAGACTAAAAGTAATATTTCCATAGATGATTGACTAGTCGCATAGAGGGTTGGCGTACCTCAAATTCCTCGGAAATAGATAGTGCATCAAACTAAATGTATGGAATTAGAAAGGACTCCTTTATAGTGGTGGAACAAGGTTCAAACCAAAAGCAGATTTGCATGGGATGACTTTACTCCCACGAACCACTACTTAAATAAAAAAATGGGATGAAATTCATCCCATGTGTAATTAGCGGTTAGATACATTTTGTTTTGTGTACATTATGTTGCCGTGTATTTTTTTTTTTATCATTTTATCTTCCTCACTGGTAGATTTTGAATTACCGTGTTTGACCGATGCGTTTAGCGCTTGGAAAATGGCTTGTCCCAATACGGATTTGCCAGACAACCCGTTCTCCCAGAAACGGTAGGACGTGCGCTCTGCAGTATTATACGGAATACCTTAGTTAACACGTCATTTCAGGCGCTCCCATTATCCACCAGTCACTATGATGGATGACTCATCGTTTCGGCTCGCTACGTGCACTTTGTGTTGCTTCGCATCGGTGTCATTGTGGTAAATCTGGCGACTTTCTCGGGCACCATGGCTTGTCCTGCTGCAGGAACGCAGGTCGCATAGCTCGGCACGACAGCATCAACGATATTAAGCGTCGAGCTCTTGTCACGTACTCTTGCCGGCGTACTAGCGGTGTTAGAACCAAACGGCTTGGTACGTGACGATGGCAAGAGACCAGACGGCATGACGTTGTTGCCTTGGAAGGTGGGTTGGCTTCTGGTGCGGGACGCAACCTGTGTTGACAGCCTTGCGCTATCTCATATTCCAAGCTCGGCGTGCTGTGCTGGCGCCGCTGCTGCGGCTGCTATGGCCCTCAAGCGGCGCATGTAATGTAACCTTTTGGGTAACTACAGTTTTGAGCCGTTTGTGGTCGAAACACTCGAGTCATGGGGCCTGAGTGCGCGTCTTATTTTAAGGAAGTTTCTCACCGACGCGACTGGTCAACACTTCACATGACCAGAGGGCTGCCTCGTTCTTCAATTTTTAACAAAACATTTTTATAAAAAAAAATAATATACAAACCTAACCACTTATTAACATTTCAAAAGGCGCAGTATGCTTGTAGGTTAGTTATTTATTTATCGAGAGGATAGATTAATGTGTTTTACTTTTTGATAAGTAGTGAATCAAAATGTCATTAAAATAGAAAAGTTGATTTCTATTTATAACAATAACGCCACCACAGACTCTTCAACTTTTTTTTAAAATTCAGCACTCATTAGTCGAGTATTTTCCTTATTTTTTCAAGTACATAACACAATACAGATACAGACAACGAGCTCGCATATCGCACGAACACACCATGTTCCAACACTAAATGTTCTCATGTTGATGACACGATCTCAGCCAAGTTTTCATGGAGCTTATTGTCCTTCTTCTCCATGAAAACCTAGTTATGCGAACGGACAACTAGCTTTCTGACTGGAAATTGGAAAGCCTAATTTGAATAAATTTCTAGTCTGGCTATCTGTGCTATTCTTCATAATAGAAGATCCTGAGTGCAGCGAGAGAGGGATTCAAGCTCGCCAAGGACAAACACATCTTAACCCTGAGAAGAAATCTACTTTTCACACCTTCTGCGACCAAATAAACAGCAATTAGTTTTTTTTTTGTACTTTTAATATTATTATGAGCCTGTCCTGCAGGGTAAAGGCCTCCCTTCCGTCTTTACTTTTTTTTCCTGTCTTTTGTTATATCTGGCCAATCCTTTAAGTCGGCGTCCAGTTCGTCACGCCATCTCTTTCTGGGCCTACCGCGTCGCCGATTCCTGTTATTCGGGATCCAATCAGGGCAGATGTGGCCTGTCCAATTCTTCTTTAGTTTGGCGGCTATTTAATATAAAAATACAAAAAAAAAATACCTAAATTCCTAAATTAAATTTTATTTATTTAATTTAGGTAAGGTTTCCATGACATTTATAGAGCAGGTGGTGAAGAAATCCTTTCTTTTCACACCAAACTTATTCATATGAATTTTCATACACAAAAAGTAACCATGACATTCAAGGTTGTTATTTAGATAAAGTTAAACATGTTATAAATTAAAGTCGCTTTTCTTGTCTCTCTGTGTGACCGCGTTGTTCTTCTAAACTATGCAATTAATTTTGATGCGGTTATCACCAAATATTATATTTTAGAGATTTTTTTTTCCGAAAGTTCTATATGTGTTTAATAAATTAATATTAAACAATGTTTAATATTAATATTAAACAATGTTTAATATTAATTTTAGATTTCTTTACTAAGTATATGTATGTTTAATAAACATACATATACTTAGTAAAGAAATCAATTTTTTTTTTTTTAATATAATACATATTAGTACGTATATAGTTGTCATGGTATGGGCTTGTGATGCGGAGGAATGAGCAACTTGTCGTGAGGAATGCGGAAAGTAATGTACCTAAATTATTATGCGCAGTGTTGTATAGATTCAATTTTTTTAACTGAACAGAGAGCTGTGCTACTGGGGAGTTTGTTGCGCCACTTCTTCTCCTCAGCTAAAGCACTAGGAAGTGGTGAGGGGCGGGCGTTTTGTGGGACTGTCTTATGTAATTTTGACGTTCGAAAAGCGCCGATTCTCAGGCTAGTTTGAATAAATAAATGACTTTTGCTTTTGATTTTGAGTATGAATGTCAATGGCTACAAGAGTAGGGGAAGGCCAAAGAAACGATGGATGGAGTGTGTGAAAGATGATGTGGCTAGAAAAGGGGTGACTACCGAGATGACGACTAAAGGCCGGTTTATTGATTCGTAGATTACTCAACCAATTGTTAAACATAGAAATGTTTAACTATTGGTTGAGTTCGAACTCTACAAATAGTTAAAAATACTTTAAAATTTAACCATTAGTTACAGATCAAAAAGCCGGCCCTAATAGAGAATTATGGAAGAAAGGGACATGTTGCGACGACCCCAAATAAATTGGCATATGGGCGGGAAAATGATGATATCACGCTCATTTGATTAGGTGATTTTTTTTTAATTAAATTGGACCGAAAATAGTTTTCTTTTGATGTCATAATAAAATTTACCGAGGATTTCGTAACTTGTATAGTTGTGAGTAAAACATTCCGTTTAGAAGTCAAAACACGACACGTTTTTAAATATCCATACTTGAATATTTATAGGTGCTCAAAATAATGGTAGCAATACAGTTGTTATAATCGGAATTCGGAATATTAAAAAGCTTACTACAGATATATGGTTTATTCAGTGTTTTAGCGCTTTCATTTGCAACCTTTGTGCCGTTGCATAAATTTGGTTGATTCAGATAACCACAGCACTACTAACGCTGGTTCTTATTTTATATTCAATATTTAGCGTTTTTATTTGGAAACTTTGTGCTATTGCATAACTTTGTTGGATTCATATTACGCATTTATATTACGTAGCAATCCTTCCTTTATAACGTGTTTGAATTAAACAAATCTATCAGGAACTCGCCATTGTCCACCATTATAATAACTTGTGTCAAATTCCCTTTCTTTAACAGCACATTACATTTTATGGTTGTTACCATTTTATAGCTGTTGTATTACAAGTTCCCCAAAGTTTTTATTATTAACCAAAAGCTGTACGACTCTGTCTTGACCGAAATCGTGAATTGTACAGTCGCCGAATCAATGCTTGCGTACGTGTTGTTTAATGTCATTTGTTATTACTTGAGAGAACCAACGTAATCTTTTTACGCTTAATTCATTAAATATTATTAATATTAAGCAATACTGATAAGTGATAGAAAACAAACGACGTTATTCTGTACTTAATTACCAAATAGTGTGCGCTCATAAATACCTAAAGGTGTGAAATAGAGAGAAATTTCAAAACTTGAATTTGCATTTGTGCGAATGACAGAGAAGTATCAAAACTTGTTTCAGTTGCGCGTCCTGGACTCCTGGTTTTTATCTATGACTGTAGGTTGCATTTTGGCAACTGTTTGCCACTGGCTAATATTTGTTGTTATTTTTTGTTACACGCCCTGTACTCATACAAATACATTATTGTCTCTAATTGGGCGAAACCAGGAAGGGAAATATTTCTGCGGAAGCCAAATAATTCCACCACACGGTCTGACATTAGCTGCGCTTCCGCAGAAATATTTTCTAAACTGAGTATGCTAAAGTTTACAGTTTGATTATAAGTGGAAACGATACAATATTCGGAGAAAATCGCACATCAACACAACCTAACCCTTAGCTCAAACCGAACTACGGCCTCAAACGAAAACACGAACTACCTTTTTATTTATCTAAAAAGGCAGTTCTATACCTGCGTGAGCGATAGAATGTCAGCCAATAAGTACAATATAAGGTTGCTCATTGCATGGAACCTTTACAGTGCCTCGCCTCCAACACACCCTAAATTCTTTCCTTGCACTACATTTTTCGCTTTGACAACCTGGATGCATTCCTGACTCACCCCCTGGATACCATCCTTAACACACCCTGGATATAACTCGAAAACATCTAAAAAAACATAGCATAAATTAAACATACATAGGTACTTACATAGAGAAAATATATCTTCCAAAATAAAGTTAAGTAGGTACTGATTTTATTTTATTCTAACACTTTTGGATATTTTATATTTTGAGGACGTTGGGAATATAAGCAAAATCATTTTGGGGAAATTGGAACTTGGGGAGATAGGGCACCACCCGTACTTGGCATTCTATGTTTTTTATTATGTAAATGTGAATTATTAGCTTAAAGAATAAGGTATTTACTTTGCAGAGGATTTTCCATTATTGAGTTTCTATCCAAAACATTACGAAAATAGACGTAATTTATTTCCATTGTCATAGCAGCGGATAAGGCTCAATCACAGACATTTTAAGATTAATCACAACTCATAAATGCGATGGTTTCAATGGGCTACGTTTCACATATGGAAAAATACATTGGACTCGTAAATCACACTGAAGTTGAAGGCTTTCATGTTGATTGCATTCACAAAGTAGGTTCCCAGAGTGTTGCGGGTGCCAGGTCAGCCATCTCTTTCACTCGTCTGTGCTCTTAATTTAATGGAAAAGCGGTCATACGATGTTACAACTAAGCGAATATTTTTTTTCAATAGTGAATTGAGAAAGGGCAACAAAGTATATTTGGTCAAAATCCAACAGTTTGATGATTTCTAATGATTGATTAATCACACGTTTAATCAACGTCAGTACCACTAAAATGTATATTAGTAAAAGTACCTACCTACTGTGTCAGAAATGCGCTATAGAATTTGGAGCAATTTTTCCACAAACAAAAATAGCAGCGAGTTACGGAGGCGTGCGCGGTGCTTTGAACTCAAACAATGTTTCAATGGTAAATAGAAGGAATAGCGTTTAGCAAGCTAGTAGGATAATAATTTTCTTTTAAAGAGTTATAAGGGAAAAATCTATACAAGAAGCTTGGCGTACTTTTAAGTTACAAAAAACCACCTTTTGACCAAAAATTGAATTTTAATGTAAAAAGTCTTCCCCGCTTTGAACGCTAAACTATAACTTATCTCATGAACGAATGGATCTTTGGAAAATAAATTTATCAACAAAATATCCATACTTTTGGACAAACCGGCCAAATATGAGTCGAACTCTCGCACTAAGGATTCCATATCCGTCTGTGCCACAAATTTAACAAAAAAGGTAAGTCAGATTAAAGACAAGCTTAACTTTCCATGGAAAAAATTGTTTTCCCATATGTCATTCTACACAACAATCGATGCGCCGACTGCAAATGTAGGTTTGTAATAGCAAAAAAACAAATTATGTTTATATGATACAATAAAAGCCGTTTGTTCGATGGATTTCCCAAAAAGGACGAACTCCCTTACAAACTTTCATCCTTATATACTTATACAAGATTAGTTTTAGTATAATAATAATAATAATATCCTGGGACATTTTCACACACGGTCATCTGGTCCCAAACTAAGCAGAGCTTGTACTATGGAAACCAGATAACTGATAAACTACATACACTACTTTTTTTTTTTTTGTAAATACATACTTATATAAATAATTACACCCAGACTCAGAACAAACAGACATGTTCATGTACACAAATGTTTGTCCTGGATGGGAATCGAATCCACGACCTGCGGCGTAATAGGTGGTATCTTAACCAACCACGCCATCTGACCTGTCTTTAGATATACTAAACCCGAAACACGTACAAAATTTCAAAACTATCATAAAACGAAAAAGTTATAAGCATGTTGTTAGCCCTGCAGGTAACAACCGGCAGGGCTAACATGACACACGCGACAATTACTCACTCTCGCGTGATTAATTTTCTGATAGCGCCACACTTTTCTCGTTATCTGACAGCGCTGCTATACAAAATACTCGACTCGTTCTGTCAAACTTGATGTTTTCTCGGCAAACCCTAACATGGCACCTAAGTTATCTCGAATTTTGACAGTTCAACACGAGATAATCTGCGATTCTTCTGTCATTTAGTCGTCCTCAATTTTGACGACGAGATGAGTAGACAAAATTATGATACAAAAAAACAAAATCCTCAAATTACCTTACCTACTTATTTTAGTTATAATTTTATTTTACAATATATTAATGATGAAAATACTTGGTTCTAATCTACTATTTGTACTGGCAGTAAGTTCCTTCCGGTGGCCGCGAGAGAAACTGTGGCGGAGGACTATTACGTAGATGAGTATCACTTTCAGTAATAACCAGTGACTTTGCCAATTATGGTATTTACGAAATTTAATTTAGGATTATGGCTGTATGGCAATATCTAATAAAATTGCTACTTCATTTCTTAAGGGTGGTGATTAACAACGTTTAGTGTTTTATGGTTATAATAGCGAAATCAACTCCAGCTGCATATTTATCTGAAAACCAGTCCTTTTGGTAAGTGTGGTGATTAACAAAATTTGCAATATCATGGGTTTTATGGTGATTGTTACTATAACAATCTTCGCTTAGTCAAATTGTGATCGTTGGCTCATTTGTCAATTGTGGTTATTATCTATTGAGTATATTCATCATCTGTATAACTTTTCCCAACTACGTTGGGGTTGGCTTCCAGTCTAACCGGATGCAGCTGAATACAAGTATTTTACATGGAGCGACTGCCTATCTGACCTCCACAACCTGGTAACTGGGAAATACGATACCCCTTGATAAGACTGGTTGACAGACTTTCGGGTTTCTGACTACCCGTAACGACTGTCAAAGTTCCACGAATAACAGCCGAGACCAACAGCTTAACGTGCTTCCGAGGCGCGGAGGGATCTTGGTATATCGAGTGAGTATTATTATGTGCCACTTATTTTAATTTCCGTCATTTTGTATTTTAATTTCGGCATGCCAAAGATAAACATTTAATTTTAATCAATAAAATCAGTTACACAAAGAACTTGACATAAATTAAAAGAGGTGGACGTAAAATAAATACAGTACGTACATATTTCATGGGTAAAATTGAATGAATGAGACGGAACATCAAGCCGATGTTGCTATGATAAAAATGATTTGTTTTTAATAAGATAAAGAAGTGTCAAAGTGCTTTTTTCAAGTTCACTCGAGCCTAACGGTCATGTTAGGCATTAAAATAACGTCAGAATCGTAAAAAAAATTCGACTAATCGAGAAAAAGAGCGATCTCGCGCTTGTCATGTTAGCCCTGCTGGTTGTCCGTACAAAACCATGGTCACCACACGTCCCGAGCCGCCCGCGCGTGCCTATACCTCCAGCATCGCGCTACGTTCGCTCATTTATAATTAGTTTGTCAGTAGGTACTAACCGTACGGTGATTATATTGTAATTAACTGGTGATAACATTTTCCTTGACACTTGCAGGCTTTGGACTGTCGTAATAGTCAAGTGAAAGTAGATATTATTATGTACTTTATTCGTAAATTCTAAAATAAAAATGAGTGATAAAATGAAGTCAATGCAATTTGTTGCACTTTATGCCAACCCCTTAAAGTTCAAGTGGATGAAAAGTGTTAAACATCGCATTACTTAACCAAAACATGTAAATAATAACTTTCTACAATTAACTATCTTGGCGTGTTTAAAAATGTTAATCATCACTATTTACAATAATTGATTTAATCACTATTTACGATTGTTTGGCGACTGACTTATCACGGCTAGCGGCTGTCGAAGGCCGAAAGGTACCGTAGTCCCTAGATCTTTGTGTGATGCAAAGTATTGTCTATTATATTCCACGATACATTCTGATGCCGAATTGCTGCTAGTAACACCACAAACTGCTAGTGTACGTACCGTTTCTGTGTACTGGAAGTTTTTGTATGAGAAAGACACGGTTACACGATACTTTTACATACGACAGGTACATACACGATCAACCAAAACACAACTGTAGGCCCACGGCGGCCACGCACCTGAAGGGAGCGTGACACGTGCGTGCGCGTCAATCTGTAGCATCCGGGCGACTGAAAGGGTGGTTTTACCCCCGCCCCGCTGTGTGCCCATGCATAGGTACCTATGGTATGGTACTTAGTGTCGCTCAGTTATTGACTTATATCGCTCGGTGTCCAACTTGTAACCTTTTTTAAATATTTTTGGGATAAAATATAACATGGTGTAAAAATTATTGGAATCGATTCAGTTACTTATTCTGAACAAACTATATTCAGGTTTCGCATATACTAAAAATAATGTTGTATATATTATACAGGTGTTTAAGATGTTTTTTTTTTCTTTGAATTACCCGAATTCTCGCCTATAATTAGTTATAACTATTTTGTATATGGTGTAATTTGGCTTACAAGTCATTTCATTATTTGCAAATTTGAGTGACTTATAACATCGCTTTGGATGAATCTGTAAAGGTGTTATAATTATGTTTTAAATAAATAAAAATCCGGCCAAGTGCGTGTCGGACTACGCACAATGAAGCTTTCCGTAGTTGGGATGAATTTGTCACAAGAAGAAAATTAACATTGTAGTTGAAAAACATGTTCTCCTACACATTCTAACTGTAAATGTAAGTTTGTACGCACAATATTGAGAGATTTACCATTTTATTGTAAGACCATAGACTTAAGTTTTCCTGTAATCTATAGGTATAGAACTATATTCTGTATTTAACTTTTAACTATAAACTGTTTCTGGATTGTGTTGAACTATTTGTATACATATATTTGTTATTGCATCTGTTTGTTTCCCAAATAAAATAAAATAAAATAAAAATAAAATATTTTTTTTTTTCAAAATTTTAGGCTCAAGTTTCGGAGACAAGGAAACGGTAAATTTTCGTCTATTTTCTTAAATAATTAGAAAAAATATTTTAAAATTATAAAAAATATATATTTTAGACCCTCACAGTAAGCCCTTTCATTTGATATGTCGCACGGTACAGTTAACATTTTTTTTTTCTTATTTGCTCCCCAAAATTGGCCCCCATATTCCAAATTCATTTATTAGTTACGTTACACGTGCGTGTTTGGGTCACAGAAATTCATATGTGTACCAAATTTTAATTCATAAGTGATCCTTTATGGGTTCCGTTGTTTCCTTTTGAGGTACGGAACCCTAAAAATAATAAATAATAAAAAATAACTTTCATTATAGTCAGCAGTGTATTATTAACCGACTTCAAAAAAGGAGGAGGTTCTCTGTTCGTCGGAATCTTTAATTTTTTTTAATGTTATCCTCGATTACTCGAAGGCGGCTGGACCGATTTGGAAAATTCTTTTTTGTTTGCAAGGGTCTACTTTCCTGGAGAAATCGAAAAACAATCTTCAAATATTTTAGGCACATCTATGTATGTATATTTGGGTATTTTTTATAGTAAGTAACTCGTGCATTTGCTCTTGGAAAGTACCATTTAATGAAGTAGAACTGATGATGAAGATCACAGATGGCCACCGGAACTACTCAATAATAAGAATTCCACACAGGAGGCTGTTTACAGGCTGAGAGTTGCACAGACAACCATGGAGCGTTCCGTGCTTGGCACCAGGCTAATAGACCGAGTTCCAAACGTCGAGATCCGAAGACGTACGAAGGTCTTTGATATCGAAAAGCGTAAATGGAGTTGGGCAGGACACTTGGCAAGCTGCAGTGATGACAAGTGGATTAAGGCTGTGACAAAGTGGAGTCCAAGGACTGGAAGACGAGATGTCGGTCATCCGGCAGCGAGTAGGGCGGATGACATTGTTTCCATCGTGGAAAAAATCTGGATGAGGATAGCACAGAAGAAACGTGGCAGTGGGTGAATTCGGGCTGTGGGTGACAATGATGATGAACAGTTGCTACTTCCAAAAGGTAGTTTCGTGTGGAGAAGAAAAGGCAAGAATCTTCACTGTTACTCTTTTAAAATGTTTTACAATATTTTGTATACATTAATTACTATATCAATAAATGTGAAGACGATGCACCTAAAATAAAATTAAAAGACCACAGTAGGTAAAAATAATAAAAATGAAGCAATGACTGATAAATTAATAAGTGATAGGCACATGGTGCTCACATATTTACAAACAATGTAAAAGTAGACGATTTTCCTAAAATTTTAACAAGTAATAAGAAATTGTGTGAGTTTAAAGTAATCACAGAATTTAATATCAATATCATACAAATAGTAAAGTATACAATTAAATTAGCAACTAGTATGATTTCGTCTAGACTCTAGATTGTATATTTCCAAGTATTCCTATCTTGGATATAATATCAAATTTAATATTTTGTTTCAATTTGTATTATGCTTGTTTACTTTTAATATTACTTTTAAATTTTCTTTCATTTAATTGCAATATATCACACTATGGGCGGTGGCGTTAGTTTGAAATAGCACATTACTGCCGTGGCTTGCAAAAGGGGCATTGAAGGACGTACGTGAAAATGTGGGTCGAGGCGATGCCGAGGAACAATACGTGAGTCCATCAATGTCTGGTTACAGCCATGGCTTGTATAGTACTTTTTTTCAAATAATGCGCGGAAATTCAAACTAAGTAAATTCAAGCATACATTAAAATAAAAATCAATTACCGAATGTATGTACGTGCATCACTTCAGAAGGACTGCACATATTTAGCTAATTCTTTTTTTTTTTGTAGTGTCTGTAATTATCAGGACAAGGCTTTATTACAGATATTTAATGGAATTATAATACAGAGGTGTTACTTAATTCTACGAAACTCCTACAACTTCTACGTTTGATGGCGAGATGTACTCTTTTACATAACAATGAATCAACACCTTACGTACATACCTACTACTTGTTATACTGTTATGATTTAATCTTATACAATGTATTTAGTTCTGTTTGCTATTCTGTATAATGTCATTTTAATTTTGTCTCGTAAAAATAGTAAATACAGTACGACAACGACCGACGAGTAAGTAGTATGACCGTCATCGCTGTCGGGCCTTTTGCAGTTGGCTTCCGGGAGCCTTGTCTGCTTAACCGAGCATAGTAGGCGGGGCCTGAAGGGCCTCTCGCCGGATTAAAAAATATAATTATAATTAAGTAGCACAGCTAAGCATAGTGCGGCTCGAACTTAGGCTTAGGGCGCTACTGACTACTGAGCAAGTGGAGACTTGTTGCGTCTCTGTTATTATTATTAGGGACGTTTATAGCTACTTACTCCACGCGGGATGGGGGGATTGACATACAGACACGAACCGGGATTGTTGAGCCACTTGCTTATTATCTTAACTTGGTTGTCTTACATGAATGTCACCCGTGAAATTTGACATGTGACATTTCAAAAACGAAAAATGGGTCGCATTCGTGTAACACAACCAAGTCAAGATGATAAACTAGTGGCTCAACAAACCCGGTTCGTGACTGTACTACTCTAAGTCGCGGTGGTACTCGCCGGCGAGTACGGAAGTAAGGACGTCTGTCGTGTGTAGTGTTTATTGATTTTCGAACTAACTTCATGCACTCTTGGTAGAGAGTGATGTCGTCGTCGATGGTCTAACAAGGCGTGTTTGAGGCTTCGTGTGCGTTATATGCGTGATAGTATGTATCGAGCAGCTGCTGCCACTAGTGGCTTAGTGGGAGTGGTAGCAGAATCGAAGAAGCGTGTACTTGATTTTTGAAAAATTGCTTGATGGTCGGCAGATTTAAATCGACATGTAATATTGATCATTGCGTACGTACCAGGGGCAGCCCGTGGCTCGACGCATGCATCGATTTTGGAGGGTTTGAATTTTCTTAAAGCGTGATGGCTTAACGTGTGCGAACACGACACTAGCATATGTCATAATGGGACATAAACATGTGGTGTAAATTCGCACCTATGGCTTAAGGGCTAGTTTACTACGTGTATTGAGTAGATAGTGGAGGCGACCGAGCGTGAAAGCAGCACGGTCACGTAGTGAGTATTTTTCCAATTTTATGTTTTCATAAATTACGGATTTTTTTTTAATTGCCATTTTATTTGTTACATTATATTTGTTTACAGCTTTTTAACCATACCAGCTACACTATCGGTTAGTGCAATAAAAATCGGCCAAGTGCGTGTCAGACCACGAACAATGAAGGATTTCATACTCGGGATAAATTTATCCCAAGAATATGAATATTTTTATTTTAGCAATTATCGGGGTTCCCTCTATTAGGTATACTCATTTGGGGATTTTGTCGAGTAGTGTGACACCCGGTGAGATCTTCAGCATCGGTGTTTAGCATAAATCGACAGAAATTCAATCGTCTGACCGAATCTCCTTCTTCTAGGGCATGCACTGGCGTGAAGTGGTAAGGGTAGAGTCGTGCAGAATGTAAGGTACACCAAACTTTCCACTGTGACAAGCTTAGATGCCCGGCCTTATATGTGTTGGGGAACAAGTGGGGTCCTCTTGAATGTACACAAACACTTGTCCTCTTCGGTAGGAAGGGGAATGTGCGGCCTGCCTGCGTCACTTTGGCGTCGTCCGGCGACTCCTGTTACTTTAACCCGTTTAAGATGTAGTAAGTGAGAAAATACGGTTTGAGATAGTTTAGTTCACTCAAACAGAATACACATATTCAGTTCTATGGAAAAGATTATTATAAGTTAAACTGTTTCACCGGAATATAAAACTTAAATTATAAGTTACAAAAACAAATTGTAAAAACTTAAGATTTTCATTTTCAAGACAGAAAGCTAAAAGAGATTTTGATTCCTTAATCACTTTAGGTATTTGATTATAGATAGAGCTGCACTTCCTCATTTACAACAGTCCTTCTACCGTAGTTTATTCTCGGTGCTCTTCAAAATTGCGCTTTTGTGTTGTTTGTATGTCTCTATTAATCATTTTACGTACAAGTATGCAAGTGTAATACCTATAAATTTGATCAATATGCATTTATTTAATATGTATTTGGTTTTACCAGCATGTATACACACATACCGGCAAATTTAGCCGAATATAAAAAAATGTCGATAAACTAGTTTATGTAACATCGCTGACTGGTTGTTAATTCATATTATTTTAGAAATAGTTATTTACTAAATTGAGAAAACAATTGAACGTCACCTTAAGCGTAAGCGATTGTTTTAATATTATGCAAGTTTACATAATTTCGAGCGAATTTCCCTTAATCACCATTCTATGTTCATGGTTTAAAATGTCGTAAAATGTTCATTAAAATTTAATTTCTTTTGATTTCTTTTTAACTTTTAAATCTTTTTAAAAGTCAACGACTTCATTATGCCCAACTTGAGCGCAACTGAGATTGCTAGGGCACTTGAGATGAGGAGGAATGATCAAACCTACAGAGTGATCTCAAGAACTCTTCGCGGACCTGTTTCAACAATTTATCGCAGTATCCAACAATTCAAGGAGACTATTATTATTTTGTAAGAAGACCAGGACAAGGCAGAAAAAGACGTACTTTGAGCAGGGATGATCGTTTCATTCAGCTTCGAGTATGTTGGAACCCACGTCTAACGGCCGTCTAAGCCTGACATGAGCTTGACAAATTTCGAGGTGTCACAGCAAGTGAGCGTGCGGTACGCAGAAGATTCAAAGAAGCTGGTTTTGATTCGTTCGTGCCCGCCAAGGCTCTAAAACTTCACCATCGTAGAAACAGACTAACTTTTGAACAAACTAACTTGGGAACGTCGACTTAGGACCACGGACCAATGCAATGGGATAAAATATTGTTTAGTGATGAGTGCAGAATTCTTTTAAATCAAGTTGATGGAAGGCAAAGAATATATAAAAGCCAAGGAGAACGATACATTTGAACAAATTTATATATTGAAACTACAGTGGCATATGGTGGAGGATCAATAATGGTTTGGGGAGATATGTTTGGGAGCTTGTACGGACCTGGTGATGATCGATGGAGGGAGACTGACTGTAAGCCGTTACATAAGAGAAATGTTAGAAGAAAATGTCGTACCTTTTACCTCCTCTATCGATGACGACTTCGTTTTGATGCACGGTAATGCTCGTTCAACTTAAGCATATCTTAATAACGTGAATACCACAGTTATGGAGTGGCACAACGGCAGGTCGGAAAACGCCATCCGTATTCTCTGCGAGCAGCGCTGCCATTGTTATTTTAAAACCCGTACCAAAATATTATGTCCGCATATTCATCATTTTCGTATCTATTTCAAAAACCACGCAATTCGAGCGTTGCAAAGAAAAAATCCACGTTTACTCGTAATAAGAAATGAGTACCTACTTATTTTATTAATTATACATTTGTGTTTTCGTCAAGTGCCGTACATTTATGTAGTAAGCTAATAGAGGAAGCTTGCGCGGTGGTCCCATATAGATAGATATTAACTTTACTTGCGTAGTTTTTGAGTTAGCTTCGATAAATACGTATTTAATCCACTTTGTGCATCTTGATGATGTTATAACACTTCCTGGCACTGTTGTCTACATAGCAAGTAGTAGTATAAGAATTGGTGTGGGGTAGGCACCATAACTAAAAAATTAAAAACAAAAACTTTTTTACAACAATATAATAATCGAGTTCCAAAAAAAACAAAACACTAAAAAGTGAAAGTTGGTGGCAAAAAACTTAAATAAAGATTAGAATTGAATTATTTTGAATTCTAAAATTAAAGTAATTTTTCACTTTGTAGTGTTTTTTTTTTTTTTGGAAGTCGGTTATGTTTAATAGCAAGCCAAGTCGAGTTTTTACTGAAAATTATCGGAGAGCACGGATAACACATGTACCACGGTACAATCGCATGAGCAGACTAAACATACACCACAATCCACGATTTGACTATTCAAACATTCAAAATGATATAAATAGCTGACACCGCACGTCTCCCGAGCACAGAAAATGCCTACCTGACTCTTTTTTCATTGTTTAAAGGTGCCAGGTAGAGTAAGCCGGATTATTTTGTATCGAAGTTCCGTTACGTTGTACTACGACTTGGGTCTATTCTAATAATATTATTTTAAGATTTTATGAACATGTCTAGTAGATGATATACCTTTTTGAATAGCTAAAGAGACGTAGAAGTTTTTTTAAATTATTTGCAGAATCTGTTCCATACATTTCTTTTTAAAGCTATTCTAAGTTAGGTACACTATTAGAAAATTCTTTAATCCTAACCGTTGTCGAGCAGTTTTTTTTAAGCTGTTAGTAGTAGGTTCAGTATTTGTTGATCATTTTTATTAACGGACATGTCTTCTAACTAGGTACATCAAAAAACAGACTCTAGGAGCTCTAATCCTAAAGAAAACGACTAAAAAGCCAAAAACTAAAGGATTTTCTTTTTAATCTTTAAAATTCAATACCTCCATAACGGTTAAGTTTCGGACACCTTATTACAGAATCAAATCTATCAGAAATAAACTGAATTATATTTCAATAATAGTCCTTTAATAATCCAGTACGACTTTCCCTGTAATCCTGTATACACTACTGTAATACAGTATGAACTAGTTCAGGGGGTATTGTGACTTTTACTGGTGGCCTCATATACATATTGTACACACAAATAAATAAAAAATAAAAAGAAGTAAGAAGGCAGAGTATTTTTGTAAACAACTATGTAGTATAAGTTAGGAATATTAATTGTTAAGCAAATTGACACCCTACGTCAATTTTAAGTCTTATAGCTATTTCACACAACTGTCATTTACACAGACTATTTCAGTTGGTAGTCAGAATGACTTTACGTAGTTACAGATCGACAAGACTTCTTTTCTTTTTTTTATAACAATTTTGTTTACATACATTATGTTTTCATGACAAATTTTTAATAAATGCCCATGATTAATTTTTTACTTAATAAAACTCTGATTATTATTTTTTTTTAATCCTATTTCAAGGATAGCAACTATTTATAAAATAACATGTAATTTCATTCATTGCACACGCTTTTAGCCATTCAAACCTTTACTTACGTACTTGCTTTATGGAAAATCTTACTTACAACTCAAATAACAAGGCTAAAGCGTAGAGTTACTTAGTAGGTACATACAATATGATGAAAGTCAGAAATCTAGTTTGAAGGATCATGCATTTATTCAAATAACATTAACCGCAGCTCTCCTGCCATAATAATTATCGGAGATAATTCCATCCTGCAAGTGTGGAGTGTACTGAGGAGAGTGCGTTTTAAGCAAGTTTAATGTTGTTGAAGGACTAGCAAAACAGGTGTATTATTAAAAAAAAAAACCGGCCAAGTGCATGTCGGACCACGCACAATGAAGGGTTCCGTAGCTGGGATGAATTTACAAAAACAAACGTACAACGTAGTTGAAAAACAAGTTCTCCCATACATTCTAACTGCAAAAGTTTGTACGCACAATATTGAGAGATTTAACATGCTTTTTTAAGACCATAGACTTCTTATAAGTTTTCCTATAATCTGTAGGTATAGAAATATTTTCTGTAATTTTTCAAAAGGGGGGGGGGGAATGGTCTATTTTCGTCTATTTTATTAAATAACATTAAAACAAATTATATTTATACAGCGTGAAATATTAATGGTTGTTTTCCTGCGGCATGCGGCAGAACGATTTGCACTCAGTAGAGCTACCGATTCATGGAGTTAAATTTAAAAAATAAAAATGTTTTTGTTTTCAAATAATTATAAAAATATGATCTCAACTCGAAAGCGTGAGAATCAATAGTAACTCACGTGCACCCGCCCGCTACCTACCATCTTTGAAGCAGGGACCGGCCGGATACTCGTTGAAAGGGTTTTTGAAGGGGTTTTTTTAAGCGCTTCAAAAAAAAACCCTATGATACATGTTACACCTTCGAACGGGTGTAGTTAACCCGTTACGAACGGGTTACCCTTTCAACACCCTATAACACTGTAACAGGGTAAGCCATTCCAACTCAAGACATTGTAATATGCACTATTTACAATCGATATTAGTTTGAAAATTGCATAACCACGACCGCACGTGACATCGTACCGCGCCCGGCGGTCCGCCAATCTTGCGTGTACCGACTTGCCGAGCGCCTTGTAAACATGGAAAAATAACTATTGTCTATATGATCTTATAGTTCAATTTTGCTCGTCACACATGCTAAACATTGTAATAATATTTATTTAATCGTGTCAATACTTGTTTATTTTCATCATTCGTCATTTTATTCGGAACTCGGACGGAACTACTCAAGCTACTACTAGCAACTAATAGCTGATTAGGTAATCCAGGGTAACACGAAAAAAAGCTTTTCGAGAAGGTCACATCTTCAAAGGCTTAAGCCATTGAGGGGTTAACCCCTTCACGTGGTTACCTTAATAAAGGTGTTAACCATTTCGCTGGGTTTCGAGGATGTAACTCGAACAAAAGGTAACACTGCGATATGAGTTACCCCATGTACGGGTTACCCTGTCCAAAGGCTTAACTCTTAAGCGGGGTTGTCCGGTCCCTGCTTTGAAGATACCACGCGGCGGCGCGGTAAAAGTGATGAGCGATTCGTAAATGTTTAGAGCAAAATAAACTGTCGCCCGAAGTGATACGGCATAATCTAGCCCGCAAGCACGCGGCGAGCGCTTCGCCACGCACCCGCGCTCCCCGCCGACGCGCCAGCTCTCTCACTCAGTTGTACTGCGTCCCCGCCGCGACCGACCGCCGACCGACCGCCGCGCGTCGCACGTGTAGTGCCAGTGCGTTATCGTAATTTATAAAAATGGATCGACATTACAGTTTTTCAAATTTGGAGTACGTCGCTATGTTGCAACTGTACGCTAGGGCTAATTATAACTCCTATGCTGCCCGCAGACTTTACGCGGAGCCGCATCACCTGAAGTCGCTCCGTTTTCGCGGGATTATGAACCCCAAGTCCCACAGGCCCGGACGATCTTAGCGGCGACACAGCGACTACTCGATCATGGGCAGTTCAAGATGGCCGTCCACTCGCCAGAGCTCGACGAGGAGATCGTCGTGTACTTCGAAAGGGATCCTCGTCAAAGTACGCGTCTGGCTGCAGCAAGGTTTGACGTAAGCCAATATTACGTCTGGAAAGTCCTTATCATTTCCGAAAAGTAAATAAACTCTACGAAAACGACGCGATGGCCAGAGTAGCTTTTAGTCAGTGGTTTATTGAAAATCTATAGCAAAATATGATAGCAAAAGAGTACGTAGTATCATATCAGCTGTAGGTAGCGCAAGGCTCAAAGCCACGCGCAGTCGTCCGTTTGCGCTGTAGCTATATATTGGTTCGAGATCGCGTTCGAGTTTTGTTTTTCACAAATGTAAATCTGCCATTTTTAATACTTTATTTTTTTTTTTTATAAATCGATTGTACTATCAAGACAAAATCATTTTGCTTCGGGAAAACAACCATTAAAATTTCACACTTTATATACTTCAGACCCTCACAGTAAGCCCTTTCATTTGATATGTCACAAGGTACAGTTTGCAAAACTTTTTATTTTCTTATTTGCCCCCAAAATTGACCATCATATTCAAAACTAATTTATTTACGTTACACGTCCGTGATTGGGACACAGAAATTCATAAGTGTACCAAATTTCTACTTAAGAGCCCCACGAAGCATGCGTGCGTGCATGCGTTTTGCTCATACAAAAAAAAATAGCAAAATAATTTGTAAATCAAACATATTCTGAAGGTAGTGTGTATTTATTCCAATTGGATTACAGAATATCTAGGTTCCCAAATATATATTTTGAAAGGACACTGATTTGAAGAGATTTTGACGACGAATTTAAAATGTCTATAGAAAACTTATTTTTTTCATATTTCCTGTTTAAATCAATGTTCTTATTTAATATATATATATATTTGAGAACCTAGATATTCTGTAATCCAATCGGAATAAATACACACTATCTTTATGTTTGATTTACACATTATTTTGGTATTTCGTTTGTATGAACTACGCATGCTTTGGACGCCCCTTAGTCGGTCCATTAGATTCGGAGCAAATTGGCGGTGACAGATTGGCAGATAGCAGCAAATTGGCAGATAGACAGACACACACACGAGTGATCCTATAAGGGTTCAGTTTTTCCTTTTGAGATACGGAACCCTAAAAATTAAACATGCTTTCATCATTCTGGATAATTATCATCTAGGACTAGAGTGCTTGTCAAGACGACTCAAACGAGCCCAAACTCGATAGGGTCGCGTCGTTTTTTACTGAGTTACTGTGGCCACCGGTTTCATCATCAGATCAGCTCGATGGTACCAAAACACTGCATTGTGACCGATTTTACATCGTCTGCCAAATTTCAGATTAATCGAACTGGAAATTTAAGTGGCCGTACAGGAAATTTTGCCGATTTTGCTGATTTACCTGATTTTACAGTTAAAATACTGTATTTCTATTAAGTTTTGATGCACAACATGTAAGATCATAAAAATCGGTACTACTCGTGCTTCTTTCCGAAGACCTGGAAAGAAGCACGAGTAGTACCGATTTTTAAGTCGGGTGACAAGTCCGCCGCGAATAACTATAGACCAGTATCTATTTTGTCTGTTTTTGACAAGGTGTTCGAAGCTTTAGTATACCCTATACTTTCGTGGCATGTGAAACAAATTTTGATGCCTGAACAACACGGCTTCATGAAAGGCCGTTCGACTGGAACCAATCTTGCATGCTTTATATAGATTATATAGATTTATATAGATTTAGTCAATGCCGTAGACTGTGGATCACCTGTAGATGTAATCTACACTGATTTTAGCCAGGCTTTTGACAAGGTGGATCAAAAATTTTTGTAAACAAATTACACACAATTGGAATTGCAGGAAACTTGTTGAAGTGGTGTGAGTGTGTGAGGAACTTGTTAAACGCACAGTTAAAGTTGTGGGCAACGATTATTCGTCAAACCTGTTTCTGACACCCTCAGGCGTAATCCAAGGCTCCCATCTGGGCCCATTGTTTTTCAATATATTTATAAATGACGTGGCGTCTTGTTTTGTACACTCAAAGATATACTTATACGCAGATGATCTAAAAATTATAAAACGAATTGAGTACAATCAGGATCCATATAAACTCCAAAAAGACAGACCGTTTTTCCCAGTGGTGTTTGGACAATAACATGTTAATTCTGACAAATGCAATCACGTCCATTTTTCTAGAAAAAAAGAACCGTATTTTCGTAATTATAAAATGAATGACCAAATTATTTACGAGAAAGAAGTTATTCGTGATTTGGGTGTTTATATTGACAAATTGGCGGTGACAGATTGGCAGATAGCAGCAAATTGGCAGATAGACAGACACACACACGAGTGATCCTATAAGGGTTCAGTTTTTCCTTTTGAGATACGGAACCCTAAAAATTAAACATGCTTTCATCATTCTGGATAATTATCATCTAGGACTAGAGTGCTTGTCAAGACGACTCAAACGAGCCCAAACTCGATAGGGTCGCGTCGTTTTTTACTGAGTTACTGTGGCCACCGGTTTCATCATCAGATCAGCTCGATGGTACCAAAACACTGCATTGTGACCGATTTTACATCGTCTGCCAAATTTCAGATTAATCGAACTGGAAATTTAAGTGGCCGTACAGGAAATTTTGCCGATTTCGCTGATTTACCTGATTTTACAGTTAAAATACTGTATTTCTATTAAGTTTTGATGCACAACATGTAAGATCATAAAAATCGGTACTACTCGTGCTTCTTTCCGAAGACCTGGAAAGAAGCACGAGTAGTACCGATTTTTAAGTCGGGTGACAAGTCCGCCGCGAATAACTATAGACCAGTATCTATTTTGTCTGTTTTTGACAAGGTGTTCGAAGCTTTAGTATACCCTATACTTTCGTGGCATGTGAAACAAATTTTGATGCCTGAACAACACGGCTTCATGAAAGGCCGTTCGACTGGAACCAATCTTGCATGCTTTATATCGGATTTAGTCAATGCCGTAGACTGTGGATCACCTGTAGATGTAATCTACACTGATTTTAGCCAGGCTTTTGACAAGGTGGATCAAAAATTTTTGTAAACAAATTACACACAATTGGAATTGCAGGAAACTTGTTGAAGTGGTGTGAGTGTGTGAGGAACTTGTTAAACGCACAGTTAAAGTTGTGGGCAACGATTATTCGTCAAACCTGTTTCTGACACCCTCAGGCGTAATCCAAGGCTCTCATCTGGGCCCATTGTTTTTCAATATATTTATAAATGACGTGGCGTCTTGTTTTGTACTCTCAAAGATATACTTATACGCAGATGATCTAAAAATTATAAAACGAATTGAGTACAATCAGGATCCATATAAACTCCAAAAAGACAGACCGTTTTTCCCAGTGGTGTTTGAACAATAACATGTTAATGCTGACAAATGCAATCACGTCCATTTTTCTAGAAAAAAAAGAACCGTATTTTCGTAATTATAAAATGAATGACCAAATTATTTACGAGAAAGAAGTTATTCGTGATTTGGGTGTTTATATTGACAATAAGCTTCGGTTTAATATTCACGTTGATAAAATTGCTACTAAAGGGTTTAAGATGTTGGGTTTCATTCTGCGTAACTGCTCAGATTTTAAGCGTGCCTCAACTAAAATTGCAATGTTTAACTCAATAGTCAGATCAGGTTTAGAATATTGCAGCATAGTGTGGACTCCGTTCTACGAAATACATAAACGTCGTTTAGAATCGTTGTTTAGAATATTCGGAGATTATTAAAAAGTTGTGCCAATTAATTATTGTCCTGCACGAATAACTCTAATTCAATATTGTAACTATTTAAGTGAGCCTATTAATGTAAAAGGGTACGATGGGGCTGACATATCTTTGATAAAAGCCCCTAAATAAATATAGATTAAAAAAAAAAAGTCTACATATCAGTTACTTCGCGCTAAAGGCTTTAAAACCAATCTGGGTCATTTTTCCACCATTAACAGAATGTAGATTCAATTTTGTCGCCTGTCACGCTCACCCAGCGTAGACATTGATGTGTCTTACTCTTTACATAAAGTCAAGTATGTCTTGCATAGGGCATTATCATAAAAGTGTGAAACTAATATTGCATAAGTACTTACATCTATCTAAATAAGTAAAATATGTTTTGTAACTGCATTTCCTACTCCTATGTTTAATGCATGCCGTGGCAGCATTTAATTAAGGCTACACTATAAAATGTAAAAATAATGTGAGTATTTTAACATGTATTTTTAGTGTAGGAAGCCGGGGCAATACGGGCCCCCGGATTAAAATGGACACCCCCTCTCCCCCGCAGGATAATAAATCGAGACGCTCGGAACTAGTCGGATCGCATTTCAGTCGACCTCGCGCTAGCGAGACAAGTGATTGTGTGTGTGTTGCTGCGCGTCGTTCGTCGACAGAACGAAAGTACGTAAGTTGATGTTTTTGATATTATTTTTCATTTTTAAGTCTGCGTTGTAACTAATTCGTGAATGTGTTAAATGCTCAGTTATTAAGTAAAATCCTACGTTCAATTATGTAACTAAATAACTAGAACGAATTGTGAACTAACTACCAAATATTCGTTTGATTAGGTTAACATTAATTTTATTTGACCTCGGGGGCATAATGGGCAGGGTGCCGGTTTGCCTCGGATAATTGTATTGAGTTTATGTTTTTTTTCTGCAGATACAATTATGGTTCGCCACTACCAAAGGAAGACAGAACGTGCCAAATGGAGCTTGGAGGAGATGGAAGCAGCAGTAAGGGATGTGGCAAGCGGAAGGTTAAGCTGTAAACGGGCCGCTCTTGAGTACAATATGCCACGATCAACTTTGCAACGAAAACTCGAAGAAAACAAAAAGAAACAATATTTATCACCAACAAAACTAGGTAGCTATAGACCGGTATTCTCAACTGCTCAAGAATAAGAGTTAGCTTCATATATTAAAGACATGGAAGTTAGATTGTTTGGTTCGTCTCCAAAAGAAGTTCGCCAGCTGGCCTATCAATTGGCCACAAAAAATAACATCCCACATAATTTTGATACGACTACTCAAACAGCTGGCGAGGATTGGTTAGCAAATTTCCTAAAACGCAATTCTTCTGTGTCACTGCGCAAGCCTGAAGCCACATCCGCTGCTCGAGCCATGGGCTTCAACCGCCAAGCTGTGGAGGCTTTCTTTAAAATTTTAGTTGAGACAGTAGATGAATATAAAATTACAGCGGATAAAGTTTATAACGTTGATGAAACCGGAATGACTACTGTAGCAAAAAGCCTTGGAAAAGTTGTGGCCACCAAAGGTAGAAAACAAGTTGGGTCTTTGTCATCCGCAGAGCGTGGGCAACTGTTTACATTCGAAATATGTATGAGTGCTACAGGGGTTTTTATGCCGCCCATGTTCATATTTCCACGTCAAAGACTTAAGCCTGAACTAATGGATGGAGCTCCTCCCAATTCTTGGGCAGAATGTAATGAGAAAGGTTGGATAACAAAGGAAATTTTCTTGAAATGGTTTAATAAGTTTGTGACCTGGTCCAGAGCTACGAAAGAACAACCAGTTTTATTATTCCTAGATGGACACGCTAGCCATGTTAAAAGTTTAGAACTCATCGATGTTGCCAAATCAAGCGGTGTCCATATTATCTGTTTCCCTCCGCATTGCACGCACCGTCTCCAACCGCTGGATGTTAGTTTTATGAAACCACTAAGTGCATATTATAGAGAAGAAGTTAAAAAATGGCTGCGAACGAATCCAGGGCGTGTAGTGACACATTATCAAGTAGCTGCCCTATTTTGCAATGCGTTTTTAAAATCTGCGACAATGCTTGTAGCAATTAATGGTTTTCGTAAAACAGGCATATGGCCTATTAACCCAGGCGTCTTTAGTGATGAGGATTTTTTAGCTGCTGACACCACAGATCTACCTATAGATGATACAATTGTACCACCGTCACCTTTGAATCAAGAGTCCCAACCACAACCGTTGACTATTCACCATCCCACACAAAGTCCAACTGGCTCTCTGACACAACCAAATATCGTGCAGCCTCCTATTTCGCCCTCTCCGGGTCCATCAACAATCCTACAGCTATGTACAGCTCCACCACCTGCAACATCTTTTAATGTCATGTCGCCAGTAGATATCATGCCAAAACCCAAAGCACGAGTCCAAAAACGAGTCACTAGGAAACGCGGAAAAACGGCATTAATAACCAGTTCACCTTTTAAGAAGGACCTGGAAGAAGTCCAGACATGGAAACCAGTGACTTGTGAGAAGAAAGGAAAGAAGAAAAAGACGAAGAAGAATGAAAAAATAAGGAAAACGAATCGGAGGAAGAGTATGTGGAGTGTTTGTACTGTGGATATTGGTACTCGGAATCTGCTGAGGGTTGGGTGACTTGCCGTGCATGTCACAAATGGGCCCACTGTTCTTGCGCCGGTGAAGAGGATAATGATGACGAGTCCCTTCATATTTGTACATTTTGTGCTCGGTTTTAAACTTACATAAGTGAATATGCCTGTGTATGCCTATTTTGCCCCGCATATGACCATTTTACCCCGGACACGGGGCAAAACAGGCAGTTTCTTTTATTTCTTTAAGTTTGATTATGTTCTATGTTCTATGTTATTGGGTTTGGTTTCCGCACTTAATCCTTCAAGTGGACCATTGTGCGTGAGCCATAGCGGCCGTCGGGGTTTATTCCAACCAGCCCACCTCCCTCCAGAAGTTGGTCACGGCTTCTGGTCTGTTCAGAACATCTGTTAAAGATTTGGGTGCCCCGAGGGTTTCTGTTCTAATCTGGGCAACGCCTGTGCACTCGAAGAGCACATGTGGAACGGTTTCCTCAGCCTCCATGCAAGCTCTGCACAGAGGGCTGTCCGTTATGCCCATTGTGTAAAAGTGTTTGTTCAGCGAGCAGTGTCCTGTGATGGTCCCCGTCATCAGGCGCAGACCATTCCTATCCAGGCGTAAGAGTCGCCTGGTTAGTTTGCCATCTAGGCTTGGCATAGCCTCCCTGAACTGCTTGCACCCTGGTGCCGAGGACCACCACTCCTCTGCTTTTGTTTGGGTGATCTCTTGCAGCCCTCTGCGTAATTGTTTGAAGGGGATGGGTACGATTGGTTCGGGTCCATAGACTGACGCACTGGATGCCCTCCTAGCAAGTTCGTCCGCTGCATCGTTACCCAAAGACCCACTGCGTCCTTTTATCCATTGCAGTGTCACTGTATTGCGGTTGGATACCGTTGTTCGTTCTAACGCATTGTGACATTCTAGTATTAATCTTGAAGTAATATATTTTTTCTCTAAGGTTTGGAGTACTGAGGCACTGTCGGAGAGTATACGTATATGGGTATCCGTAACTCTCCTGGCCTCTATGGCATACGCCGCTTGAATAATGCCCACACATTCTGCCTGGTAGACAGTGTTGAACATTCCCAGCGGGCTGGATATGTTTATGTTGAGGTCGAGCGAGAAAACTCCGGCACCGGTTCCGGAGTCGGTCTTTGACCCATCAGTGTAAACTCTCAGCTCGTTCGGGCCCGAGTAGTCACGCTGTTCTTCCGTGAGTATTATGTTCTAATGTTGTTTCGGGGCTCTGTCGCAGGCTGATGCCATCATTGGCCGTCTTTTGATCGCATCCTCCCTAATGCGTATGTGTTTAACCCTGGAGTCTTTGCTCAGGGTTCCGGTTATGTTGAGCCTAAAGGCGGCCAAGGCTGCCTCCTCTCTCACAATGAGGTATAGTGGAGGCAGTCCAAGCATTGCCTGTAATGCGTCCGTAGGTGCGGTTCTCATGCAGCCAGTGATTGCCACACAGGCTAATCGCTGTAGTTTTTCGAGATCTTTCCGGGTTGTGCTCAGGTCTGTCCTGGGCCACCAGACTAGTGAGCCATAGGTAATGATCGGCCTGATAACTGCGGTGTATAGCCAGTAAGTGACTTTAGGGTTAATCCCCCAGTTCCTACCAAGCAGTCTCTTACACTGCCACAGGGCTATGCTGGCTTTTGTGGTGATGTAATTAGTATGTCTTGCCCAGTTCAACTGTTTGTTCAAAAAGATGCCCAGGTATTTGGTTTCAGTCGATAGGCTTAGGGTAGTTCCAAAGAATCGTGGTAGTTGTAGTGTTGTCAGCTTCCTCTTTTTTGTAAAAAGAATCAGCTCGGTTTTGGTAGGGTTCACTGATAGTGTATGTTTATTGCACCAGTCCTCTACTATCTTCAAGGCCTGACGCATGAGATTACATAGAGTGTTTTCGTGGGTGCCATTTATTATTATGGCTATGTCATCAGCATAGCCAACAGTGAAATATCCTTTATCATTGAGTGTCTTAATAAGGCTGTCTACGACCAGGTTCCATAGCATCGGAGAAAGGACGCCCCCTTGCGGGCAGCCCTTTGCTACAATGGCCCTTGTAGTGTCGTTCACTGTCACTTGTACAGCTCTCAGTTTGAGCATGTTTGTGATCCAGCCACTCAGGGTTGAGTCTATGCCGTGTCTGTTTAGGGCCATGCCAATACTGTTGAACATGGTCTTGTCGAAGGCACCCTCAATGTCAATGAAGGCGGCCAGTGCTGAGCATTTGTGGTCCACTGCGCACTCAATCTTGGAAACCACAGTTTGTAGTGCAGATTCCGTTGATCTGCCAGTGGAGTACGCATGCTGTTGTTTGTGTAGTGGTTTTATCCTAAGAGGTCCATCTCGGATGTATCTATCACATAGTCTCTCGAGGGTTTTCAGTAAGAAGGATGTGAGGCTTATAGGCCTATAAGACTTGGGTTGTGTATAGTCAGTCTTTCCAGGTTTGGGTATGAAAATAACCTTCACTTCGCGCCATGCAAGGGGTATGTATCTAAATGCTAAGCAGGCTCGGTAGATTTCCACCAGCCATGGCATCAGATGATCTACCCCCCCACTGCAGTAAGGCTGGGAAGATGCCATCCAGTCCTGCGGACTTGTATGGCTGGAAGGTATTTATGGCCCACTTTATTCGGTCTTTTGTTTAAGTTTGTTTAGCATCAAAGACTGGTAGACTGAGATAATTATTTTACGTTAATTTTAAAGAACATCAATGAGACTAATAAATGGCTGTCGATTTTTTCATTATCTTGTTTTTCTAAGGTTTTATTCAAGATTTTCCTTAAGGGGCCCGCATTGCCCCGGTTTCCCCTATGCTTTGTTGGTTGCCCTTAAATAAATAAATAATTTTAAGTATGATCTAATGAATGATGTACTTTTATTTTGCGTCCAGATTGCGAGGTCGGTTTAAGTTGCAAACGAGGCCCCGTTTGCAACTTAAGCCGACCAAGTTTCCATGAGAAAGAAGCCTTAGGCCAGAAGTGAACCCTACCAAAGGTTAACGTTTCCATGGGACCGATGTGGATAGTAGCAGCAAGCCAAGCAGAATATAATATTAGGTTTATCGAAGTAACAGTAGGTGTAGAAACATTCACAGCAGAAAAATGTCTATTGCGACGCGATTTTTTTTTTGGTGTGGACCTATTGCAGTTGGTTACTATCTGCCGCGTGAATATCAAAAATTATCCCAAGGGAATCGGTGATGTCAGACTCGGGTTCATCCGGGTCAAAAGATATTAATTTTGTGTATGTAGATGAAGGGGCTTGGTGTGAGTTCATGGTGTCTAATATTCTTTGAAAAATGGCTTCCACGCCATTTGAAGAAAAGAGACATCTGCTGGGCCATAGTGGCATTTGATTGATTAAGAGGTGGGGGTCCCAGTTCTTATTACAAATAATAATCTGGGATAATCTTCGATATTCACGACAGCGGAGCCGCGGGTGGCAGATAAAAATAAATAAAATAAAACACCGGCTTGCGGCCACGCGCTAGCCGCTAGGTAGCCGCGGGAGTCGCGAGGCGGTGCGGTCACGGTGGCGTTGGCTGCCCGCGCCTATACAGGATAAGTTTAAAAGGATTGTGGATGTTTTAGGAGGTAATTAGGTGCATAAAACTGGACAACTTTCCCCAAGGAACATAGGTCGAAATCTTAAAATTGAAAATCGACTTTTCATACATAGTGACTGGTCATGTGACTTACGTAGGTACCTATGTTTGTATGAGGAGTTGAATTTTATTTTTTAGATTTAGATTTATGTTCTTTGGCGAAAGTTGTTTTATGCCCGTGATTACCTCCTAAAATATCCGCACTCCTTTGAAAATTGTCCTGTATAAGCCGAAGACGCGAGCGCGTCGCAACAGACATTTTTCTGCTGTGAATGATTCCACACCTACTAATATTACATTCTGGTTGGATTACCGACTTGCGGCCGTGGCTAGCCGCAAGGTAGCCGCGGGAGTCGCGGGGCGGTGCGGTCACGGTGGCGGTGGCTACCCGCGCCTATATAAGCCGAAGGTGCGAGTGCATCGCAACATACATTTTTCTGCTGTGAATGATTCTACACTTACTGTTACTTCAATAAAACTAATATTACATTCTGCTTGGATTACCGGCTTGTGGCCGCGCCCTAGCGCTGTGTAGCCGCGGGAGTCGCAGGGCGGTGCGGTCACGGCGGCGGTGGCTGCCGTGCCTATACAACCTGAAGACGCAAGTTCCTGGCTCAGATGAAATCACCAATAGGGTGATCCAACTTTTCTTTGCCCACATAATAATGCCATCTTCAATGGTGCCCTGAGTCACAACATCTTCCCACAAGCGTGAAAAAAGTTCATCCCCAAACCCGGCAAGCCGAAAGCTGAGCCCGCTAGCTACCGCCCCATCAGTCTGCTCAATATCCTAAGCAAAATCTGTGAGAGACTTATTTATAAGCGCCTCAGAGACTACGCCGAGGCAAAGGGGCTCATCCCTAACGAGCAGTTTGGTTTTCGAACCCCACATTCCTGTGTGCAACAGGTCCACCACATCATCGAACACATAAGCGTTGGATAACTACGTAGTTCAATGACGGGTGCTGTTTTCTTCGACATAGCGATAGCGTTCGACAAAGTCTGGCACAACGGCTCAATATAAAAGGTGTAACTTAAATAACGCACAACCTCTTAAGGAGTCATTGTACTCATCATTGTGAAGAACTTTTACTATGGGACCAAACCATTGACCACCATTGAGTACAAAACCCAAACTGCGGCCAAGAAACTAGGCATATAGGGTGAAGCGATACTTTACGCCTGGACAGCTTTTAACTCTTTGCAAAGGGCAAGTCCGATCCTGCATGGAGTATTGCAGCCACCTTTGGGATGGATCAGCAAAGTACCAACTAGCCACGCTTGACTCGGTGGAACGCTAAGAGGCTCATTGGCGACGTAAAACTGGTGGATGCCAAGCTTCATAGCTTGGTTCATCGCCGCAAGGTTGCCTGCTTGTCGCCCTTCTACAGATTGTACTTCGGAGAGTGTGCTCAAGAACTCCACGACCTCATTTCGCCGGCCCCTTTCTACCATCGGACATCTAGACGCACTGCCAGTTACCATCCCTACCTAGTTGCTACTCCACCAATTCGCACTAAGCGCTTCCAAATGTCTTTTATAATGCGCACAGCAAAAGAGTGGAACTCACTACCTGCGTCTGTGTTTCCGAGCGCATACAACCCTAATCTCTTCAAAGTGAGAGTGAACAGGCTTCTTCTGGGTAAGCTCACTCCATAGACTAGAGTCAAGAGCAAAGCCATCTTAAAAAAAAAGTATATCATAGACATAAAAATCATCATTCGAGGGCGACCGCGGGCTTACAGTAGCTGTGAACCTATGGTGTTCGGTTGACATTCGAGCACACATTGACATGACCTATGCCCATTGACATGACATATGCTAGTTTTTTATGTATATAGCCCAACAGTCAAGGGGTCACTTGTTTGTGTTAACTCCAGCGGGCCTAGCCAAAGTAACATTCGATTAGCGATGACGCTAGTAGAAAAGGCAAAAATGTACCTATGCGGTTGATATAAGCTATCATATAAGGAAACACAGACGCAGTGAGTCTGCGTCTGTGTTTCCGAGCGCATACAACCCTAATCTCTTTAAAATGAGAATCAACAGGCTTCGTCTGGGTAAGCTCACTCATCGTCGACTCTGTCTCTGTCGCCTCCGACCTAGACTAGAGTCAAGAGCAAACCCATCTTAAATAAAAAAATAAAAAAAATGAAATCGCGAAAAAAGATCAGCTGTTTAGTAAATTTTGACGAAATATGTAAACGTAAATATACTGAACAGCTGATTTTTTTCGCGATATCAGGTTTGGTCCCATAGTAAAAGTTGTTATTTAAGTTATACCTTGTATAAGCTCTACAAACTCTCACTCTCTAAGTCTCGTGCTCATCTTACGAGACTTTTTGTCCAATCACACTTTCTGCTATCACATCGAGGGAGCGTTATCCTCCCCCAGCCCATTCGTGCAGGGGTCCCACAGGGCTCTGTGCTTGCTCCCCTCATTCTTACGCTATTCACCAGCGATATCTCAAAAAGTAAAAATACGCAGTTAGCTCTGTTCGCAGATGACGCGGCTATTTACTATACCGGCCAAGGCCAAGACCCGATATCTAGCATTCTCCAAACAGCAGTCAATAAAGTCGGCGCCTTGTTCAGGAAGTGGAGAATCGAAGTCAATCCCGACAAAAGTTAAGCGGTTCTCTTTCTGAAATCGCGTCTCAACCGAACCCCTCTTCGACCGATCACTATGTTCGACCTAGTTCAAGCGGGCCAAATACCTAGGTGTGACTCTCCACAAACACCTCACCTTCTCTGAGCACATAAAGCAGGTGCGTTCGCGCGCCGCTATCGCTTTCGATAGACTCCACTCCGTTCTGAATGCACTTAGCAAATTGTCTCTTAAGTGCAAATTGCGCATCTATACAGCGTGCATTCGCCCAATCTTGACCTATACGGGTTCAGTTTTTGCACAACATATTCGCCACAAGCTTCGCCACATCCATAGGATGCAGACCCTGCTAAATCCATTCCTCCGACAACCGATTCCTCCGATTTGTTCGAAACGAAATCCTCCACCTAGACCTTAAAATTCCCACTATGCATCAATTCTTGAAACGCAATTCCAACGTTTCTTCGATACAGCAGTCAAACATCGTAATCGGTTGTCAAGGTAGCCAGTTATATCCCCTCTAAATTCAGTCAAGTCCGCCACCCAAGGCATGTTCTAACAGACCCCAAATAACCCCATAATACTTCTCCAGGAGAGTAGTAAGGACCGAAGGACCAAACACAAAACTACATTCCGAACTAGCCGCCGAGGTCCTTCGCGACGACCTCGACGTAATTGCTCGGTGAAGAAGTGCCAGCTAGTGGCGTAGGTGAGCCAGTAGCTTTAAATTCCCCTGATAATAATAATTACCCAGATTTGATGCAGCCTGTCCCATCTGGCTGTCCTCCCCCCAGCGACGCCCTAAGCCGCTAAGTTCGCTTAAGGCAGCCACAGGATTGCCTGGTTAAGTAGTCACGGCATCTCAAGGCTAGTATTTTTCTAGATATTAGACAACTGACTCTTTCTAAGACAAACAGGACAGCTCGTCAATTGGTGAAAAAAATTAAAAATGAGTCTCTGAATTCCCAATATTCTTTTCCCTCTTGGGCACAATGGCGGTTTAATTGCACAGTAAATATTATAACATATTTAGTACTTACCTTGTGCCCATTCAACACTAAAATCATTTAGCTTGTTTTTATTTTTAGGTCAATTATTTAATTCTTTTTGGACAAGGCACGCGTGTATTTTAATTTTTTTTATTTATTGGAGATGTTATAACTGATCTATGATATTTGTTTACTCAAATTCTACAAAGCAATGGTACGTACTAAATCAAGGAATACCTATGATAAATGCATAAAAACGTAAGTAGTGTGTCATTTATTATTAAATAGCGTTTGCTAGCGGCTTCGCCCGCGTGGATGTCGAAAATTAATCCACGGAAACGTACTACCGGAAAAAAAGGATTCTGGTTATAAGCTATAACCCTATTAGAAGCATAATACTAATGATTGAAATACTATCGTGATTTCATGCAAGTCTAGTACTTTTATTAGGGTTACTTCTCAAAAATTGTGCACTAATGATTGTAATATTTATGTAGGTACTATCTTGAATTAATGCAAGCCTAGTACTTTTTGTTTGCATGCAACGTACCACCGAGACAAAAAGTATCCTATGTGTTAATCCAGGTTATAAACTATCTGTATGCCAAATTCCATCAAAAAGACGTTCAGTAGTTTTTGCGTAAAAGAGTAACAAACATACGCACACAATCACAAACTTTCGCCTTTATAATATTAATAAATGTGATTAATTACATCGGGAGGACATTCACAGCTCTGATACAATATTCAATCGAAAGGCCAAATATATTTCGAGTACCCACTTAGTAATGTAAAGCGGATTCCAAACAGTTTATGCGGTATGATAGACCCGGCATAAATACCGATATATCTGTATATATATATATCTGTGTTAACTGGAAGCTTGCCACAGCTGTGCACCGAGGTGTGAAGTATTGATAGATTCACGTTTGACGTCGCATCAGCTGTTCCCACTTAGATTATATTACACTCAGTGATCGAGGCGTAGTACTAACTCTATGTCCCAGTTGCGCTTTTTTATAGACTAAATCACTATTTTATTGACAGTTGCGGGTAACCTGTCCGGGCATTCGTTTCAATACTCATTGTAAGCTATCATACAATGCCGGCTGAGGTAATATAGTGATCATTTATCCTACTAATCCTATTCTACTAATATTATAAATGCGAAAGTTTGGATGGATGTTTGTTACTCAATCACGCCAGAACAGTTGAATGGATCTGGATAAAATTCGGCACATATACATTATAGTTTGGAATAGTAACCACATAGTATACTTTTTATCCCGGAGAAATGTACGGTTCCGTGGGATAATTTCCAACATCCAGGTGAGCGAAGCCGCTGGCAAAAGCTAGTTATCCATGAAATAAGTTTTATGAGTGAAGTTGGTTTTACAAAACCTACTTCAGAGAGCGTAGAAAACAGTTTGGTGTACTTTAATTTTAAATATAGCTCAATTAACGAAATTATGTTTAGAAAGAAATGTTTATCGGCATATATTATACTCCCACCGCTTATTATTAAACCAGTAGGCGTCGCCAAAAGATTCTATTTCTACAATCGCTATCGACGCGCATCTTTATGGAAATGCTGATCTATGATCACGTGACATTTCGATAGCTTATATCAACCGCATACAATTTTGCCTTTTCTACTAGCGTCATCGCTAATCGAATGTTACTTTGGCTAGGCCCGCTGGAGTTAAAACAAACAAGTGACCCCTTGACTGTTGGGCTATATACACAAAAAACTAGCATATGTCGTGTCAATGGGCATAGGTCATGTCAATGTGTGCTCGAATGTCAACCGAACACCATAGGTTCACAGCTACTGTAAGCCCGCGGTCGCCCTCGAATGATGATTTTTATGTCTATGATATACTTTTTTTTTTAAGATGGCTTTGTTCTTGACTCTAGTCTATGGAGTGAGCTTACCCAGAAGAAGCCTGTTCACTCTCACTTTGAAGAGATTAGGGTTGTATGCGCTCGGAAACACAGACGCAGGTAGTGAGTTCCACTCTTTTGCTGTGCGCATTATAAAAGACGCATTGGAAACGCTTAGTGCGAACTCGCACTAAGCGGCCCCCTTCTACCATCCTACCACTAGGTAGGTATGGTAACCGAAAGTGCGTCTAGATGTCCGATGGCAGAAGCGGGCCGGCGGAATGAGGTCGTGGAGTTCTTACGCACACTCACCGAAGTCCAATCTGTAGAAGACCGATAAGCAGGCAGCCTTGCGGCGATGACCCAAGCTATGAAGCTTGGCATCCACCAGTTTTACGTCGCCAATGAGCCTCTTAGCTCTGCGTTCCACCGAGTCAAGCGTGGCTTGTTGGTACTTAGCTGATCCATCCCAAAGGTGGCTGCAATACTCTATGCAGGATCGGACTTGCGCTTTTAAAAAAGTTAAAAACGATGAGCCCTTAAGAGGTTGTTGGTTTTTTACCATTTACTCATCATTATGAACAAATTTTACTATGGGACCAAACCTGAAATCGCGAAAAAAAATCAGCTGTTCAGTACATTTATGTTCGCGATTTCATGTTTGGTCCCATAGTAAAAGTTGTCCATAATGATGAGTACAATTACCCCTTAAGAGTTGTTGGTGTTTTATCAATAACCCTGTATAAAGATTCTTATGCACACATGGTGTGCGCCAGACGTTTGAGAGGTTAAAAGTTAAAAATCACAACTAGGAAACATGTAACGTGTATGAATCCATGAAACTAAACGCATGTCAAAATACTTTAGAGCCCGCTGTGAGTCACGCTAGTCCAGCGACGCATGTAATAAACAAAACTTGACAAAATAACACCAGTGCTTATAAACTTCCCAAAATTATTCGAGGTTTAAGAATGGCCTATCTACTCTGCTTTATTAATAAGAGGTTCAGTATTTTACGAAGGAGTAAAGGCGAAAAAAAAAATTAAAAAAAATAAATCGACTTGCTAGCTACTACATGATATTTTCTGAAGGTCTGATGATGACCATATAAGTGCTTATCGGTTCTCAATAACGGAAATAGTTAGGATTACCCAACTTTCAACATTTATCTATAAGCCTTTGCCCAACCGCTTTTACGAATAACATTCATTTGTCGTTGATCTTAGTATAATTTAAAAAACAAAAAAGTGTTTTTGGCCCTTTTCCTTCAAAATAACAGTCAAACATCTCACATATACTCTTGTGCAAATAAGTAACATATAAACTTATCAATTAAAGTGTTAAACTATCGAAATTTAGTGAAAAACAATGTGACCTCTAAATCACGAGTGTTTGACCGCTGGCTGCATGACAAGTCAATTAGCGCGCAGTGCACGCCACACATGTGGTTGTGCAATTAGCGTAAGGAGCAGTTCGGCATGCGCTCGTACCCCGTGACGTACCTGAGCGATCACGGCATAGATAAAGTAACGTAGACGGCGCAACCATTGATACCTACGAGTATGAAGCGTTGCCTCTGGGAGCCAAAGATATTTGTGTACTATTTCTGTTTCTGTTAACAACCAAATTGTTTCAAGATGAAGTGTTCTGCATGTAACAATGATTTTAAACTTGGAGAAGAATATCTTCAGTCTTCGATTGAGCAGTGTGGTGGGCTATATACTACCTTTGCAACAACCAAAAATTGTCATTGCATGAAAGAGCTGTCTGGACCTGTTCTGAATGTCGTTGTGCCTCAAAAAGGGGGGGCTACAACTCAGAGATTGTTGATGGCACTCCACAGTCTGCCAGCGCCTCAAATATAACCCTCAGGAAAGTGTCATTTACCTGCTGTATGAGTGACCTCCCTAAGGACTTAAGCAATATTGTACTGGAGATGAAGGAACGAGTCTTGGAAATGAGTCTTAAGGTAACCGAAATATCACTACGTCACTGCGTGCCGGGCAAAGTAACGGTGATGAATTTTAAGATTGGCTGTAGTTTCAATTGTTTCAGTTCTTTGTCGTGTTCTTGATCACGTGATAACTTGTCGTAGTCAGTGTTTGAGGGACAGTGTTATTGCAGAATTGACTGATAAAGTGGAGTTGCCGTTCGCGGCGCGGGGTGTCGCTGCTACTTTGCGGCCTTGAGAGCGCGTAGGACAACGGTTTGTGATCAGTGTAGACGGTGACGTCACAGCCCTCGATGAGTCTTCTAAAATGCTACACAGACATGTAGATCGCTAGTAGTTCGCGATCATACGTGGTGTATCGAGATTGTGTAGCACTCATTGTTTTAGAAAAGAATGCTAGCGGTTTCCAAGCTCCGTTGTCGCGTTGTTGTAGCACCGCGCCGATGCCGTGGTCTGAGGCGTCCGTCTTGATGCAGAGTGGGGTGCCGGCAATAGGGTGCGTTAGCGTCACACATTCCAATATGCTTCGGCGGCATTTTTGAAATGCTTTTTTTGGCGGTCGGCGTCCACGTGATAGGCGTCTTGTCATTCTTTTTACCACTGTGCAGATATTTGTTGAGTTCGCCCTGCATGTCGGCTTGATTTGGTAAACAATCTGTATAGAAATTTAACATGCCCAGGAAACGACGAAGCTCGATGATAGTTTTAGGTTGAGGATAACTGGATATGACTTTTATTCGTTCTTCAGTTGGTTTTATACCGTTCGCTGTTACTTCGTACCCGAGAAAGTTAATTTTCGCCTGTGCAAATTCACATTTGTCGACGTTGAGTGATACGCCGTATTTGATCAGGCGCTCGAGAACTTGATGTAGTAATATCTTGTGTTCTTGCTCGTTTTCTAACTATAACAAGATATCGTCGACGAATGAAAAACAGCCCTCGAGGCCGCGCAGTACCTCGTGCATGAAACGTTGGAAGGTTTGACTTGCGTTTCGTAGACCAAACGTCATGCAGTTGAATTCAAATAACCCAAAGGGTGTGATGATTGCAGTTTTCTGTGCGTCTTCATTATTCATAGATATTCTGTAGTATGCCATTTTCATGTCGAGTTTTGAGAAGATCTTCTTATTGTGTAGTTGATATGTGAAATCCTGTATGCGCGGAATCGGGTACTTATCGGGTAGCGTGACTGAGTTTAGACGCCTGTAGTCGCCGCACACTCGTAGACTGCCATCTTTTTTCTTTACCACATGGAGTGGGCTGGCCCACGGGCTCTTGGAAGGTTGACAGATTCTCATTTCCATCATCCGTTGAAACTCTTCTTTAGCCGCTTTGTATTTGTCGGGCGGTAGGGGGCCGGCACGTGCGAAGAGAGGTGGTCCCGTTGTCTCGATGTGATGGACGACGTTGTGTTTAGCGGGAGTTTTCAAGGACATAGGACGGAGTAGATCTGGATACTGTTTGAGTATGTCTTGATATGTCTGCTTGTTGCTAAGTACGTAGACGGCTTGTTGCATTGACGAGATTTCTAAGGCGTTGATTGAGAGTTCTGTCACCTTGTCGATTAGCTTCTTTTGATGCAGCTCGACGAGGAGTTTGAAGTGGCGAAGGAAGTCAGCTCCGAGTATTGATGTTTTGACGTCTGCGACTACAAATGTCAAACGAAATCGTCTTCTGAGGCCTAGGTCGATTTGCAGGTCTTTCTCGCCGTAGGTATTTATTGGTGAACTGTTCGCGGCGTATAGTTTGTCCGAAGTTGGTGAACATTTCTTCTTATGTATGGGGGTGGCGGCTAGGACGGAGATGTCCGCACCGGTGTCAACGAAAAAACGGTGATTAGTGTTGCGATGGAAGACACATAGGCGGTTACTTGCCGTAGTTACACCGACGTCCGCCACGGTCGGTGCCTCTTTTAGTTTTCCGACTTGTTTTGATTTCGCCTCGCGCGTGTCACCGTACACGCAGCGTCTCGCATGATCACCAACTCGCTAGTGATAGTAGCATACTCGATTGAAATCGTTTTGATACCTTGCGGTAGACTTCGATCTTGAGCGGGAGCGCTGGTTACGGCGATGGTGTGGTCTTCCACGACTGCGAAGTTCGGAGATTTCGAGTGTCAGCTTCTCAAGTTGTTTTGAAAGAACTTGTATTTGCGCGGACATGACTTGTTGGTTGACAGCTGCAGAATCTGGTTGTGACGAGGAGACAGCTGCGATATTGCTTGAGTCGGAATATTATACCAGCCTCTTGTCACTAATTTCTTGCTTGTATTCCATTTTCTTCTCGGGGTCACCAAAATGTAGCAGCAATGTAAGCTTGGAGGTACTTTGAAATGAAAGACGTGTCTTCCAAAGTGAACAGCTTAAGATGAACTGACTTTATTTAGTAACAAACATCTCCTTATATATTGCCTGCAGGTCCCTTCCATGATGTTATCTTTTTGGCCCACCTGTCTTTGTTCATACGTGCAATATGGCCGGCCCACTTCCATTTCTGCCTTTTGCAGTGTTCTAGAGCATCAATCAGCTTTGTTGTTTTTCTTATATCCGTGCTTCTCTTTTTGTGTCTTAATTTTGATTTAGAATGCTCCGTTCCATGGCTCTTTGGGTTGTTAATATTTTGTTTCTGGTTTGTTTGTTGAAAACCCATGCTTGGGATGGATAGGTGAGAGAAGGTAAGATACAAGAATCCAGCACAATTTTCTTCAGTTTTATCGAAATATTTGACTTTAGAATTTCTTTCATGCTCCAAAATTTATTCCAGGCCATGTTTACACGTCTATTTAACTCATCTTGGTGTCTGGACTTTTTAAATAATACTTTTTTACCTAGATATGTGTACTCTTGGACATATTCTAGTAAGACACTGTTAATAATGTATTGGTGCCTTTATGCTGTTTATCATAATTTTAGTTTTCGCTGTATTTAGTTCTAGCCCAATTTCATTGCTAACATAATTAATTTCGTTTATCATTGACTCTAATTGCGATGAACTCTCTGCGAAGAGTATGATGTCATCGGCGAATCTAAGATTATTTAGAACTTGACCATTGCTGTCTATACCTAATTTTACTCACTTTAATGCCTTCATGATGTTTTGTAGAACGGTAATAAAAATTCTGGGAGAGAGGGGGTCACATTGACAAACGCCTCTACATTAATTTCCGTGCCTGTTTTGTCCAATATTACTCTACCTGTGCTTTTCTTATATATGCCTTGTATGAGCTCTATAATTTCTGATGGTACATCACATTCCTGTAAGGCTCTCCAGATGCTGATATGGGATATAGAGTCAAATGCTTTTGCGTAGTCTAAGTACGCTGGGTAGAGCGGGCGTTTCTAATGAGTGGATGTGGTCTATAGTGGAATAAGTACTTCTAAATCCTGCTTGCTCCACTGGTTGGTGCTCTTCGGTGTATATCGCAAGGCGTTTCTCGAGGCATGAAGCAAACAGCTTGTAGAGATTTGATTGTAGGCTGATTGGTCGACAGTTACTTATGTCAGAAGGGTTTCCTTTCTTATACAGCAGCACTATATCTGATTTCACCCATTCTGTAGGGATTTTTCTGTCGTCTAGTATTTTATTGAACAGGGTGGTTAAAGGTTGTATTAGTAGAGATTTTCTCGTTGAAATGGCTTCGCTTAATATGCCGTCTGGACCGCTGCTTTTTTCTTTCTTTAAAGAATTTATCGTAGTAAAAATTTCTTGAGCATAGAATCTTTGTATTGTAGTTTCGTTTTTCTGTAGAGGTAGAGTCTCTATACTCGACGGAGTTTTGTAGGCGTACAGATCTTTATAAAATTCAGTGGCAGCTTTTATTATTCCCGATCTAGAGAATGTTTCCTTGTAACACGTAGAGTTCTTTTTCAAGCTAGGAATCCATTTTTTAGATGTTGTTAATTCTTTGAAACTTTTTTTCAAGCTTCCAGACTTCTTCAGATAATTTTCAATTGTCGATAGTAGATAGTAGTAATATTTTGTGAATGTTTTTTTCTCTTCTAATATTAATTGCTTTTTATTTATTAATTCGTTTGTTCTTTTTATGAGGTTTTTTGTTCGGTCTGAGATAATATAGTGTCGTTTTGTATTTGTGTTGTTATTAGACTTTAAACTTTTATCGATTGCTTGCTTAATTTTCTCATAGTACGTCTCTACATCATCATTTTCTTCTAGTTTTCTATTTGAGACATTCAACTCTAAAAATTCAATGTATTTCTCTTGCTCATCTATAGTTTTTAGTGAAAATCTGTTACTTTTATATGTGGCTCTAGATTTTTTGGTGTTGGTTAACAATAAAGTACTTCTCACAAGTCGGTGGTCGCTCGAGAACGATAGGTTACTTAATACTTCAATGTTAGTCTTTTTATTTTTAGGTTTGACAGTATATAATCTAACTGGCATTTGTTTTTATTCGAGGAAAGCCATGTCCAATTATTCTTGATTTTCTTTTTGAATAGGCTATTGATAACGAAAAAATTATTTTCCCAGCAGAACTGAAGTAGAGTTTCACCGCTCTTGTCTCGTTTTCCGAAGCATGAGTTTCCCAATATTCTGTCTTTGCCTTTAATTTTTTGACCAACTCGGGCATGACTATAAGGTTTTTACTGTAATGTTTAAGAGATTTCTGGATTGTATCATAGAATTCTTTTATTTCCAGTTCGGTTACGTCACAGGTCGGCGCATGAACCTGGACGATGGACAGATTGTATTCTCAAAATTCAAGTGTAGTATGCAGATTCGTTCGCTGATTGCAGTGAAACTCTCTATGCGATTTTTAGGTGTTTTTTTTATGAGGAAACCTACCCCATATTGGCCTTTAGTCTCACCAAAGTAGCAGAATATATGGTCTTCGCTTTCTTATATATTATAACCTGAACGTCGGTTTTTTATAGCACGTAGGTACTCAATATTCCCCACAGTCCTCAATATTCCCCAGACCTAGTAAACAAGTATTGCGGTTATTTCAACGAGTACCTATTATCAGGTTTCTAACAGTTCAGTTTTGATTTACATAGGGCAAGATTTATTTGGTCTTCGTTTCCTAACTTTGTAAGGATTCTTGTGATACAATTTTGTTACCAGCTCAGTTATATTTTAATTTTATGCTAGCAATTGTAAGATTTCATTCCTAACTTTGGTAATAAGAGTTGCCGAAATTTCCCGGATTGGATATTTTACGTCATAATTTTAAAGACTTTATGTATTTGGACTGCCTCATTGGTCACTAAACCAACGTAGGTCGCAAGCGCTAGTGCTGAACTTGAGGTCCTGGGTTCAATTCCCAGGTCGGGCAATGTGGCATTGGGTTTTTCCATCAGTAGTTTCTCAGTAGAAGCCTGGATACTGGATATAATATGCCCGGTTGTTGGCAATAGACTTGCCCCCTATTAGATAAGATTTAACCATAACTTTGCTTGATCCCTCGGGGAAAACCAAGTCAATCTGCCTAGCCTTTTCCCAACTATGTTGGGGTCGGCTTCCAGTCTAACCGGATGCAGCTGAATACCACTATTTTACATGGAGCGACTGCCTATCTGACTTCCACAACCCAGTTACTGGGTAATACGATACCCCTTGGTAAGACTGGTTGTCAGACTTTCAGGCTTCTGACGACCCGTTACGACTGTCAATGATCCTCGAATGACAGCCGGGACCAACGGCTTAACGTGCTATCCGAGGCACGGAGGAGTCTCGGTATGAAAAGATGGTCACCCATCCACAGACCAACCCCGGCAAGCGTAGCTTAACCTGATGGATCGACCTGTGCGGCTGTTATTACATAACCACGAGCTCCTCGAAAACCAAGTGTGGTGTTATATTATGATATTTCATGTATTTTATTTATTAGTGAAGTTTAAACAGTTATTATAACTCCGCGTATACACCAAGGTATAAAACATGTATACTACATATTAAGTTTCCTGTTTTCGTTTATCGTTTACACCTAAACCAAGTTATTTAGATTAGTTATCGGTAAGTATGGCTATGTACACAAAACTTGACGAAAAAATCTTGTTTACACATTTATAATATTAAATACAGGATATACAATAAGTGTAAACGGTGGCAAACTTTTAAGGGGTCATTATATTCATCATTATTAATAACTTTTACTATGTGACCAAACCTGAAATCGCGAAAAAAAAAATAAGCTGTTCATTACATTTCATTATATTTATGTTCGCGTAATTCGTGAAAATGTAGGGAAAAGCAGATTTATTTTTCGCGATTTCCGGTTTGGTCCCATAGTACAAGTTGTTGATAATCATGAGTACAGTGAGGTTGACACTGCTTACACTTACACCCTGTATAACATGTATTTTGTTGCATAAAAAAGTTGTCAAAAACATAAGTGTTTTGTACCACAACTTGGCTTAAATTAATGCCAGTTTGCCTAGGAATAGCTTTCACGGAGTCATTTTTACGGTTTTTGTACTCTTCATATTTCACTTTCAAATGCAGTCGTGGGTATGAACTAGCTCTATGAGGTCCAAGGTCTTCTTTACTGACGACTATGTAGTCGTCATTAAAGAAGACATTGTATCTTATTCACCTTATTTCTTATTTATTTTATTTACCTTTTTGAATAGAATAAAATTCTTCAAATAAGTGAATAAAATAAGTACTTCCAGTCGTACACAGATAAAGTAAAAATGTGTATAATGTAAATTTGTATGATACACAATTTGCAATACGTGCAAATTGTGTATCACTTGACTTAAACATGATGGTGATTGATCAGTTTGACCGGTGTTCCCGTATTACACAATGCATTTAAACTTCATCTTCTTCATTGTCGTCGTAAGAATCGATGACTTAATTTATAAGTTTTTACTTCTAAATACTTACCTACTTCCAAATACTACCTCTATACTTGCACAAATACTAAGTGAGTGAACCAAAATCTATCCGACACAATAAATTGTCAATACAAGTTTCCATCACTACACGTTTTTGACAAATCTTTAACAAGTTTTGTTGAAAACTTGTATCACGACTTGTACGTATACAATCCCGAGTTTACACCCACGTACAAGTCGTGATACCAGTAAGGTAGGAGCTACCGAAATCCCAGAAAAGTCGTGTCTATTAAAATGTCTTATAAACTTGCGTCTTTACTTTACTTGACTTTTCCTCAGGGCCTCAATGTTTCTAATAAACAAAATTAGATCATAAACATGTTGTTCAGTAATGCAGCTTTATTAAGGCACGGATAATTTTAAAACTTCTATAGAGTTGGTGCCGCTACGTGAAACCTGGACTGGAGCCAGCGGCTTGTATAGGAATTCTTCAAGTAATTACATTATAAATGTCATAATTATAAAATCAGTTTGAAGTTAAATGCTAAGCCCCTTACTACAAGTGCAATTAAGCTGTACCTTCGTGTTAAAATTGTTTTATATTCTGGCTTTATACTATAACGTATCATAGAAAATTAACATTCACGCTCGCATTTTTTTTACTTGATTAGTATTAAATAGATTAAGAAAGGCGATTTTTTGATAATAAATAGTGACTAACGCCATACCCCATACCAAAAACGAAAAAAATATAACCGTAGGTAACCATCTTCTCATCATCTGCCTAGCCTTTTCCCAACTATGTTGGGGTCGGCTTCCAGTCTAACCAGATGAGTTGAATACCAGTTTTTTACATGAAGCGACTGCCTATCTGACCTCTGCAACCCAGTTACTGGGTAATACGATACCCCTTGGTAAAACTGGTTGTCAGGCTTTCGGGCTTCTGACGACCCGTAACGACTGCGACCTACGGCTTAACGTCTCTTGTTATGTAAAGATGGTCACCCAACCACGGACCAACCGCGGCAAGCGATCGACCCATGCGGCTGTTATTACTTAGCCACAAGCCCAACTACCATGCGTAGGTAACCACTGAATTTTGAAAGAGTAATGAAATCATAATATTGTTGATAAAATCCTTACTTCTTTACTAATATTATATGTGTAAATGCGAAAGTAAGTTTGTTTGTTTGTTTGTTACCTTTTCACGCCTAAACCACTGAACTGATCATCCTGAAATTTAGCATATACGTTGTCAGGTGTACAGACACGGACATAGGGTACCTTTCATCCCGAAAAAAAAGTACTGTTCTCGAGGAAAACAACAATAACGTTAAAATGATGATAGATGGCGCCACGTGTCTTTCGAATTATGATTGAAACTTTAGTAGTATGTTAAGACCTTTTTCTTATTTTAGTACGTAATAAATTTTGTGAGTCGTAGAGTATCGATAGACCGGTTTTTCATCCTCCTAACTATTGTAATATTATAGATGCAAAAGTAAGTTTGTGTACTTGATATCTTTCACGCCCTTTTCCTTTCTTTCTCTAAACTGCTATTCTAAATTAATGCGAGCGAAGCCGCGGGTATAAACTCGTACCTCAATAAAAAATTAAGGCTATGTGTGATTCTTGGTAGATCCTGTAAAAGCAAAAATAAGTAAAACCAACAAACAATGCAAAACATTACAATATATTAATACCTACATAATAATTCCTTTTATTACCTAATTAAAAAACTTACTAATGGGATATACTTTTAAGTAGGTATTAGGTACCTAAAATAAAAACGATCTTTTCTTTTATTTCAATTTCCTTTCGTCTTCAACGACCTTCTAGACTTTACAAAAGGTTACAGGTAATTCAATAGATAACTCCATCAATTAACCTTAAAAGTTACCATTAAGCACAATGAAAGCTTTTTGTCCCAAAAACATTAGCCATTTTATCGGCGGAGATGAAAATATTAACTAAAATAATTTACTTTACCTCGGTGCCGCTATTTTACCCCAGTGGAGGCTAGAAAACAATTACGTAGTTTAACATATTTAATGTAACCAAGTGAGATCTAGGTCAAGAGCAGGCCAATTTTGCAATAAAACGAAAAAAAAAAACGTCGTAATGCTCTTACTGATGAGCAGTAAGAAGCATCCTTCTTCCCCTGTGTCGTCACGTGGCAGCCATACGAGAATCATGCTACCACTCATGTCGTGATAAAAAGATTAACTAGTCTGTAGGCTAGATAGTGAGGTGGACTAAGGTGTTTTGAAAACCTAATGAAAAATTTTGTGTGACTACAAGAAAAAAAAAATCCTTAACAAGCTGGATGTGCGTTGCTGACCCGCCTTCTAAACGTAAATGCGCTCGCAAATCCATTTAGGTGTTGACGTGACAGACAAACTGATAAAATGTAAAAACTGCTTAATAATATGTTACAATAGACAAAATGAGGGTTGCGGATTTTTTCCTGATTCCAGGTTTGATCCCAGTGTGCGTAATGAATGATAGTGAGTACAATGAACCCTTTTCTGGTTTACATTGAGCTTGCATAGCTCTTATTACCAGCTTCTGCCCGCGATTTCGTCTGCGTGAAATTTCGGCCCCCGACCCACCGCATCGTATCGCATCGCCCGCCCGCACTATTGTTTCGTTTTCGCTTAGCATTCTTTCTGACTTTTTATGTTTGCTCTTCATTCGTAGCATGACGTTAAATAGCCCATAGCCTTCCTTGAGAATTGAGCTATCAAATGCAAAAAGAATTATTTTAAATAGCCCGTTCAAAGAAAATAACAAACTTTTCAGCTTTATTAACTAATACTCGTATAATACTTCTGTACTTCTGTATGTCACTAAACTCCTCCTAAACGGCTGGACCGACTTTGATGTAATTTTTTGTGTTTCTCCCTAGATGGTTTAGATTTACAATTCATTGGCATAGATAAAGAAAATGCGAACGTTCTTCAACCTGATAGACCGCGCATTTACAGTTAAACTCGGCTTATCTTTCATCTGATCAAAGTAATGTTAAACTGGCCTTGCAAACTCAAGATTGATCGTAAATTTAACTGGGGCCCACAAGTGGACTATGTAAGCGCAAAGCGTAGCACTATTATGTCTTTGCCTTACAGGACCTTGCGATTGTTGTACCATGGCACTGGACGATTTTGTAATTAATTATGCTTTATCAGCTACGGAAGAACTTACAAAACATATTAAAAAAAATATAATATTCAGATATGAATATTAAAAAGATTGGTTACCTAAAAAAAAAAAACTAAAATATAAGCCTGATTATGATTTATGTTATTTATATATTATTAAATCATAAATGTGTTTGATAAAGTCAAATTGGCTGTTGCCTCTGATTACTCTGTGTTTGTGAATAAGCTGCAGAAAACAAACAGACCTAACCGTGTTCGTAACCTGTCCTAGGTACTTGCCTCTATATAAACTGCCAAAGATTAATAATGAGGTATGGCAAGAGAGTCTGGACGTACGCCCTTCCTAACATTCTAAAAAAGTTGCCAAAGGAAATTGACAAAAAATTAGAAAACAACAAAATGACATCTAATTAAAAACATATTTTTGATGCCTACTTTACTGGGGGAAAGTTTGGAATTTCTACCTTATTATTTATGACATATACAAGATAATTGCTGTTACAAATATTTGCATGCTATGTTTAATCTCTTATACCATGTTTTACGTATATAAATATAATAATAATAATACATTTTAAAAACTACAATAATAATAATAACCCCATCGCTGCATTTCTACGTTGACGTCGTGGTGGGGCTAGCACGCTCCGAACTTTAGGTCTCTGCCGGTAGTTTACTTTGCCGGAACAGGTCTAGGATGAGGAGCCAGACCAAGAGACATACAGAAACCCGCAGGGCAGAATGTGGCGGGCTGTTGGGCAGTAGCGACCCCACGGTTCCTATCTCCCGGAGAAGTCTTGTTCCTCATCGCTGGCTTGCCTGGCCTGGCTTGGCTTGCTTGCTGGAGTGAACACTGACGAGGAACAGAGCTCCCATCTCATTCTTGCCTTTATTGGGCGGCTTGGGTGGAGATTTGCAAGGGCAAACGTGCTCGGAGGAAGGAAGTAAGGTGCTGGTAGGGATTTTGACCGTACTTCCGGGATTGTCCTGATAGCCGTGGAATACCTCTCCACTCCTCAAGCACCTCAGGAAGTGTTGCCTCCTTGTCGCTACGTCACTATGTACGAACGACCGGTTCCGCAGGCCCATTAATGAACATCAACGACGAGGCGGAGTGGTTCCGGGAGGCCATGTCCGAAATATGTGACGTGGCAATGCCCCGGGTCCAGCCCGGTCGCGCCTGGCGCCAGGTGTATTGGTGGTCGCCGGAGCTGACGGCTCTGCGCAAGGCGTGCGTTGCTGCGCGGCACCGGTACACCAGGCACCGCAGGCTCCGTATCTGCCCTCCGGATACGGAAGCCATTCAGGCGGAGCTGTACGAGGGGTACAGAGTGGCGAAGACCGCCCTCCGAGCGGCGATCTTGCGGGCCAGGGATCTGGCTCGCGAGGAGTCGCTGGAGACTCTAAACAGGGACCCATGGGGACGCCCTTATAAAATGGTGCGGAATAAACTCCGTCCATGGGCGCCCCCGCTGACGCAGAGTCTCCGGCCCCAGCTCGTGGAGGACTTGGTGAGCGCTCTGTTCCCTCCGCGAGGGGAACATACTCCCCCGCCCATGGCTCCGCTTCCTGCGGTGCCCGTTGCGGACCACATCACCGACGACGACGACGATGCTCCGGATGTGACCGAGGTAGAGTTGAGAGCGGCGGTACGTAGGCTGAGTGCCAAAAATGCCGCCCCAGGACCCGTCGGCTTACCTGGAAGAGCCTGGGTTCTGGCCTTTGGGGCTCTCGGGCCTCGACTACGGGGGCTCCTAAGCGCATGCTTGGAGAGGGGCCAGTTCCCACTTCGTTGAAAGACGGGGAAACTGGTCCTCATTAAGAAGCCGGGGCGCCCTGCGGACTCTCCGTCCGCTTACCGACCCATCGTGCTGCTCGACGAGGTGGGGAAGCTCTTTGAAAGAGTTATTGCAGACCGCCTCGTCGGGTGGCTGGTGCAGGAGGGGCCGGATTTGGCGGAGAGCCAGTTTGGTTTCCGCAGGGGGCGCTCTACGGTGGACGCCATCATGCGCGTGCGAGCCCTCACGACGGGGGATGCTGTGGCCCGGGGTGGGGTCGTCTTGGCGGTGTCTCTAGACATCGCCAACGCCTTCAATACCCTGCCCTGGAGTTGCATCAGGGAGGCACTCCGGTATCACCGGATGCCGACCTACCTCTGTCGAGTGGTTGAGGCCTATTTGACGGATAGGGCCGTCATCTACCCCAGTCATCAGGGAGAGTGGAACCGGCGAGAGATGTCGTGCGGTGTCCCACAGAGATCGGTCCTGGGGCCGCATTTGTGGGACATCGGGTACGACTGGGTGCTGCGCGCCGACCTCCCTAGCGGCGTCAGCGTGGTATGTTACGCTGACGACACGCTGGTCCTGGCGCAGGGGAGGTCGCACCAGGCGGCGGCTGAATAAGCGACACGCGGGGTTGCGATAGTCGTTGAGAGGATCCGGCAGTTGGGACTCGTGGTGGCCCTGCACAAGTCCGAGGCCATGTGTTTTCATGGTCCTCGGAATGCGCCACCGTCGGGTTCCCAAATAACGGTAGGAGGGGTTCGCATCGGAGTTGAGTCGACGATGAAGACCTGGGACTCGTCCTCGACAGCCGGTGGAACTTCGTGGAGCATTTCCGACGTTTGGCTCCCAGACTGGAGCGGGCTGGGGCTGCCTTGAAGCGGCTCCTGCCCAATCTAGGTGGTCCAAACGCCTCCTGCCGGAGGCTTTACACGGGGGTCGTGCGGTCCATGGCCCTTTACGGGGCACCGGTGTGGGCGCGTTCCCTGAGGCTGCGGCCAGTCCGCCGGTTGAACGCGTCCCAGAGGGTCATGGCCATTCGGCTAGTCCAGGGTTACCGCACGGTCTCCGGTGAGGCGGCGAGCCTCCTTGCCGGATTGCCGCCGTGGGATCTGGAGGCGAAAGTCCTCGCGCACGTGTGGGAGTGGCGCGAGGAGGTGAAACGCCGGGGCGTAACTCCGCTGCCGCGAGAAATCACGGTACAGCGGACAGAGCTCCGGCGGGATCTCATGGCGACATGGAGAGTGCGACTGTCGCAGCCCAGCGCTGGGGACGCCACAATTGCGGCGATAAGTCCCCTCTTTGAGGAGTGGTTAGAGAGACGCCACGGCGTCCTCACCTTCCGCCTGACGCAGGTCCTCACCGGACACGGTTGATTCGGGAGGTTCCTGTTTCGCATAAGGCGGGAGGAAACGCCCGGGTGTCACCATTGTGTGGATCGCCCAGAGGACACGGTGGAGCATACAGTGGAGGTCTGCCCGGCTTGGGCAGAGCACCGCCGTGTTCTCACGGAGGCGATCGGCGGCGGCGATCTCTCGCGTCCGAGCCTGGTCCAGGCCATGGTGCGGAGCGAGAGTGCATGGGAGGCCGTCACCTCCTTCTGCGAAGCGGTAATGCTCGCGAAGGAGGAGGCGGAACGCGTGATGGAGAGGCAGCCTCACGCCTTCAGTCGCCGCAGGAGACGCCCTGGGCGGCGGGAATCGATAGCCGTGAGTAGTGGGTAGCTCGCCGTCCGGTGAGGACCAGGCCCGGGTCGACGGCGCGTTGTGTTCCACGCGCGCCTCAAAGAGATGTCAGCAAAAGATGGGGTCCAATAGGGCCGATGCCGCTGGGGTCGCGGGTTGTTTGAAAAAGATACCGTGGCCCTGGCATAGGCAACTGAAGGAACACGGGTGGGTTTTAGTCAGTAAAAATCTGACACGCCCTTCCGCTCCACCCAGAGCGGGAGATGTTATTTGATGATTTCCCATCCACAAAAAAAAAAGGCCCATTAATGAGTGGAAGTCACCCCCTGCCATTTTGTCTGTGTATAATTATATAACATTGGTCAGGCAGGGGAAATAGTTCTTCTAGTTTACCCAATCCACTTTAGCCACCCAAACCCATAGCACAATATGTTTAATTTCGTTTTTAAACGAGATTTTATATGTGTTTTGTTTTCGTATTTGTGTTGGCGCTAGTTACTTGAGCCAGTGTCTATAATATTTTGTCTACTGACATTTTGCTTATATAAGTCAGTAGGATACAATTGGTACATCTTCAAAAGATATCATCATGTCTACTACTATTACAAGTTATACATGGCTTTAACTTAAGGTTTGTGACACGTAAATGGTCAATTAACCAGTCGAACGCGCATGAGCTCAGTGAAACGACCTATTTTCTTTAAGGCCTCGTTTTAAAGGAGGGGGGAAATACTATGGTTTTATAAATATTAACATTCTGCGTCCAACATAATTAGAGCTACCATTATTTTACATACTACAACAAATATCGGTGATCATTATAGAAACAATTTATTTGAACACGTCGACGCTACAAAATTCTGTTGATTCTTCTAGTTCATGGACTTTGGATGGATTTATAACAAATCATCATCTTCCTACCCTTATCCCATGTTACTTACCGTAGGCGCGGGCTTGCGGATGGCGAGCAACGGGTAGCTCGCCGTCCGGTAAGGACCAGGCCCGGGTCGACGGCGCGTTGAGTTCCACGCGCGCCTCAAAGAGATGTCAGCACTAGCTGAAGGGGTCCGCTAGGGCCGATGCCCGCCAGGGTTGCGGGTTGTTCGAAAGAGTTACCGTGGCCCTGGCACAGGCAACTGAAGGAACACGGGTGGGTTTTAGTCAGTAGAAGACTGACACGCCCTCCCGCTCCGCCCAGAGCGGGAGAAGTTATTTGATGATTTCCCATCCACAAAAAAAAAAAAAATCCTATGTTACTTGGGGTCTTTGCAACACGTTTTCTTCTTTCATTCTCCCCTGTCAACCGTCTCACCATTATTCACTCCCTTCTCTTTCATATCATTCCTCACACAATTCATTTATAACAAATAAAATCTTAAAATAACTCCATTATTTCATTTATATACTAAATACCAAAACTACATACATTACCTTATCAAAATTGCTCTATACAATAATTTGGCAACATTTACTGTCGCGTATAAGTTCCTCAATTTTTTTTTTCAATGCATATGCTTTATAATGCTGATTTTTATTGCTTTTTGTAAACAGTGATTAGAACTAGCGACAACGCGTTTCACTGTAACATTATTGTCTAATCAAATTTCTTCAAATATAGTGTGGCCTCTATTAGCTTCAATGACGCTCTGAAGTTCACTATATTTTTACGTATGTTACTTCCTCTATATGACTTTCACACTAACCTAATAAGTTCGTCAATGCTCTCTTTGAATTGTGGTGCATCTAGTTCCCAAACCTGGTCCTTGTGGTCCATAGACCTGATGAGACCCCATAAATTTTCGATGGGGTTTAAATGTAAAGTACTTTACCAGGATTGGCATCTAAATAATTTCGTTTGCGTTATTTTGAAACCTTGCTTGACATCATCTGACTTTGTAAAAAGAGCAATTATCGTGGATACAATTAAAGGGGTCTATCTTCGAAAATTTTCACGTTGCTTTCGCTATTCTAATGACCGGATACTTCTATTAGCTCACCCTGATCTAAAGCGCTCATACACGCCCAAAACATAAAACTTATCCGACAGCTTGATAGATTAGTTAATATATTGTCCTGCTTTATCCTTCTCCATTTAGCCTCCAAAGTAACGTGTGTCAATCTTCCGACGATTTAAAAGTTTTTGTACGCGAAAATATCACTTGGGAGAGAAAACTCAAAATTTAAATACGTTTCGGCATTCCAGTTTATACCGAGTCGTTAAAGGGACCTGTCTAGAAGGCACTCAGTTATTGTAACCATCTTCTATAGACGTCTGCGCACAGTTTGCAATTATACGTTGAAGTTGCTCGCGATGGTGAAAACAACCACTGTATCGAAACCTTTTAACAATTTTTCTGTCTTCTTTTCTCAGTCTACCTGGGCGGTTTGCTTCCTGAACGGAACCATCCGATTCCCAGCGTCTCATTCACAAATAAACGATATTCCGCTGCAAAAAAACTCAACCAAAATAATGCCTTCCTTGTTTTGTGTGGTTAGAGTTGAACAGCAACTTTTGATGCTTGGTTTGGTTTGGTTTTAATGGCTTGTGGAATATTATACACTAAGGCCCTTCGCACACAGGTCGTAAGCGTAGTCGTCTCGTAAGCGTATCGTCATGCCGCATTGGCGCGAAAAATCTCATAAGATTCGCCGCAGTACCGCTCCGTATGCGGAGAAGTTTCAACATGTACGTGCTCGTATGGCTCTCGTCCTACGCGCGTATTACGATAAGCTTACGATCCGTGTGCGGAGGGCCTTAATTTTCATCGATTTTTACTCCGAGAATGCTTTGTGGTGACATCGGGTTCTGCCGGGCTATATTTGCTTATTATAAGAATGTGTTAGCCTTCCATTACAAGAAATAAGTGGCAAAATGTAGACTTCCAGCAACGTTAACTTTCCCGCGCCATCTTTTTTTTTAATTTTGTTTCGGCTCGAGATAATCCACCATTGTTTTTACGTTTTCGCTGCTCTTTTAGCTGGGAGTGCATTCTCATCATAGGAAACGGAATCCCAGTCTTGCGATGGCTAACCATTTTCTACCAACAACCAACGCTTCAATACGACCGTAATTTACTCGCCATTATATCCCAAGCTTAGGCGTAATCCTCACACTATTTGTAATATACAATTAACTAAATCAGTTTCTGTTTACCTTTCTTTAATTAGTTCGTACACTTAAAAGTTCAGGGTGCATTAAAAGTCATGAAAAACAAGATGTGAATGAAGGTTATCTGCGCAGCGCATATTTAACGTGTGCCGTGTATATTTTACCTTAGTAATTTTCAGCTATTTCCACATAAATTTCATTAAATTCATACTTCACTGGATTAACAATTTCAATGCCTCTATTAATTTCATATGTTAATATCCGTCATTAGTACGGTTCTTAAAACTATTGAGGTACATTTTATTAACTATACACTTAAAAAGTGTTACACTTAAAAAATATACTAGTATGTAGATTTGCGGCCGAGCCATAAGAATACTTACGTTCAAGAAAATATACAACTACCCAAGACGGTCCTTCTTGCTTTTCCTTCAAAGTAACGCTATACAAAGTGGTAGGTTAAACGAGGGATTTAGTTTAAGGGGTCATTGTACTCATCATTATGAACAACTTTTACTATGGGACCAAACCTGAAATCGCAAAAAAAAAATCAGCTGCTCCCTACATTTTAACGAATTATGCGAACATAAATGTACTGAACAGCTGATTTTTTTTCGCGATTTCAGGTTTAGTCCCATAGTAAAATTTGTTCATAATGATGAGTACAATGACCTCTTAAGAGGTTGTGCGTTATTTAAGTTACACCTTGTTTATAGGTACTTATACTCGTACGTAGTCATTTTGGATACTGTTCGTGCTTATATTTTCGACGCTGACTGTGTCTACATTATTATAGTGAATTCTAAAAGGAAGTACCTCCTAACCGATTACTTGGCTCCTTTTAGAATTCACTATCTTCTTCTTCACGAAACTGTTTTGCAGACTAGCAACATTAAATACCTACTCTTGCAATATTACTAGTACGTAAGTTTGTTATAAAATACATACAATATATCTCCCTGCTTTTGACTTGTTAATAAACAACGGTACCAATAAACAATTTAGTCTGACCTTTAAAAATATACAGTATAAAATTATACCCTACTCACAGGGGAAGACTATATTATTATTGTGTCTGATGCGAAACTGACTATAAATCTCTACTACAAAGTAATCCGAAACAACAGCAGAGCAACGCTGGATTTCGTGCGCCGTCCTATGGAAAATGCTCGGGTACTGTCCCCTTTATCTGCGTCCAAAATAGTGACTGCAACAACGCAGGTGCAGCCCAGTCTACGGGAGCATGAAACGAACTATTCCAGTCAAGTAATTAGGTACGGCGAGTTCCTCTCCAGATACTGCGCCAGTTTTAAATGGACTTGTCGAAATAGTCGTTCCACTTTATTTTACAAGTGGCAAGTATGTCTTAAAGAAAATCTTTGTGATTTCTAGTTTTATATATTTTGTTTTGTCTGCTTTTTATGCTCACTTTTTGTCTGCTGCATTTCCTGTATCAAAATGTTGTAGATAAATAATACATTACGCAAACATAAGTCAATTGCCTACACCTAGGTATAAAATTATGGTCAATTTCCAAATTCTGTACGAGAAATATTGAACCCAAAAAGATGTTTCAAGTAGTTTCCTTATATTTAGATAATATAGAGAGTAATTAAGTTTGTTTTATCATACAAAACATAAAAAATTAACATTAGCCTCTGGTCAAACAACACGGTTCTCAAATTCCCGTTTCATTACAAACCTATAAATAAAATGACCTGCGTATACAAAAAACGTCCAACGTAACACAAAGGTGTTATTTTCTATTGAGTTTTGAAGCAAAGGCTTCGACGTGTCACTAAGTGTATCCAATCAAAACGAAGTTATTTTAAAAAGGCGCCTGAAAATTGTTCACCCCTACCAAACGCCGCATCTGTATCGTGCGAGCGAGAGCATCGCGGCGCGTTAGAAAGAGAAAAACGATGCACGTAGATTACATGGAAAACACTACGCGCCGAAGTGAGACGAGAGCAAAACAAATTTGACTATACTTAAAATAATAAGTAATATACTAACACAATGTTTATTTACACAGTGCTCATTTACGCAGTATTAAAAAAAAACAGATTCATGCGAAAATTGTTTATGCTCTGATAATAATATAGGTAACATAAAGCTAATATTGTGAAACATGAGTAACGTATGCACGTGTTTTATTAAAACTTACCGACGGCTATTTTCTCTACTGCGAAGGGTTGTGCTGACAATATCACTGCGTTTAACAACAAGAAGCCGGTACATCGCGTAGCGTAGTAACTATTAAACACCATTTTTGAATACGAAATGTCTGTGTTTAGCAGATTCGGTATTTGATAAATAACATGGCAACGTTTACGTGATTTAAAAGGTTTTAGTTATTATATTTTGGAAAATATAAGGGGATAAAGTATCGGGATGCTGTGTGCAAACCTGAGACTTAGGGGCGACTGATGGCGAACGAGTGTAGCATGGGACGCGGGGGCCCCGCCCACTCCGCCGCGCGCTCTCACTTAACGCGTATCCCGAATTCCAGATAAAAACTGGATTATTTGGAAATATTCTTAACTACGTCTTCTATTATTATTTCATTGCAATACTATTCTCTCTAAAACTAGCGTAGTCCATGATTATGGTTAATAGTTTAATAAAAAAAATAAAAAAAACACCTTTTTTTTTAAAACGCAATAGTGAAAACACATCAGCAACGATTTTTGTGTGAGTTAAAAACATTAAAAGTGTTATTACAAATTTTGCTTTCTTTGTTCTAAAAACTTGAGAATATTTGTTTAATAGATGGTGCGCGCGTCGTTCTCCACAGAGATAAGGGTCGCTCCCCTCTGCCTCCTACCCTCATCCTTGGAGCGTGATCTCCTCCTTTTAACATTAGCCACAATTTTCAACATTGCCATTACACCACATGTCGTCCATCGGTTTTAAAAATATCATAAATACAAAACGGTGTGCCGATGAAGGTATGTTTTGTACCTACTTCATATAAGTAGGAAGTATCGAAGTAGCATGACATTATCATTATTTGACATGAGCATTATTTTATTTATTTTATATTTATATACCTAGTAATTTTAGTAAGCATATATTGGATTGTCATTTAAATCCCGAACCATAATAGTTATAATCAATTTATAATAAGTACACAAGAACTAACCTGTTCAAAAAATCACTTCATATCATAAATAAAGCATCATTTTTACATAAATCGGTCAAAAATGTGCACATATAATAGTTTACATTACAGTTTACTGAATAATTCATACAGTTGGGGGCGAGCAGCTTGGGGTTATGCCAGTGACTAGCAATGCAATGCAAGATCATTTTTGGAATTCTAAGCAGATTGTAAATCTATACCCAAGGATCGCGTAGCTTAGTAACGACATCCACCCTATAGGAAAACTAATTACTTTCAGCTTTATAAAAGCGAACGAAGGTTATTTATTTAATTTAAGATTTCTTCCTTGGGCACTCGGTGACCTTTTTATGTATGTGAAAGGTTTTGTAGGTATATGTTAAAAATAAAATCTGAAGAAAACTTTGTTTTCACAGGCCAGTTGGCGTGGTTGGTTAAGATACTACCTGCCATGCCGCTGGTCGTGGGTTCGATTCCCATCCAGGACAAACATTTGTGTGCATGAACATGTCTGTTTGTCCTGAGTCTGGGTGTAATTATCTATATAAGTATATATTTACAAAAAAAAAAAGTAGTATATGTAGTATATCAGTTATCTGGTTTCCATAGTACAAGCTCTGCTTAGTTTGGGATCAGATGACCGTGTGTGAACAATGTCCTAGGATATTATTATTATTATTATATTTTTCTATAGCTACCAGATTTTTTTTACTGAATCTTGTTGCATACTCTTACAGCATCTGCTATTTTAAAAATGATCTATTTTTATTGGTAAGTTAATTACCAACCATATTATTTTCTCTTAATACGTTATGCAATTTTTCAGTATATATACTTACAGCTTGTTTCGGAAATTCATATAAATATAAAACATTATATGATAAATGAACCATAAGAACGTCTCAATTCTCAAAAAAGAAGACAGCCATTACAACGTATACAACGTAAAAGATTTATATCAAAGTAAGAAAATAAAAAAATATATTTAAAATCCCCCTTAAAACAACTTTAAGGCAACGACTAGGAAGTTTAATATCCTTAAGCAGTTGACGACCCGGGTCCCTTCAAACCTTGAAAGCTCAAAGGGAAAATAAAAAGATATTTCCATTGCAAATTTGAACAAGTTTGATTTTGATCACTACTTCGGGAGAAAGCCGATGAGAAACAAGTTCGGGTAAAGTCCTAATCCCAGAATTTCGAAAACATTTCTATGTTTATTTTGAACAAATACCGTCCTTTTCTAAACATTGTAGGTATGTAAAAGTAAGAAACCCTCATATTCGATAGGATGGAGCTATTGGCGATAGCTCTCCATCCTATCGAATATGAGGGTTCGGATGTTCCGGTTCAGGATTCAGATCTAGTTTGGAACATGCAAATTGTAATTTTTTAGGAAACTTGAAATAGACACAGGGTCAAGCTAATTTACACAGATCGCTTGTTAATGGGTCAATATCAACAAAGTGCATATTTTTTAAATTTTGGTGTCGAAATTTTTTCTTCAGTTTTCATGTAAAATAAGGACCTGGTATTAGAAAAAGAAGTCTAAGCTATAAGGATCTTCAAAAGGTCTGAAAATATCTTGATAACTTTTTGAGATATTTTAGTTCAAAGTCTAGTCTGGCCACCAAAATTGAAAATCGCTCACCAAAATAGAAAATCAGTGGCACCAAAATTAGATTTCTCTGTCAAACCGCAATCTCACTAATAAAACTCAATGTAACTAATCTCACAAATTCTCGGGAATTATCAATAACTTTCATCGGTTAATAAAACAAAAAATAAAACAAATAAACAAATATATATTTTTTTTTGTTTCCTGTAGGTAGTGTTATCTCTTTTAAGTTCTGAAATTCTTCGCTGCAATAACTCTATCTCTTTGGCTTTACTTTTTTGATATCGTCGAAATTTATTCTTAAACTCACGTTTAAAGTCCATTGAAGTAATTGATGTATCTGATGTTGGACTATTAGGGCATACCATAGGAACAGTAGAAATATCGATGCTGCATGGACATGTAGGGGGCGACAGTGCCGTAAGTTCAATAGGGCTACTTGTGCGAAGATTTCGTGACTTACTTGGTTGTGGATTAGCACGACTTATGGTCGGTTGTAAGCTGTTGGAGTTTTGACGTTGCGAAGTCGTTTGATTGTAACTTCTGGTGCGAATGTCTGGACTACTGCAATCACGACAGGTTCGAGGACGTAAATTTCTAGTAACCGAAATATGTTGATGCGTGCTCTTATTATCAAATCGTGAAGATCTCGTCATGCTGCTTGCAAGAGGGTCGTGCGCATCAACAACTCTACAATTAGGTAAGATGTCTTGTTGAGAATTGCTGTCACAAAGTATATGTTTGATTCTGCTTCTCTTGCGAGCCTTTTTGTTGTTTTTTTCTTTGATAATATTCTTGTTGATATATTTTATATCTTGTTTGTAGAGCTCGACCCTCGCGTTGTGACTTTTGTTGCTCTAAAACAAGTTTACCTTCTCGCTTTTTTTGGTGATATCTCTCCCTTTCTCTTGTTCGTAGTGTTTCAGCCTGTTCGGGATTGCTCTTTATTCTTGCTTTTCTTCTTCTTTCTGCCATTCTCTTTTTAAGCAGCCTCTCTTCGCTTATAATTATAGAATTATAAGGGTGCCATACAAATGATCAAGTTTCTTATTTATATATTTTTATTTCGTTGATTTTTAGAATGCCAAAACAGACCTGCGAAGAGAGGCTGCAAAAATAAATACATCTTATGTACTTGGCAGTAAGTAAGACCTATGTCTCACTTACTGCCATACTTGGATGATGAGATGTATGATGAGATGAGATGAGATGAATTCGAGATGTATTTATTTGCTAATCAAACTGTCTTGCATCGTAAAAACCGGCTATATAGGTATAAACAATACATATACACTACTTACTTAAAATTTGGTGGCTCGTTTTCAATTTTGGTGGCGTGGAAACGCCACCAAACCCACCAAATTGAGCCACCAAAATTTGAACCAGGCATAAAAAAAATCATTAAAAATAGAGGTTTTAAGTTAAAATTAAATTAATATCACTGATTTATGCGTAACCCAAATCACTACCTATACCGTGTAGCTTACTATTAAAACACTTTAAAATCAGCAGCAAATCGATCCACCAAAAATTGAACAATTCTTGTCCCCGGGTGCCACCTTAGATGATACTTACGTGTTTGGCGGGAAACCACAGCACAGTAATCACACACCTGTAATGAGCAAGTGCCGGCGCACGACTAAGTTTTAAATAATAAGACGCGATTGATAGCACACGCACGAAATTTCATGTTATAGTATATTATGTTGAACAAGTGCCACCAAAATTTTGATTTTTGCTAGGACAAACTTTAATCGAGTATCCTGTGCTTTTAAATTAGATTTTCTACTATGGTTTAATTGTTTTTAGATAATGTGTTTTAAACATATCGCACACCTAGATAAAGAGTAGCTCAACTCAAAATAATCGAAAATCGAATTATTGCGATTATCGGACTCTGCGTCGAAAACTACATTGACTGATTGACTTCAAAGACACATGGGTACCAATCTCCATTAATGAATTACAACATTATTCAAAAATATTTTAAATTGATCAAATAGAAAACGAGTAAAACGTTTTTTACTGTTCCTGAAAAAACGGGTACCTATTTTGAGTTGTGCTACTTTTGATCTAGGTGTGCGATATACTAACAAAATTGTTAATTTTTTATTGTACCTTAAATTGTTAATTTGGTGAATGCAATTATATCAAAAAATGGAGCTGGGACAAGCCACCTAACTTGAATTTTAAGACGATTTTATTGCCCTGTCAATTATTTATATACACTTATAAAGAAAAACATGTGGCCCTAATTGAACTAAGTTACGTAGTTCACTATAAAAAAAAAATAAGAAACATCCCATCATTTAACACCTCGATTCTCAACGTGGACACGTAAAATTTGCCGCGGGGATATTCACCCTAATATAGACGCTTGTTCGTAGTATAAACTTTCCCGGTAGTAGAGTACCGTTTTCTACATACAAACCTAAATTCAACATACCATTTACCATATTTTTTTTATTAATACTATGCAAAATGCTTGTAAAAAAAACAAAATATATGAATTATTAAAAATGTTATACAAACAATTTAACATTTTTAAAACAAATACCGCTGGTTTATCTTGAATAGCTGGCTGACTAATTAACTTCGCCAAACTAGCTGAATATTTCAAATTAATAAATAAGGTAAGTATATAACAATCCTGCTACAAAATACTGGAGTCCAATCTACTTTCGAAACTTATGTCTAGAATAGATCAGCTTGAACTATCCAAATTTAAGACTTTGGAAAATGGGAGGTAGTTAAAGTGATATATTTAGCTAAAAATACTTAGTAATTAAGTACCGACCTACTTTGCCCAATAAGGGTTGGTGGCGTATTGGTATGTAAAGATGGTCACACATCTACCGACCAACCACGGCAAGCTTAGCTTAACCTGATCGATATTGCGGCTGTTATTACTTAGCCAGAAGCCCCTTTGCCCCTCTCACGTGTGACTTAACCATGTTGTTAAAAGAACCTTTGCCCTTTTTGAAATAGATACGATATATAAAAAATCATGAAGAGATAACAGTTCGGCCGTAATATCAACCTCCAAGAACGTCCGCCCTCACTAAGCGCATCAGTCGGGGGCGGAGTATTGCTCTTCCTCAATTTCCACCTCTTCCTGGAGTAGATTATATTAGGTCTTTACCTATGAAATTGCCGTTTAGTAAGCAGAAAGTTAAAGTCAGTTTTATATAAATATTTTTTATTTCTATCAATTAAAATTATGCACCCAATGCTATCGATGCATCCCTGCCAGCGCAGTGATGCATCGATAAGTTGCAATCGTTCAGTTCATGCGGCACCCACTTATAAAGTTTTTAAGTGGGTGCTTTTTTTTTTTACACTTTTTTTCTTTTTTTTTGCCTTGCCACTTAGACGCAAATGGAACAATATTGTTTTGATGCTAAGTTGAAAGCTGCAGCTAACTCAGCCGTAGATTGAGTATCGTCAGCTTCCACTATCGCCTTTAATTAGTCGAGACTTCAGATTTCGGGTGACCACGGATTTTATTTTTTAGATCAAAATTTCCATGTCGGAAGCGTTCAAACCTAAAACGAGTCATGCGTTCGTTTGTAGTGTTCACTCCGTACACGAAATTAATGTTGCGAGCCGTTTTTGCGGCACTGCTACTGCGACGGAAGTCGTACGAGATAATTACTGGTATTTTTATCGTGTACATATTGATGAAAAAGATACAAATGGAGTGAAAACAAAACACTAATCAACAAACAAATGACTGAATTTGAAAATTGAATTCCATATTTTTAAAATAAAATTCATTTGAATTTAGAATTTATAGCTAGCCATACATAAATTACGTTTCAAATGGCCATTATTGTAATGTGCCATAATAAGTGCGAAGTTGCCGTTTTACAAGACTGGCCATTTGAAACGTAATTTATGTATGGCTGGCTAAAAATTCTAATAAATTCTAATTGTATATTTTTCATCAATATGGACACGATAAAAATACCGAAGTAAAGACCTATTTATTTGCCAATAAGTGCTTCGGCCCCGTCAGACGTTCAATCCTGCATTGATTACCTAGTCGCTATGGCAGCCTTGTTGCTCTGTCATTATTAGCAACTTGACGGGAACTACACGATGAAAATGTTTTATAAGAATCATATACGCACACTTCAGCTGGGAGCACGGACCTTGTTAGAAGCCAGTAGTAGGCCAAGTAAGCTAGCCGTGGCTAGGTGGTCGGCTTTCTCCCCGCCGACCTACAACTGAAGAGCGCCCGGGGACTCATCAGTCATCTTTACTTGGCAGCTGCGACATATACCATGTTACCTTTAAGTACCAAGTAAGTTGGCCAATTTACGCGTTAAGTACATTATTGCGTAAATTGGCCAACTTTGGCGTTCTTAGTCTGAGAATCTGAAAGACTTCGGCAACTTTGTCTTAGTGAGTGGAGGAGAATAGCTTTTTTTATCTATTTAAATACAGCCAAAATTCCGAAACAAGTTTTTCATAAAATGCGTGACTGCATTTTTTCGTGCTCGTGTATTGACTACTGTACATAACCAAATGAAATGAAAAATATATAATAATATCTCTTAATTATTGTTTTACTTAATAGCGGCCTCAGAATTTTGAAATATTTAGGGAATAGCTATGAGAAAAAACCCTTCGAAAACCACAAAACTACTAAAAACGCTTAGAATTACCTGTAAATTTCTCCTTACTACATGAATATTATTACGTAAAATTTAGAACAAAAAAAAAATACTGAAAATAAAAGTAATTATAACCGCCAAACACTGCGATGCGTCGCCATATTCCAATATACCTAATCTGACAAAATGTAATTTTGTTATAGGCCTCTTAATTATGTTTTTGTTGGATCTTTTAACTGTTTTATGTTTCAGAACACTTGGTCACGTCGAAAGCCTTGTTAACGTATTCACGACATAACAAATAAAATAGCATTGATGGCCTTTCAATTTGAGAGTTTAGTTTCAAAATCAAAATCTTTTCAGTAAAAGTGGTGAAAGACATAATATTATAGGACTAGAAATAGTGATCAGTTAGTTCCATCACGTTTCAGACTGGCTAGAGTAGACTCATCCTTCATGGGGTACTGCTTAATCGTACTAATATTATAAATGTGAAAGCTTGTGAAGATGTTTGGATGTTTGTTACTCAATTACGCCAGAACGGCTAAACGGATCTGTATGAAATTTATCACAGAGATAGATTATAGACTGGAATAGCACATAGGATAGCTTTTATTCCGGAAAAATGTAGTGTTACCGTGGAATAATTTACAACATCCACGCGGACGAAGCCGCTGGCAAAATCTAGTGTTATAATAAAATACCTCCTCACATCATCATCATAATTTCAGCCGAAAGAAATCCACTGCTCGACATAAGCCTCTCCCAAGCACCGTCACTTCGTCCAAATACTCCAACTTAATGAAACTAAAATTAAAGTTGGGGTATTACATCGCTGACAAAAATGCTTGGCTAAACGCTGGTCCTGTTCTACAAAGACGCCTAAACTAATTGATTAGCATTCGAAAATATTATTGGAGCTGCTGAAGATTGTAAAAACTATCATCATTTTATGTCCTTTCTTTGGTATTGTTCATCGAATCGTTGAGCTCCTTAAGTTCCGAGTTGAGCTGCGCGATTACTGACAAATGCGTCCACTGACTGGACAGGTCCTCTCAATCTGTGTGGTACTTTCCTCAAAAGACCATTTCAGACACCAATCTACATGGTCTTCACATGAAGTGACCAAGATTATATCTGGACTTTATAAGAGACTGTGACCTCTGAGTTTGTTTCGGCCTTTCTTCTCAGAGTAGTCAGATAGGAAACGCCGACCTCATCTAGTTAAAAAAAAAAAAAACATGATTGACTTGTAAAAGTGTTTGTACAAACCTACTTACAAAAATAAAAATCATTTATCATTTATCAATCACTTATCATTTATCATCGTTGTAATCAATGATATTATAAGAAAAAATAGGTAGATAGGTTATACCCGCTCCGAAAGTGGTACGTAAAAATGTGGCTAATTAGCCACATTTTCGTCGTCTTGTCTCTTTTTCACTTCCGATAATAACGACCTGCCGTCCTACTTCCACGTGTCATCTAATAGTTCGACATTTGTGCTGTTTTTGAACTTCGAATATTGGGTAGGTAACTTATCTACGTCTTTTTACTTATAATATCATTGTTTGTAATCTATAAATTCACTCTCTCATTCATTCATTCATTTCATTCTTAGTATTGCATATGTCAGCACTGTGTAGCTACTATAAAGCTACCGTTTACTGGGAACGTCTTTCATTGACTTGAACGTGCCCTGGAGGCTGAGAGTATGTCATGCTCACTCAAATGTCTCGCTGGTAGTTGCGTGTGTGTTGGTTCATTAATTTCCCTTCAAAATGGTTCAGCTGAATGGTTCTGATGCATGCGTCATGTTCATGATCGGGCACCGTCAGTAGGGCTGGTCATGTCTTAGCTGCTACTTCTTATTTTAATTTAGTTGTTTTTAGGGTTCTGTACCAAAATGGTAAAAAAGGAACCCTAATGGTGCGACTCAGTCTGTCTGTCCGTCTGTCACAACTGGATATCTCAAGAACTAGTAATGCTATCAACTTGAATTTTGGAACATTTTTAGATGACGTTTGCCCAACTATTTTGCAAATAAGAACGAAATAAAAATATATAGGTATATATTTTTTGCAACAGGGTCTGAAAGGCGTTTCGTCAAATGGGGCAGTAGCCCCATTTGTAATTTTTAATTTTTTTTTTAGGGCATATGGGTTATTATATGAAAGAGCGTTGTTTGTACATTTTCAAACATTTTTTTAGACCGAATAGTTTTCGACTTCTGATGAAAAATGTAAAAAAAATACCCCCCCCCCTCCCCCACCCCCCGAAATATTTTAAAAGGTTCACACTATTTCTGGAATGAATACATCGAATTACATGTCAACCTGTAGTTATTACAAAAAAAAAATAATAATAATAATAAGAAAGCTGAACACGCATTGGTAAAAAGTGCGTAAAATTAAGTTTACAAGTACGTAAAACGCGCTTGTTCTTGAGTCTTGTTGAGCAACATTTAACAAGTCGTCTTTCTTGAGCTCGTAAAATATAAAAGCAATAAATGTCAAGCACAAACAGCTAAGTTCCACAACATGAAACTTTGTGAGCAGTCTTCGAGGTAGCCTCCGAGGCCAAGTGGCTATTCAGCATTTTTCTATATCATTGTTCCCAAACAAGAATAATTTTCTCTTGAGTGACAACAATTTGACGGCATACATTAATTTCAGCTTAGATTAGATTTTAACAAAGGCTAAGACCATAAAAGCTGGTCTATACAGGACAATTTTTTGTAAGTAGTGCGCAAATTCTCATAGGGTGTTCTACTCATGAATATGAATAACTTTCACTGTGGGACAAATCTGGAAAGCGAAAAAAAAATCAGCTGTTCAGTACATTTTTGTTTGCATAATTCGTCAAAATGTACTGAACAGCTGACTTTTTTTTGCGATTTCAGGGTTGGACCCATAGTGAAAGTTGTTCATATTCATGGGTAGAAAGCCTGTGAAAATTTGCGCACTGCTTAAAAAATTGTCCTGTATATACGCAATTCAATCTGTTAGTGTTTTTATTTTTTTTATTTTCTATACGTTAAGTAAGTAATTAGGTAAGTAATTAAAACGAACCTAAAATATTTAAAACGAATGAATAGACTGATAACGAAACCTCTAATTTTATTGTTAGTATTATTGTTCTTAGATGTTACACACCCTGCATGAAATCTGGCAGTATTTGAACCAACAAACAATGCTTCGCAAAATGGAAAACCATTTTATACGGGATCCTACGCGAGTAGCTAATGGATGATTCCTTTTAATTTTCCAGTTTTAATTCACAGTTGCCTTGCATTAACCGTTCTCGGAGCTATCCATGAGTATGTACAAAGATTCCAACTCTATTTACTCTAATCTACTTTCATTCTAGATACGCGTACAGTTAGGGCTTATTCGTTTTTCCTCAAGAATTTAAATGCATTTGCATTATACACACGACCTATTTACCGTGTTATGTTTTAGAATAGTAAAAGTAGTGGTATGGTTTCTTACTATGCTACTGCTCAGATTATATTTTGAGAAGTTGTCATACTAACAATCCCTGCACGTCATTGGTCATCGCTAACGTATAATAAATAAATTATAACAATACATGATTCGCCAGCGATATGTACTAATGATGATCGTGATGACAATACAGTCAGCAAGATGTCTGGAGGATGTACCATTCAATACATACCTATTGTACTCGCGAGAACTAGCAACCGTGTTTGGGATATAATAAACATAGACTAACTTCACTGCACTGCACCAGATCACTATATTTACTTCTGAGTAAAAGGTCTGATAAAAATTAATATTGGTAATAATTTCGTAGGTTTTGAGAAATAAAAAATGTGGCGACCTTGAAATAATTGCTAGTTCAAGGCAACTCATGCTCGTCAAGACTTTTGGTTGGCGTGTGACATTTGCGCGGTCTACAATTTAGCCATTAAGGCGGTTTGTCCAACGTCATCGTCAATGGACGTCAACGACAACGAGATGACGGGGCCAAAGTAGTTCGGTGTGACCGCTAGAACTCGGCTCGAGATTGTTACAGGCCGATTTTCCGGCAATACAAAACACGTTTGATCTTTTCTACACACTTTCGTCGCACCGGCGCCGTTCGCCCGGATTTTGTTTTGTCTATGTGTACTGAACAGCTGAATTCGGTCACGGTGAACAAACGATCGCCGTCACTTGGACGCCACGTTTGATTCGAATAATCTCGTTTCTCGTTGACGTCACGTCGAAGGTGGCGGTGGACAAACCGTGTAACGTTTAATATACGTGCAATTTAGGTTTACTTTATCTAGAGTATTCACAATCAACATATTATTCAAATTATTTATAATATTTAGCTATCTAACCCAATATACCCAATTGTTTATTTGAATTCTTTTATTAATTGTCACAGGTAATTATTAGCAATTACATATAGTACCCATAACGTTTCAGTTAATTACTTAATTTAAGTAATCTTGAATCTACGTAATTAATTCCTTGACTAAGTATATTGCTACACTGCTGAAATTATATTTTATACCACTAAAGATGGCTTGTTTTATAATAAGAAAACATCGCGCTTAGAATTCTTCGCGTTCAGATTCAAGTGCGTTGAAAGGTACTGCTTCACGAGAAAAACTTTAATTATCTTTGCTACATTAACGTTTTTCAGGAAACTGAATTATGACACCTCGCCTACACTTCTAGAAGTTATATATAGTAGACCCCGTAACGCTCGCTTTTGCGTCGGCGATGATAGCAAAATGTAAATACATCTGCCGATGTGTGTGGCATTGACGTAATGCAACTCACGTTAGAGCTGGTGGCAACACGGCCTAGGATTGTTTGAAAGTTGTAAGCAATGCTGTGAGCGCTCCTAAGTCATACACACGTCAAAAGTATCTAGGGATCAAGGTATAAAAAAAATATTTCCCAATTGAAATGAAATAAAAATGTCTATTTAGATTGATTAAATAAAATGTTTTCGTATGTGTAGTTCGAGGAAGAACTCTCTGCTTTTGCATTAATAAAAATTTTCGAGATTTTTGCTTATGCTGGATTTTTCACCTTGGTTAATCCGACATTAAATGTGAAAAAAGATAAAAATGAAAGTTATTAAAATTTTTATAGCCTAAAATAAACAATTAATAGCCTGCATTTCCGTCATTAACGTGTAACACAAACGCAACGGCATACTCAATATGAATTCATCCAAATCACGATGCAAAATGGCCGCCCACGTTTATTGTGGAAGTGTATGGACGCGCACATGGATAAGCAGAGAAGAAGCACCAAATTGGGTCCGCAAAGAATAGACAATCGTTTCAGCGTAAATCTGTTCATTGAGATTGCCTCTGATCCAAATCAGTTCGATTCTTCTGCCGATCCAAATACCATGATTGCTCCACCACATTTCCTGGCATGATTTTAAACGTTCTTGACGTCCAGATATCCTCCAATACCGTGTACGTCTAGTATCTGCCTAACACCAAAGCGAAATCCGTCAGAAAAACATACAAAACGCCACTCTCCTTCTGCCCAATGTTTTCACTAGTCCATTGTAAACGGGCACTGCGATTGCGGGGCTCAATAGGTGGTACACGTAGCGGCGTTCGGGAAAGGAGATTGACATCATGCGAGCGATTTCTTATGGTTTGATTGGTTATTAACATTCCTGAAGAGCTATAAAGCCTCGTAACCAACATCATCGTTGTTCCACCACTGTATGCATGAACTTCCTAGTATGATTTTAAACGTTCTTGGCGCCCAGGGGTCCTCTAATACCTTGTATACGTCTAGTATCCGGCCTTATACTGAAGCGAAATTCGTCAAAAATCACACAAAACGCCACTCTCCTTCTGCCCAATGTTTTCACGAGCCCATTTTAAACGGGCACGTGGAACACGTAGCGGCCTTCGAGAAAGGACTTCTTGCACGCGATTTCTTGTAGTTTGATCGATTATTTACATCCCTAAAGAGCTATGAAGACTTGTAACTAACATCATCGTCGAGCAGTAATTCGTATGTAACAATCTTGTCTCCGTGTGGTGATGCGAGCTTGTCCTCCATGTCGCTCTGCCACACAGCCAGTGATGCGGTATCGTATCCAAAGTCGACTTATCTCTTGGGCTCTGCTTAGTGCCCAGAGCGATTGCTACACGACGTTGCCGAGAACCATCTTCCAACATTCCCACGGCTCTGATCATTTCTTCTCGGCTTAAACGACATCTTCTCTCCATAATAACTTTCCTTTGTATTGATTCCACTCAGAAGGATGGCAGCAATTTTACTGACTTGGCCTCAAACCCGTTGCAGGATTATATAGGAATACGCCTTGACAGAAGATTTTTATATTCTTGACCAAAATTCAATAACAATTGCCTTTTCAAATGTGAAAAGTATCCATAGGAGTTACAAAAAACATTTTTACCAACACCAGATTTTTAGTAACTAGCAAAAACGTGCTTTATCACTACACACTTTTGATGTGTGTAGTTATTGTTCTCAGATGATTCGACTCGTCGAGATTGGAGTAGTGCTCACTCTACAATGACTTGCGTTTTCGCGGCTTGCTTTTTGCTCTGCTAGCCTACAGAGTACCGTAAAACAGAACAGCAGCAGTCGGTCAGCAAAAAAAATAAAATAATAATAATAAAGTTGCAGTTGCTTTATTCCATGTTTCAACTACCTTGGATCAGTGAGAAAGAGAAACCCACATAGTGGTAATGTATTTCGCAATTGTATTAAGAACAGTTGTAAACAGCAATTAGTGGCGTGGTAATGTGTGTTTTCGATGCATAAACTGTTCCCCGTTGAGCACCAAAATTTGTCTCTGTAATAAACAAACCCAAATGAAAATCGGTCTTTGATAACTCTAATTAAAATTTTCTGTTACAGATCAACGTAGTTTTATATAAAAATGTAACAATATTATCAACGTTGTAATATATCAAGCTGCTAAAAAGTCGACGTGTTTTGTTCGCATGCATGATATTCAACAATTTCTTTTTTCAATACTCCTGCTAGGTGGTTCTTATTGCACTGCTTTTAGGATTACAATGCAGGGGATAACACGCATATTCTTTTTAATTCGTATTCTTGCAACACTACGAGAAAGTACGCCTCAGATACTGTGAATTAGAGATGTGTAATTTTTTTTTTAATCTCAGCAAATCTTCATTCCTTTACATTTTCTCAAATTAATTATATTTGTAAAATAATTCGTTTTAAGTTTTATTATTAGGCTTTGACTCAGACACGAAAATAACATCCGCGAACTCATCTGATATCTGTCACAAATACATAATTATGTATATGAAATTTTATTTATTTTAATTTTATTCCTTTGCTGAAATACTTAGATTGATATGCGTGAGAATTTGTTATAACAATCTTGGCTCCATTTAGCAAACCCACCTCGAGTGATGCTTAAAATCAAATGAAAAAAAAATGCTATTTACTCCAATGCCACTGTACACAATATGCAATGCAAAATCGAATATAGGTAGCAAAAAATTCTTTCAATATTTTCCTTTTTGACTTTCTCGTTTGGTATTTACTGTATTTAGGTACATTTAAACTATGTCAGTATAATAAGATATTATATTATACTATTTTGCGCTCTGACATCTAAAAAGCTGCTCTATGGCGTCAACTTATTATTAAATCCAATGATATTATAAGTAAAAAGACGTAGATAGGTTATACACGCTCCGCAAGTGTTACGTCAAAATGTGGCTAATTAGCCACATTTTCATCGTCTTCTCTCTTTTTCACTCCTAATAATTACGATATGCCGTCCTACTTCCACGCATCATCTAATAGTTCGACGTTGTGCCGTTTTTGAACATCGAATGTTGGGTAGGTAACGTATCTACGTCTTTTTACTTATAATATCATTGATTAAATCACAAAAATATTCTAAGTTCTCTTAGAATATATAACAAATACTTGCTAGCAAGACTTGAATGAGCTAATTTTAGAGAAATTCTTCATGTCAAAGTAAAAGTGTGAATGCCAAGTTTCCGGGGCCACCGTTTGAGGACATGCGAATTTGAAGCTTATTCAAAGAACTGATTTCAAGTTTCTCGCAATGCCGAAACACTTAATTGCACAGGAGAAGCCGCTGTCGTCGCGGACTGAGGCGCACTCAAATTATTTGAGTCGAGGAAGTTAGTAGCTGTTGAGGTGAACAAGTTCATTAGATATTCAGAGTCCCCTTATTTGTGTGGCACCGACTGCCTCCACAAGGAAAACTTTACAGTTTTAGATTGATTTTAGCGACAATATTCCGACTTTAATAGTTCCCTTTATAGTTTATGTTTAAATAAAATGTTGGTGCGTATGGATGAATGAGCTCCATGAGGAATCCATCCATTTTTCAGATTCTACAGTTTTTTTTAAATATATGAGAAGAGTTAAAAACAGTATGGAGGAGACTTCAATTGGCAACTGTTTTGTTTACGTTCATACATATTATATTATGTATTTCTGTTTGATTGTGCCTAATACAAACACGTAAGTACATTACCAAAGGGTCAAATACTAATGATTTTATGGATTCTGAGGTATCGTTACTATGTTAGGTATTTAACTTTTGTGGTGATTGGTACGAATTTTTTACAACATATTACAATACTAACTACATTAAAGTAATATATTTGTTCATCACAAAATTGGGTATTCTAAATTGGTAAATTGGTATTATATTCAAAATATTGCAGAGAGATTCCTTGAAGAAGATTGTGGAGTGTCCAATTGAAATGGCAATTTAAAATATCTCAAGGTACATACCTAATAAAATACGAAAATAAAATAAGGCATATATTTAATCGTACCCCAAATAATTACCAGTTATTTCTCCTAAAATACTAAATAGCCAATTAACAGTGATCAACTTGGATGTAGAGCTCGCCTGCCGCTACCGTGGCATCGCTTGCTTCGCTCGCTCGGCTCGCACGCGGTTAGTCACAGTTGTAACCTAATCTAATCCATTCGGTTAGGGTGCCCTAGCTCACCGCGACGAACATTGAGAAAAGCCAATGAGTTACAATGAGGCACATTTATTTAAAAAAAAGCGTATGTACATCATTAAAATACAAAAAAAAAAATCAAAATACTGGTATTCAGCTGCATCCGGTTAGACTGGAAGCCAATTCCACCATAGTTGGGAAAGGCTAGGCAGAATGAATGAAAGTTTTTAGGGGCACATATCCATACTTCCATACTAATACACCAATATTAATAATATTACAAATTCGAAAGTAACTCTGTCTAAATCACTCGATCAAAAGTTGTTACAATTTAGTTAATAAGTCTTAAAATAACTTGGCTAATACGCACGAATTATGTGATTGCAGCGATAGAATATTTCAAATTAATGGTGAATATATTAAAATGATTCATTATTATTTTTGAGTTAGCCATTTAGAATCAAAATAGCATGTTTTATTTATACAGGTGTTCCTTAATTAATGGATAACCTTAAAATAGCATATAATAGACCTTATGGCCGTTCTAAAAAAAATACGAAAAATAAATATTTCCTAAGATTTTTTTGAATAAAGTACTGAGCAATTTCTAGTCACATTATTTGCTACCTACTTCTTTGTCGGCATAATCAACGTACAATATTATTACAACAAATTTCAGATTGAATTCATTTATTTGTGGTCGTGGTGAAGAAGAATGTAAAAAAGGTTAGTACCTATTTTTTTTTCTTAAAAATCTTATAATGACTGGTAATTAGTGACCGATAGATACTTAATCACTTGATTGTACTCATGATAACAAGCAACTTTTGCTATGGGACCAAACCTGAAATCGCGAAAAAAAATCAGATGCTCCCTAAATTTTGACGAGTTATGCGAACATGAATGTATGGGTCAGCTGATTTTATTTTCGCGAATTCAGATTTGGTTCCTTAATAAAAGTTATTTGTTATCATGAGTACAATGATGTGTTTAAACATCGGTCACTGATTACCATTCACCCTTTATGTATAGTTTTGTATTATTTTAGAACGACCATAAGGTCTATTGTACGCTATTTCAAGGTTATCTATTTATTACGGGACTCGCTGTATAAACAAATAATTTTTGGATTTATTACCAATCAGTGTTTCGGTTACCTTTTAGCGATAGGTTAATTTGGATACTACGTTCCCGTGGTATAATTTCCAAAAGCTAGTTAATAATAAAAGGAGACAGTAAGTTTTTAGAGAAGAATTTTAATATTTCGCTTAAAATATTAAACATAATATATAACTGAAAATGGAGTGCAAGTGGCTGTAAGTAACAATGACTTAAGTCGTAGCCTTTGCTTTTCATCAAAGAATCAAATGCCAGTCGACCGTGATGTGACCGCTACTCAACTCCTTTAAGCAATCGGACCCACTGGAATCTCGCTCATTCAACTAATTATTGTATTTGAGATTGTTTCATTTACTTACCCTATAATCTATTTATAGACGTACATAATTTTTTTTGAACCCTTATAAATCTAATAACAGTTTAAAAGTGTTTGAAATACGGCTTCATTTTTATGCTATTAAATAGGTAAATAAGACAAAAAAGGATTTTCGATTTAGCTAGATTGTGACAAGTAAAACTTTTTCAAACCAGATTTTGTGCTAATATCTCATTTGATTCACCAGACGACTTTTTCAATTTTTCAACAGTAACTGTGAATACGAAACGAATAATTAATTATAAAAAAAAATCAGGTACATTTTCCAGATATACTTTTTAATGATTTTCAGTCAGTTTCAATAACGCATTTCCATTTTTCCAGTTTGCCTTTTATGATCCATATAGTACTCGTAGAGGGATGAAATAATAAGTAAAGTTTAAATGTAGATATTCAAATACAATGATATTAAGCATACAATTGGATTCTCAGCGCATAGACACATATTCCGCCAGTATAAAATATTATGAGAAGTTATTATGTACAACAGATTTGAATTTAAAAGTCTATTGAAGATATAGCAATACCTATGTCTAGGTTACAATCAAACAAGGAGAATTTCATCATTCAAAAATTGTAATTTCAATAATTTATAAATATGTTATGTAAAGCCGTTTTATGTGCATGTGGTGTTAACCTGTATTTAATTGTTGCACTTGTAAATGTTACTGTAGTCATTAAATCAGAAATGTATATAGTGTAAACAATTGTTGGTTAACCTAAATAAATAAATAAATAAATAATCATTACATGGTTGTATGATAATTTTATTTTTGTACGTATTTCATGACTGCTGTAAGATTTCTAATGAAGTAAATACTTATGCAGTAGACAGTATCTTGTCTACTGCATAAGTTATTTTTTTATCCTTGAGGCTATTATGTCACAGCGCTTTTTTGAAATAACAACTTAATTCTTAGATACGCCCGCCCAACAAAAGTAATTTTAGTGTACCCACGCCTGTACATTTAGTTCAAAATGAACGGGCGCTCGACTAACGGTACTGAAACATCCCGGCAACCGGTGAGCGCCATACACTCACTAAATTTATGTCCACACAAATTGCTTAATTGAGGAAAAGGTTTTTGTTTGTTCTCCTTTTTGCGCACGAAGGGTCAGTGGGCTGAAATAACTACTGCTACTCTTGTTACTGCACGTGGCTCCTACAAACATGACAGGTTTATAATTAATCCTGGCAAATACCTAGTAATGCTATGTTGAAGCCTTAATTGAGGCACGAAAAAACAAGGGTAAACACCGTTTTCACAAACACGACGCATGCATCACACATTTTATTGCTCTGCTCGTGACGTTTTTTTCTTACTATATTTGAGGAAAACACATATTTGGCCGGTGAATAGGCATCATCATCACCGAAATCGTGGGAAGATTACAATGAGCCAGATAATGGTGTAATTGCTACGTTATAATAATATTTAAATAGGAATAGGTGTTTGAGGTAAAAAAGGTGTCACTGTGCAGTTCCCTTGAATACGGACTCGGTTAGCCTTACACAGATCTCGTCTGCAGGAACGTTACAGCGCTCTGTGGAGGTGCATTTCTAGAATATAATTAGTATTGGCGGAGAGGAACACGATTAACTGTTCATGATCAATTATCATCAGATCTGATGTTAACTCTGGCGGGAGCTGTTAAAACCACCTCACAACTTTATCAAAGCCTCTGAGAGAGAGAGCCTTCCACCTGGGCACGAGTTACCATGGCCGACTTGGTAATCTCTAAAGAGGCTTCGAAATTAATTTGACCGGAGCAAAGACAATCTGCACAGATGAGAGTTCATCGACGGCTCAAATCTCAAATGCGGATGCGGTGCCATCAGACAATAGCCCATAATTAATTTTCATCTTGCGCAGCATGCCATGTCACCTATGTACTTGATGAGCTTATAACTGCGTCAGTGAGCGAAGTTCGCGTACACTGTTTGAAGGATCATTTGGCACTCGAATGACGTTGACGGTGGGGCGTTGTTTGTAAACATTTGTGCAATGTCACTTCAAATGTATTCAAAAACAAGGTAGCAGCGTTAGTTCCGAGTTTAGCCAAGCGCCAAAATAACTTTGTAGCGCTATAGCTGAATTTTGAGCCAAACATACATACATACATAAACATACGGGTTCTTCCCATGAAGGTAGGCAGAAACTACATAACGCTACCTACTACGATCCTTAAATACTACTTTTGCCACGTTTACGTTCATACATTAGGTCATACACGTACGCCGGTTGCGAGTACTACGCACCTGACCTTTCTCTGAAGAACATTAGAACGTCTTCCGGAAGGGGGACGTATAGCGTCCCTCCCGAAAGGCGTTTCCACTCACATCTGCTTTGTCCTTTTGTTAGTCGTCTTTTATCCATCCTCTGTTTCCAACTTTCAACATGACATGTCTTCTCTTCTTTTAAAATGACCTTTACCTCTTTTCAATTTTTGTCACTACATCTTCTTTTAAACCAAACCGTTGCCTTATCTCATCATTCTTCAGCCTATCATTCATAGACACACCACATATGCTTCGCAATGAACGCAGAATTTATTGAACGTTCATGTTCCTTTTGCCACACCCAACATTCAGTTCCATACATAAGCGTAGGTCCCAGCACACCAATTGTGAACTAGAATACAATAGTACATTCGTAAGATGTTGGCAGTATCTTCGCAACGTTAATGTTTTCCCATTGTTTGTCTTATTTGTCTTAGTATATTTGTGAATATTTATTTGTCATTACATTTATATATAATTAGAAATATATCATTATATTTATAGTTTGTAATTGGTATATGTGTATCTTTATATTAAAATAAATAATTATTTAATCTTTCGTGATTGCACCTACCACTGCTTGTCTCTGCATCACCCAAAAGTTGACTGGTAGAAAATGCCTATGGCATTAAGTCCGCCTCTGTACATATTTTGTGCTTGAAGTATTAAATAAATAAATAATATGAAGAGTCAGTTGAGTCTTTTTGGACATCAACTAGTTGGTCACAATCGCATGTTTAGCACCATTCACTTTATTTCCGGCATTTACCCTCCTTCCCATCAATCTTTAAATGCCTTGTAAACAGACTCCCCAAATAAACAAACTCACTTACTTGCTCCACACACTTATAATTTATTTTCACATCACACATCGATACATCCTCTTCTCTTTCAAACACCATGCCCTTCGTCTTAATCACATTTATATTCATCCCTTTTACCTTATATGCTTAATCCATCAGTCACCATGTCTTGCAACTTTTCTGCTGACGATGCAAGTAGAACTTGATCTTCTGCGTAGAGAAGACATTTGACAGGCAACTCACTCATCCTCAATCCGCACTCATCCTCTTTCAAATCTATCAGACAACTATCCATGTACTACTTGAACAACCGTGGTGACGCTACACAACTCTGTCTAATACTCCTTGAGATGCAGAACTAATTCGTGTAGTTAGGCCCCATTTATCCTAACACAAGCACTGTATAAATATTTCAGTGCCCGTACCAAGCGCCAGTCCACACCGTAAATGGATAGTGTCCACCGCAGTTCTTCCCTCTACACAGTGTCGTAGGCCTTCTCCAAGTCAACAAAGCAGTCAAACTTTCTTGTGCTTTACCAGATGTTTTTCGGCCTTAGGGAGTAGATCTGATCCATACAGACCATTCCCCTTTAAATTTTTCCTGTACAAATGTTTGAACATTTTGCTTTCGATACGCTAAGAAGATGAAGTAGATCTACGATTACCTTTGTTTACAAATGAAGACACAGTAATTGAATTAGAATGGAGCCTCTCCAGATATTGGGAGTCAACTTTAGGTTTTCGTGCTCATTAAATGTTGCAGTCAATAATTTGCTTGAATAATTTTGGTGCTGCCACTGGATTGAGCTCGGTTAGAACAGTGCATTGTGCCTGGAAGAGGTGGCAGAGTGGGCGCGTATAGAAACGCTCTTCAGTAGGTACTGATCTGACAGACAGTCAATGATCTCCATTAATTTATTGATACTCGTTCCTTTGCTGGTCCACTACCTCATCAATTCACCTGAAGCTCCTGGACCATTTTCCGTTCCTCCTCCTTGTTCTTGGCATACAAATGTAAGGCAGTTACTATGCATCCTAGCTTCTTCATAACTGCATTAGAATTATCGGAGAGTAGTATTTTGTTGCGTTTAGGTTTTATTAATTTTGGTGTCCAATAACCATTTTCACTTGCCAAAGTCAGTGTCCAACTGATATTATCTCAGTCAACACCTACTCTGAGTACATCTAAGTGGACTTCAGTTAGTTTGGTTGATATTTATCTAACCCTGATATGACTTCAAAAATCTTCATAGCTTGTATCGCAGGGGTGGCTATCTAGTCTTGAAGATGGTAAAAGATTTCTTGATACACATGACACCCCCAGGGCAGTTAAAGGTTTGGATCCCAATTTGTGGTGATGTGATGTGAGTGTCGTGTGGTGTGTGGTGTGGTATGTGGTGTCTTGGTGGTGTGATGAAAGGATACACTTGCTAGTAATGGATCTGCTAACGGATTAAGTTAGGATTATTGCCAGATTGCTGCATTTTTTCTGAGAAATCAAACATCATCTTCATCATCATATAAATGTCCCATGATTTATTTTTATTATTATTAAGTGCGAAAACCAAAAGTGAAGCTTAGTTGTCTCTGCTATGTATAAGAGCCAAAAGAACTATCCATACTTAATTATAAATGCAAAAGTAACCCTGTCTGTGTATCGATCTGTTTCAATCAATCAATCAACTCAGCCTATCGCAGTCCACTGCTGGACATAAGCCTCTCCCAGGCTGCACCACAACACCCTATCCTCCGCTTTCCGCATCCAGCCTGTCCCAGCCACCTTTCAAGGTTGCCCCATCATCTGTCTGGGAGTCGCCCCACACAATGCTTGCCGATACGCGGTCTCCAATCCAGGCTTCCTCTACTCCACCGGCCATCATCGCTCCTTCAACAAACTTGGTCAGCCCAATGCTACTTCAGTTTGTTTACTCTGCAAGCTATGTCGGATTTCCAGTTCTTTTCCGGATAACTTCATTCCTGATTTTATCCTTCAAGGAAACTCCGAGCATAGCCCCCGCACCATAGCGCGCCTTTAAGACGATGTCATCGGCACAGCGAAGATATGAGATATATTCGCCGTTCACTTTGATACCGCGTCCAGTACATCGGTCTGTTTGTCTGTTACGTTTTCACGCTTAACGGCTGAACAGTTTTCAATGAAATGTACACAAGTAGACAAAGACCTGGATTAGGACACTTTGTATCCTGGTAGTACGTTCCCATAGGATAATTTTCAACCTCCATACGGGTGAAAAAAAAATGTTGATGATATTTTTATAACATAATGGGAGGTCTTAGGCAAATTGAGTTGACTGAGTTGGTATACAGTTGCAACATTACTAAAGCAATTGCCCTGGAGCAATTCAGGAATATCCTAATATTAAGAATTTGAATAATCCCGTATTCTTCTTCATTCTTAACATTTTGTCCTACATGTGTAGGACAAAATGTTAAGAATTTGAATACGGGATACTACACATGCTGGCGTGATGCCAGTAAGGGTGCATTTCTACCACAGCTGTATGAAGAAGCTGAGTCGTGATGCATAGCGGACTGTGCTGTGCGAGGAAGTGAGCTTAGTGGAGCCGAGATCTGGTACATACAAAACCAGGGAGAAACGCATAGGCCACATTGCTCGTGCACATTCCTCACACGCGACCTTCACACACATTTCTCGAGACGCTTGTTTTGTATGAACAAGACTTCGCCTTCGCCTTGCCCTTTTCCACTAGAGCTGCGCTGTGCGAGGCTGAGGTCATCCTATTGCTTGGTGGATATCGCACACATCTCTCGCTATGCATCTCCGCGGTGCACATCCCTGGTGGAAACTCAGCCTCAACAAACCCACTCGGCTATCTAACTTTTGAGTTATGACACCAGTACAAGCTCGTCATCCGCAGCATTTACAGGAACGCATCTAGTTGCACAAAAAATCACGCTAGGTCTCTTTGGTAATTTTTCAAAATAACATTTAGGTAATTCTTCATCATTACCTAAACGACGCTTAAAACAAGTTACAAAAATAACTCTATTTGACTAGGTAATATATTTGGTAAAATTTCCTAACGAATTCCCAATTATAATACATTCATGTCACGACAATTTCTTTTTAACTTATTGCATTTTACTGTGGAAAGCTCAGTGTGCAATCATTCTGTTACGACGAGGGCCGTCGTAAAGAGACTAGTTGGAAACTTTACAGCTTTGCTACGTTCTCCAACTTTTAGAATTGTCAATGGCGAAAAAAGTTAATATTAAACGTGGCCTATGTCTACAAAACTGTGTGGGATGATATAAATGAATACAGTGTTATGAAATTACGTAAATTTTTATCAAACTAGTTAGGGAAATAAGCACAAATAAAACAAACCTAAGGGGATAAAATGCTCTACTTCGAGGTGGGCCAATTAATATTGACAAACAAGCCATGTGCCCACGGGAATTTCCAAAAATTTTCGTCAAAAATGACGGACTTACATTTACATACAAAGTTTTAATATAGGTATAAAGTTCTGCTCACGTTTTTAGTTTTGTAGTTTTGTTTCTGCTTGAGTATAGTTTTCGATTTTTCTTTTTTTTTGGTTTATTGGCGTGTGCTAGCTGGCTTATAGCAAATAATTAAATTAATTTTAATGTTTGTGCTGCATAATGTACTTACATGTAATTTGCGCAGTGTTGTATAGAATATTTTATTTTTTTATTTAACTGAACAGACAGCTGTGCTGCTGGGGAGTTTGTTGCGCCACTTCTTCTCCTCAGCTACAGCACTAGGAAGTGGTGAAGGGCGGGTATTTTGGGGGACTGTTTTATGTAATTTTGACGTTCGAAAAGTGCTGATTCTCAGCCTAGTTTGAATAAATGACTTTTGATTTTGAACTTTCATCCCATAACTAACTCCTTAGAAAGTGAATTTTCAAAAATCCTTCCGCCTTCGCTGTGCAAGGGACTCTTGTGCTTCTAGACCCAGCGGTTTAGGCTGTGCGTTGTCTGTCTGTGAATGATTGAATGAATTTAAGATTTTTATTTAATACAAAATACACAGGATTTGTAGTCGAATAAATTTGTTGATTCCGATTTAAATAAACAGTGCAGGTTCGCTTCAGTTATTGAGTGTCAATAGTCTATATAAATAAAAGTCTTGACTGCCTCACTGACTCATTAACGCCCAGCCCAAGCCCTTGGACCTAGTGAAAGCTAAAGTTTTGCACTGAGGTTCCTTTTACAATGTATAGACAAGGAATAAGGAAGAACTTTTCGAAATTCAACCTCTAAGGGAGTAAAGTAGCGGATGAATGTTTCTATGGAAAATCGTCATTTGTGTAGTTTAAACCATGAAAATTGGTATTTAGCATTCTGGTTTAAAATTTAAAACTATGTGTTTCAGCGTTTTCGGAAAATCATCCCCCAAGGGGGGGGGGGGGGGATAGGGGATTAAAGTTTTTAAGGGAAAAATTGGTATTGTTTAGAAATTACGAATTATGTGTTTTGGCGTTTTGGAAAATCATCCCCTAGGATAGGGGGTTAAAAATCCATAGCCAAGGACACTTTATTCATTCAGAGAAAAATAACTTTACTAAGTTCCGTACCTGTAATTATTTAGGTAACTATTTTTACTAAAATAAAGAGGATTTATATATTCGCTTTAAATTTGGTATGCAAGTTGGTAATTTTCCGTTCCACGTAATATATTCCGTTACTAATGTTAGGTTTTAGGATGTTTTATCCTCTAGCAATCATATTATCAATCCACGCGCCGCACCTCGTATATAAGCAGTGCGAGAAGAAATTGTTTAGCTGGATTAACACATAGGGCACTTTTAATCCCGGTAGTACGTTCCCGTGAGATATGTTCCGACAACCACGCGGGCGAAGCCGCGGGCTAAAGCTAGTTGATCATAAAAGTGTTAGAGCATGACTTGACTTTGACTCTGTGACCAATCATCTGATAAAGTAAGAATGTGTTTTCTTATTATGCAAAGGTTGATCGCAAAAAGTTACCTGTCGCTTTCAGCTGCTATACCTAAGTTGCACCACTGCACTCGATAGAGCGAAGACTTACCTTTTTTGTAACTGGTGTTGCAGCTTACATTTATAATAATAATAGAGCCTCCTCATCATTTAAAATTGTCCAAGGGGCCTCTGCGAGTTGGCTTCGGCCGCTCGTACGCCAAAGGTCCGGGACCCCAGGGTCCAAGATATGTCAACAAATAATAATAATAATAATATCCGCACTGCCGTATCCCTACATTGACGTTGTTATGGGGCTTGCGCGCTCCCGAACTCTGGGTCTATGCCAGTAGTACTTTGCCGAAAGTCTTAAGATAGGAAGCCAGCCCAAGAGAGATACATAAATCCGCAAGGCAGCATGTGGCGTGCTGTTGGGCAGTAGCGACCCCACGGACCCTATCTCTCGGGAGAAGTCTTGTTCTTCACCTCTGGCTTGCCTTTATTGGCCGGTTGGAGTGAACACTGACGAGGAACAGAACTCCCACCTCTTTCTTGCCTTTATTGGCCGGCGTTGAGATCGCAAGAGCAAACATGTTCCGAGGAAGGAAGTATTCCGGTAAGGTGCTGGTAGGGATCTTGACCGTATTTCCGGGATTGTCCAGATAGCCGTGGAATACCCACCACCTCCACTCCTCGAACACCTCAGGAAGTGTTGCCCCCTTGTCGCTACATCACTATGTGCTAGCGACCGTTTCCGGGGGCCCATAATTGAGTCGTCGGTTGGTGCCTTCTCATAATTTAAAATTGTGTAAGGGGCCTCTGCAGTTTGGCTTCGGCTCTCGTACGCCTTCCAAAGATCTGTGACCCCAGGGTCCCGAGATATAAAATAGTAATAATTATAATAATAAAACTTAATTATCAGACACAAATAGTCTGTATATGCTACAAAAACTCAAATAAAATTACAATATACGTCAAATTAATAATAAAATTATAGCCATGCTTATTTTTGGGCTATGAAATTATCTTTAGTCTTAAAAACTATATATTTTTTACTAAAAGGTAACGGAATAGCTTTATTTTAATATATACAATATTTAACAAAATCCCTGTTGTTCCTTCTACCTACGTTTTAAAAATCGGGACATAATAAAGCAAGTTATTTTTACAAAACTGTTCAATAAAAATATATTAATATTTGTAATGTTTAACTGATTTCTTACCTCTGCAATTCTGCATGAAGCGATGTCGCGACATCCGTTCGAAAGTAAGCTGCGCAGGAGACCAAGTAAGTGATTCGCAGGGCGGCGGGTGGCGGGATAAAGAGGTAGCCAGTTAGGTAGGCACGTGGCATCGACACGGGGCCCGTGCGCCCCGATGTACTTATAAAATCAGATTCTCTAAACATTTTTTTGAATATGTCGATTTTAATAGTTTGACCTCTCGACTAGCCCATGCTTAATTTTTTTTTTAAATTATAATTTCATCAATGTTGTGGTTGTAAGTAAATGTATACGTTCCCAAAAGAAACAACAGGGTTTTTATTACATATTGTATACGGAAATTATGACGTAAAGATTGTAGGAATCTATCGAGAGTTTTATGAGCATAATAAAATAACATAATTTTTTTAGGTCTGTGATTGACAATATGTTAACAATTCAAACTCATTTTTTGCATAAGCTATGTGGTTAAAATGGGAAAATAGGGTGAGTTATTTCAAGTACTAGTTAAAAACAAAGCCATCCTACATTTGCCGAGTGAAAAATGGTGGGTTCGCAATATCCAGTCAACTTAACACTCTTCGTGTTCGCGGTACTGTCCGAACGAGGTGTAGTGGAGCCTTATATGTTGCACAGTGTAAAATGAAACTGAACTCCCTTCAAAGCATGCTTAAGTGAACTTAATTGAGCAAGTAACGAATATCTACTCGTTACTTGCTCAATTAAGTTCATGTAATCGTTGTTTACTAAGAATTTCAAATGGAGCTTTTGAAATTTTTTGCACGTTATTGCAATAAAAAATTAAAAATGTTGTTTCATTGAGTTAAAACATAATCATGGCCTTTTTTATTGTCACACTCATTACATAAATTAATGCATGGAACTAATTTTTATAACATAGCTCTATTTCAAATATCTCGAGGCAGTCTTCTAGGATAATCTTGTTATTTTAAATGGGTTTATTTTTTGTTTTTCTGTCCCGCATCAAATGCGGAAGCCGTGGTCAAAGGAACATAACGAGAAAAATCTCGGAACACCGACCGGAGCTCAGTGCTAGCTGAGATCATTTTAAATCCGTGACTTCTTGGGGCACATTAAATCACCTCGGATTTTTGGATAAGTTACGGACTCCGGCGGGACCAATTGTAATCGTGGGCTTAGATTTCATTCGGGCGACGGTGCTACCGACGAGTAAGAAGATATGGGAAAGTGTTGTGAGATTTAAGCCCACTCGGTTATAAAGTCGGTCGTTATTACGTTGGAGGGGTGAAGTAAGGTGGGGGGAGGCACGGGCGCGATATGTAGTCCCGAGGGCCGACAGCGATAACTTTTCTAGAAAGCAGAAAATTCAACGTGAAGTACTGGCAAGGTAAAGTTTTATGTTGCTGGATACTGATATAGGTAAATGATTTCAGATAGAAAGGTATCCTAGACAGGTACATTACCTCTCTTAACATACAGATTTATTTTATGTAGGTATAGTTAAAGCGTTTTCCTAATTAATGTAAGATATCGTCGTGTAGTTAAAACAACAGAATTCATTGTTTTGAGACTTTAATAATGTGAACACAACATTTTGAATGGAATCGAACCATGTAACACCCGCGCAATCATCTGCATCATCAGAACTTTGATCGAGCATGACACGATTCCAACTGGACTAAACATAAGTTTTACACACTTTATAAATTTATTTACCGTGTAAGCAAGCATTCTTTTGCGGGATAAGATCGGCATTGTTTAGTTTTCGAACCTATAGCTCTTTTTTATTTTGGTTTTCCCTAATATTCTAAATCTGATTTAAATTCCTACGTTTTATAAATTTAATTACTTTTTATTACTTACCGTGGGCGTGTAAGCAAGCATTCTTTTGCGGGATACGATCAGCTCTAGCTCTTTACCTATTATAATTTTTCTAATATTCTAAATTTGATTTAAATACTATTGCTGACGTTAGAAACAGGCCAAGTGCAAATCGTATTAGTACGCGTTATTCATTTCGCCTTACTTTTTTCAAATACATTTACATTAAATCCTTTATTGGTGCCATTTTCTCAAGACTTATTTATAGAAGAATTATTTATTTTGCCGACGCTACTAGTGAATTTTCCGTAGTGCTTTTCGATCGTAAATGTCTTTTTCGATAAGTATATTTAACTCTCCTTCATGATTCTGCAATTTTCCACTGCTATGTTCTGTACACTTAGGAAGCTACTACTAAAATTACTGTGATCTATGAACGTATTCTATGAAATGTTAACATGGCTTACTAAATTATTGATTTATTTATGTCATATATATAAAAATATTTAATTAAATATATTAATACAGCATTCTTAAAAGACAGATTAGAAGATAAACAAAAATGATAAATGATATTATTTCTGTAAGTTGCTTTGTACAAACGCTTAGGTACACGTCAATCGCATTTTCAAAATTAGATGAGGTCGGCGTTTCTTATCCGACTACTCTGAGGAACTCAAACTATAGGGAGGAACTGACGACGCTACGACGACACATTTGTAATTCTCTTTAGTTTATTTTCTCATGTACGTATATGTCAATTTATTTGCTAGAGAAAGTTGTCAAAGGCTACGGAACGAAATGTGTATATCTTGCTGATAGGCGATAATTAGGTATACAGAATTACAAGATCTTACGTAATAACATAATACCTATACTTTCATAAGCTCAGCGTTATTGGTGCTTAAATCATTCCACGCCAAATCATATCGTAAAAGTACTACCGATCTATGCGCTTGTGCTGTTTTGAGAAATGGAATTAAATTTGAATGTCATCCAGTATCAAGGCGCCTACAATCTGCACACTACGCCGTGACACCGTCCCTGTATGCGAGTATGTCGTCAGTTTATATTGTAGAAAGTGTGGAGTATATTTTATGTAATTATAAGCATAACAATGTATCATCATATTTCAATCAAAACACCGAGTAGTTTGTTTTATTATAATTGCTTAGACAGGCCAGCTGGCGCGGTTGGTTAAGATACCGCCTATCATGTCGCAGGTCGTTGATTTGATTCCCATCCAGGACAAACATTTGTGTGCATGAACATCTGTTTGTCCTGAGTCTGGGTGTAATTAGCTATTTACGTATTTTATTTTATTTTATTTTTTTGGGACGAAAAACAGTTACACGTTATAGTTTTAGTGAATGACGAACTAGGGTAATAGAGGTAAACATGTAACCCACACCAATGTCCGCGGAATAATCTAATATGGAAAATATAAAATAAAAAAAAACAAGCATCTACTGGAGGCGATTTAGTTTAGGAAGTTTTCATGATTATTAGTTAGGAAGAGTTCATAATTATTGTACAAGCAATTGAATAGCCATTCTTTTGAATTTTGTTTGAGATAGTGAAAATAAATATCAAGATCGAAAAAGTGTGTGTTATATATTTCTAAGAAACGACGGAGTGGCGCTCTTGCGCCAGCATTGGTTCTGCACTTGACAGTGTGGAACAGCCGGGGCACGAGCGCCTCTCGCCGAAAAACAGTTCTGGGTACAATATAACAAAGTTTATTGGTGATATCAGAGCAGTCAAAGTTGTTATTACATATGCCATGCAGCATCACAGCCATAAGTAGGGTACGCCTGGACTCCAAACCTAGGAGTTTGTATTTTTTTAGTAGTTGTGCGTAAGATAGTTTTTAGCGGTAGCATATAATGTCCAAAAAATTTTTTTACGCTCCATTCACTATAAAGTGACCATTTCAAGCCTTAGCTTATATTTATCATATAGAGGACACCATATTGGGGTTGCGTATTCTTATTGGGAGCGTATTAAGGTTACATACAAGGTTATAAACGTATGCGGTCGTTTGAAATCAAAACAAAAAGAAAGTAGTGTATGTAGTATATCAGTTATCTGGTTTCCATCGCTTAGTTTGGGATTAGATGACCGTGTGTGAAATGTCCCAGGATATTATTATTATGTCCTTTATATATTTTCAAAACTTATTAAATACATTTTTAAATATTTTTTTATAAAAAAACATTTAAAAATATAAAAAAATAGTGATCCGCCAGTAGCGGGAGCAAGGTCCAAGCTACCGGTGGTTAGGGCTGCAGAGACAGACAACCTCCTCACAATGCGACCCGTATCGAGAAGTACTGCAATTATATATATTTTGGTAAATACTATTTTTAAATTATCTTGATTATATTTTCTTTCGGTGCGTTGTGGGGTTTCTCATGAAATAAAATATAAAAAACTGCTACTAAAATTGATATTATAAAACTATATAATATGAAAATAAATTCGAACGTGTTTACGTTGGTGTTGCCAGCTTATTATTGCTGTTATTATTAATTCAGCCACTGCTGCGGTTTCTGTAAGAAGGTACATTACTTATTCAACGTCATGCGCGATGTCTGCAAGCTATGCTCGTCTGTTGCCTCTCGCCACTTCATTATCACATTTAAACACCCAGATTTGAGCCGTATATGTCCCCGCTCAAGTAAAGGATTTGAACAGTTCAGCAACAGAATGTGCGGCCGCGGTATTAATTGCCTTTTCACATTGAGTGCTTACACTCGACGCCGCTGCCGCCATTTTGAGTATGTCTGCCCCAGGCCAAACAAACAACTATTTCGTACAGAAGTTCTGCATTTTTCTATGTATTTTTTTAATTATAAAAATTATTGTTTTGTAGTAACATAGTTATTTTATACCTGTTTAAAAGCTGTCGTTAATTTATCCACTAGCCGCGGCCATGCAGCCGCACCGCGTCCGCTGGACCTCGTCGCAGCTACTTATTATTATTTTCTCCTCGAAACCTGTTATACTTTAAAATGAATATAAAATACAAAAAAGAGTTGATAGGTACCTACTTAGTTCGTAGTTTTCTCTTCGTCCTAAGGAAACCAGAGACAATTAATCAGAGACACTTTATCAAGTGTCAGTCGTCGTGATGCATGCCTGGCACTCGATGGATTTCGTGCGGGCTTATATACTCTTATAGACACGCTACCAATCTCTATTCTAAAGCCACCTCTATACCATCATCTTGTGCCTTCTCAAATTATTTACCTTATACGTTTGCATAATTAACTTATCTAGCGTAAATGATACACGTATATTCGTTGTTACTTGTCATGTTTAACCCAGCCGCTTACCGGCTTTACCTACGATGCCAATGCCACAAACAGGATTGCAGTAGCAATTTGTAAGTGGGCACATATTTATTTATACAAGGCTGAGCAGAGTAATGCGTATGAACACCATTATTTAAAGGAATGTAGAATGGGGTTATTCAACATTCTCATCATGATTCACAACTTTAGTAGGTAGCTAGTAGCTATTGGAATTTGAAGCATCGTTAAATACAGGTCATACCTATATTTTATATTTGGTACAGTCGAGTTCAATAATATATTGGCAGTGACAATGTTTCAAAAGCTTGTAAGCGTTAAAATGATCATATAGTTCTATACAAACTTGGACATCAATACAATGTTATCATATAAACTGTTCATAAGTATTTTACGGTAGTGCAGTCAAAAATATCTGACTACTCTTCGCAACATTAATATCTATATGCATTGAATATTCAACTAAATGGCCTTTATCATTAAATTTTCTTTGATTGCCGGGGCAGAAGTACAATGCAATGTTGCCGTTCGTAATAGGACTGTATCAATCTGACAACCAACGTTGCGTAGTAGCTGTACTCGTATTATTTGATTAATTAAGATTTAGGAAATCTTAGGGTCAACGCTGACTATACTATACCTATTTGTTTAAAAATTTTCAGTCGGTTTTAAAAATAAAAATAACATTTTAAGCACATTAGTATTTAATTTTTATTTTATTATTCTTAAATTCTTATTTTGTTCTTCTGAAGGATAGTTCTGTAACGAGATTGTTAAAAGGAATTAAGACAACAATTCGAGACATTTCAAATTGTCAAGATTTTCATAGAAAAATTGCATAGATATTATTTTGTGAACCTAACTTTGCGCTAAATGATATGAACAATTGATTGCGTACAATTTTTAGAGTACATATTTCTGATGTCACAGATTGTTTACAATTTATTGTAAGGCAGAGCTGTTTAGAGTTTTGTGTAACTTACCATTGCCTATATATTTTTGATTCGTGAACATGCTCAGATATTAAAGAAGTCGACTGTACCTGTGAGGTTTTAATTTTTTTTTTACGTCATTGTTATCACTTAATCGCCGAATCCGCCTACTGCCTAATAGTCCGAGAGCAATCTACCTAGCCTCTTGTTGGGGTCGATTTTCAGTCTAACCGGATGCAGCTGAAAATAAGTATTTCACATGGAGCGACTGCCTATCTGACCTCTACAACCCGGTTACTCGGTACCACGATACCCCTTGGTAAGTCTGGTTGTCAAACTTTTGGGCTTCTGACTACCCGTAACGACTGTCAAAGATCTACTGCGGCAAGCATAAGCATTATCGATTGACCAGCGCGGCTGTTATTATTTAGCCATGAGCTCTTAATGGTGTTAGAACCCATGACCATTTCGCATCGTTTTACGGCCAAAACCGTATAAAACCGTTAGTTTAGTTAGACCACTCTCAACTCGACTTAACCTTCGATCGACCCGTGCGGCTGTTTTTAGCCTCGAGCCCTTAATAGTAAGAGAGCTCACGACCAAAACCATTTCGCATCGTTTTACGGTCAAAACCGTATAAAATCGTTAGTTTAGTTAGATGATTCTGAACCCGACACCGTGAGCAGTATCCGGTCAGAAATGTTACAGTTTTAAATGACCCATTAATTTTTTTTATGTAATAAAATAATGTTACGATAAAGTGTATGACATTTTGGGCGTCACATGATTGTGGCCTGCGCGCATTTGCAGAAATGTCAAAATATATCTATCCAACCTTTCTCATAGCAACACCATCTGCCTAGCCTTTTCTCAACTATGTTGGGGTCGGCTTCCAGTATTACCGGATGCAGCTGCATACCAATATTTTACATAGAGCGACTGCCTATCTATCTCCACAACCCAGTTACAGGGTAATATCCAAAAGTTTTCGTATAGAATGGTAAAGATCGGTAAAACTTTTCAACAAGTTCAAAATGGTTTCAACATATATGATGCTCACACTTTCTTCTAAAAAAAGATTTGTTGGCATTAACTGACCAATATTCACTTGAAAACAAGATTTCCGAATGGTTTGCTATGAGTGTCTTTTGTTTTGATTTTTCCAAATGTTCTCCTGGGTACTTTTCACGCTACGGATGTCTGAAAATTGTGTTTTCAGCATCTTAAATCTATCGTTCAACTACATTCTGAAACTCAGACAGATTGCTATGAAACAGTTCGGTAATATTTCTGACATTAAGTTTTCTGGATTCAGAATAAGCACATCTATCGATTTTATACGGTCGTTTTTATTTTATTATTAGTCGTAAAAACATGTGGCAAAAATTTTGGCCATGGGCTCTCGTACTATAACATAAACACCCAGACGAGTGACGACTGACGAGACAGTTAATGTTTTACATAACTTATGTGCGATACCTAAAATATAACTAAACTAAAGCTTTGTGGTATGATACCGAATCTCATGTGCAGTCAAAACGCCGTCATGTCCTACGGGTGGCAAGCAAGAGTTAACATGGATAGGTCCTGGCTATGTACAGTCTGTGAAGCTTGTGCAATCATGCAACGTACCGCTCCCTCGGAAAACATCGAAATTGTTTGACTTGATCGGAATTGTTTGAAAGGCTCCTTGATATACCAATTATACCACTTACTGATAAGTTGGAACAGATGTGTAGATTCTGTCATTACCGAGACGGATTTAGTGCTAATTATATAAATACAGAATAATAACTTGTGTTCAAGCATAATTTATAAAATGTTAGCTGTGGAGATAGGCTTACATTGTAAATTCGTGAATAAAATTAATAGAGAATTTATGGATATACATCTTTTTAATATCTCTCTAAATAGCCTTAAACAAAAACTTAAAATTAGATATATCACCTAACTTAAACTTAGATTTTTTTACTTTGTCTACCTTCACTTTACTTTGTTAACTATGTTGCATTGAACATTAGTTCTGATACAAAAATTAATATGTATTTCTTGCGCGTCTTTCCTTGTTAGGAGTTTATTATAATTATTTTTACCAGTATATCACATTGTCGGCACTATAGGTCTATTGTAAGGAACTAATTCACTTAAGAATAATATTGTTTGTAAGTATATGACTGTTTGATGCCAAAATAAAATAAAATAAATCAATAAAAATAAGTACCTTAGCACACCTCGCACCAAGTCAAGGTTAAACAATTTACAAAATGACTAGCAGCGCCCCGCGGTTTCACTCGCGTAAGTCTCGAACCCTTAGAAATATGGCGATAAAAATTATCATATATGTTAATCCAGGTTATAAACTATCTGTGTGCCAGATTTCATCAAAATCCGTTCAATAGTTTTTGCGTGAACGAGTAACAAAGATCCATCCATCCTCACAAACTTTCGTATTTATCCGCTAATTGCACATGGGATGAAATTCATCCCACTTTTTTTATTAAGTAGTAGTTAGTGGGAGTAAAGTCATCCCTCTAAAATCTGCTTTTGGTTTGAACCTTGTTCCACCACTATTAAGGAGTCCTTTCTAATTCCATACATTTAGTTTGATGCACTATCTATTTCCGAGCAATTTGAGGTACGCCAACCCTCTATGCGACTAGTCAATCGTCTATGGAAAGATTATTTTTGGTCTGTAGTTGCAAATCTTTTCGTAAACAAAAGGTTTTTGTTCAAACTGGAATGCTTGTAATTAATGAAAATTGTATTAAGGTAAGTGGTTTTATTTATGTTTCGTGCTAAAAATAAATACACCATGCATTTGAAACCATAAAACATATAGGTCATCGCTTGTTTTTTTTTTCTAGGCATTTCTTTGAAAGATTAACTAAAAATTGTTTTGTTATTTTTAAAAAATAATTTTGAAAACTGAAAAAAGATATGAAAAAAACTGAAAATGAAAACAAGTCATACTTTCAAACGAAACGTACATTACTAAAGCCCTACTCACTAGCATTCTAAGAAACATTCAACGGTCACAAAATTCTAAGAAGCTATGATTCAAATCGGTTTTGTTTACAAGATTACCGTGGGCTGAATTATGTCATAATCGGGTGGGCCGGTTAGCTGTTTTCCCAGCGCGCGGGTGTACAATGCGGTTCAGCACAGCGGTTATAATATTAGTAGGATTTCAAAATGTTAAAATATTCTACACACTTACTTGTATGGCAGTTTATACTATAGTTACTAAATATATAGTTTCTAAAAAACCGGTCAAGAGCGAGTCGAGCTCTCACAACAGGTTTACCAAACTATACTTAGCAGTAAACTACACAACTACATGACATAATATCAAGGCAAAAATATCTGCACTCTAAAAGTCAGTTAACTAAAAATTTTTATTTGATAAAATATAATACTACATAGGTCAAATGGTTTTCGTAGGTACCAAATTTGCTATTTTGTTTTTTATTTTTTCAGCTGTTATAGAAGTGGCGCAAACCGCTAAAATTGTCATGTAAAATATGGATCAATGTCTAACAACTACTATAGTTAAAATCTAAACCTAAAACCTAGGAGATAAGTGCGGACGGTATTTTTTTTTTTGCAAACTTTGTAATGAAAGCATTATGTATATTTTCATTGCCACTAAACCAAATATGGCCATGTACAGTACGGTGCCAGCGAGCGTTCGCCAGGTGGTGTCAAATACGCAACGCTCGGATCACATTCAAGTTCGCGAGCACATCCGCAACAAGATGGCAGTATCATCACAACGGTAATGTTTCCCATGGTTTGTCTTATTTCTTTCAGTATATTTATTTGTGTTTATATTTATATATAATTAGGTGTATATATTATAGTTATGTGTATATCTTTATATTTAAATAAATATTTATTACTCATTTCTCGCTATTGCATTACCCAAAGGTCGACTGGTAGCAAAAGCCTATGGCATTAAGTCCGCCTCTGTACATTTTGTGTGCTTAAAGCAGATTCTTTGCGCAGGGTCGCCATGAACATTAAATTAAACCAAAGACTGCTGAGAATATACTGACTCTATTACAATAATAATATGGTATAAAATGTGTCTATAATGACAAAGATTATAATTATGTAGAGGGGACCTAACATGATTGTTCATTCAAACTTTTTTTTTAAGAGAGAAAAAGAAAATAAAGAAAAAAAAGAAGAAATGAATTGAGTTGGTCTGACTCGATCTGTGCCACGCGTCCTTGAGACATAGCATTATGCCAAAATACATAATACCTTTGTGACAGGCGGACAAGAAAATAAGACTATGAAGTTACTCACTACGAAGTACACTATCAGTCCATCGTTCAAACGATCATTGAGGTGAACGTTATTTGGGCAGATCGACCAACAGTTCTTCATCCATTAATATACTTATTTGGTTGCGATCAGAAAAACGTAAGCTCGATGACTGCTTTTTATTATCTGATCCCGAATGTGCGTTGTTGCGTTGAGATTTATATAAAGAATCATAGACTGCTCGAGTTGAGGCGATGTTTTACGTTTATATATTTAAGATATACGTTTATATTATGTAAAGATTTCACTTGGTGTGCACTTGACAGTTGAGGAGTTAATCCTAACTAATATTATGCGAAAGTATGTTTGTTTGTTACCTATTTACGCCTAAACCACTGAACCGATCATCCCGAAATTTTGCATATACGTTGTCAGGTATACAGACACGGACATAGGGTACCTTTCATCCCGCAAAAAGGTACTGTTCCCGAGGAAAACAACGATAACGTTCTTATGATATCAGATGGCGCCACGTGTCATTCGAATCATGATTGAATTATATTATTAAAGAAACTTTAGTAGCGTGTTAATAATTTATTTTTATTTAAGTACCCCTAATATATTTTGTGAGTGTCGATAGACCGGTTTTTCATCTTCCTAACTATCCTAACTTATATTATAAATGCAAAAGTGTTTGTTTGTTGGTTACGCTTTCATAAAACGGCTGTACGGATTTTGATGAAATTTGGCACTTGGGTAGACCATGACCTGGAGAAGGACATAAGCTACTATTCATCCTGGATCGCAGATGAAGTCGCGGGCAACAGCTAGTGCTTTAATAAACAGCAACATGTGTCAATGTTGGGCCTAAGAATAAATTCTTGAACCTTCCTAACCCAGGTCTTAAAACATGTGATCTTGTACAAAGGTGTCGCATGAATAATTATTTCATTTTCAAAGGAGGTACTAAAATTTTAAAACATATTGATAAAATGATGTGAATACTTCATTAGTGAATCAGGAGCTCACCGTTTATGTTATTTTTCATAATAAATTCCTTTTTCGGTATTCAAATTTAAGCTTTTGCTTGCGTATCACGCGTAGTGAAGTAAACAAGCGAACGGTACATTATCCACTGTAGCTGTAGGGTTGCCAGATTGTATAAATATTTACGTTATGTGAATTAAACAAAACAAGTAACAGAACACGAGTTCATAGAAATAAATAAAATAAAGTGAACATTAATTTTTCACAGTATCTTTAAATTATTGCTGTTAATGATGTCTTTACATTATGGTTAGATTTACTTATGTCATGTATAGGTATCGACTGTCAAAAGTAATAATGACATGTAATAAGGATCTAAAAAAATTGCACCGTCGGGCAGCCCTAACATTTGGCCATAACGTACATCACTGTGAAACAAGTTGGGCAACGAAATGACCCTGTTAAATTAACGTGATTGGTCAGGAAGTGTGTGGGCTTAATGCCCTATTACTCTGATCCTCTAGGCCAAGAGAATTCTACACTAAAACAAAGGTGCTTCCAAAATTTTAACTTACGTCTTTAGCCCTTTTACGCTACTGGTTTTAATAGCTACGTAGGTACGTAACAAAAAAACGGGTTCACGTGCGCAAAGCCGGTAGTCTATACGCCTGGCTACGGCGTAGTTCGAACCTTGCTGCTTCGTGGATCGAATCATGCTACGGCGTAGCTCGAACAGCGCTACGGCGTAGCTCGAATGGCGCTACGCCATAGCTCGAACGGTGCTACGATCGCATCCGGATATATTTTGTGCGTGATGTCCGTATAATTATGTATACAAAGATATTACTAAGCCATAAATTGGTTCGTCGTCACCGAGGCATCGCCGCGCTCGCGGCTGGTCGCCGCCACACTACGTAAGCAACGCGTCAGCCCCCTGTAAGTGGATCCCTGGCCCACCGTAAGCTCGGTAATTGCTGCTTACTAGCTGATCAAAAGCCGAGGCAAAGCCGTTACAATGCTTGTAAATTATAAGTGTGCGTTGCAGTATAGAGTTTCATCGAAAGAATCCTAAATGGCTCGAGCTGAAGCGACGCTGATACCGTGTAGTGCTTAAACGTAAGCGTTAATCTTTAAATGTGTCATTTGAAACACTTAATAATATGCTGCATTCAGTTTCATGCGCTTTTTTTTTCTGCTGATTACAGAAAAACATCAAATAATCTCTATCGATTTCGAATCTCTCAGTAAAACCATCGTCATAATAATACCTAACTAATTTCGTGTATAAATCTGTGTATTTAAAGATTCCGTCAAGTTTATTTATTTTGTTTATTACTCACTAAGTAAATAATACACGAAACGTAACACGTATATCTGTTATGTCGACGAAATTTAAATTACGAAACGTGAGATAAAGCTGCTCACACAAAGCATCATAACAAAGTTTTCATTGAAATGCAGTCATCTGCATCATGTCAAGAGTCACTGAAACTGTGTGGAAGTCCCCAGAAATGAAAAACCCAGGAAATAAAAAAATTGTCGCATGTCCTGCATAATTATTAGGGTGAAAGCCTTGAACATAAAAATCCAGTTAGGATCTCATTGTGCTAAAATGAACGCAAAAACATGCATCTGGTACACACGGCCGTACACACATCAAAAAAAGTTAGCGATCAGTTTGAAAAATCGAAACCTTTTTTGTTCCGGTAGACTATATTATTTTAATTTCTTCTTCTTTTTGGATTCTTCACTTAAAAATATAGAATTAGAATATAAAACAAAGGGAAAGCACAGGAAAGAAGGGTATTCCACCAGAGAAATAGCACGCAGAGTTGCTGTATCGCAATCCTCAGAAGTGGCTACGCTGCAGGGGTACAACGGCATGGATAATTTAGCTGCCTGACTCCGCAGTGGTCCCCCAACTATTCTTACTGCTGCTCAGAAGCGCTATTTTAGATTGCTGTCAGCCCGAGACCCAACAATCAACGCCACTACAATAAAAGCAGAAGTGCGGACCGCCTCTGGACTTGAAGTTAGCACTCAGCCCATTCGCAATTGCTTACACCAGGCTGGACTACGAGCACGGAGGACTTGGCGAGCACCTCTGAATTCACGGATGAGACGGATATTGCAGTGGGCTAAACTCCGGCAAAATGAAGAAGACGAGAGAAAACATTTGGCAAAACTGACTCTTCGTTGACGAATCGCGAATCGGTACTCATCTAGGTAACCAACGTGTCATGGTCCGGAAAAGATCTGGAAACTCTGAAAGGCAAAGAACTGCCACTGGAACCGTTCAGTAAAGCGGGAAATCGGTGTCCTTTTGGGGTAGAATTATGATTGGAGCTAGAACGCGTTGCATCCCGTAACGAGGCTCCATGACGGCAGATGTACAAAAACAGTCGCTGTTGATGGAATTGCCAGACCATTTCGAGTAAACCATAGGCACCAATTGGTACTGGTCGATGATAAGACGCCCGCACATCGAGCTCAACGAGTCAATGCTGCTCTCCGAGAATACGACTTCACAAGGTTAGAATGGCCTCCCAATAGAGCACGCATGGGATGCTCTTAAGCGAGCTGTTTGGAACCGTCGGCCATCTCCCCAGACAGTGCTAGAGATCAGAGAAGCCGCTATTCAAGAATGGGATAGGTTACCGCAAGAAATGGTGAATAACTAGATCCTCCGCATGCTCAGGAGGATGCTTGTGTTCGAGCCAGGGGAGAAATTATATAGGTATTGTATTAAATAAAAACCTTCTTATTAATTTGGTTAAACAATCGTTTTCTTTCCATCAAATTTCTGTTACATTAGGATTGAATTACTCAATTTTTTTTATTAAAAAAATAAAAAAAGAGTTTAATTTTAATTTCAAACAGAGTATTTCTATTAAAAAAAAATTATAACGTAAACACTTTTTCTTGATAAAGTGAAATTTAAAAAATATTATATCAGTTTTGGCTAGTGTTCACAAACATTTTTTGTTGTGTGTGTAGGTATGTAGGTTTTGTTAAAAAATAATTTCGCCTTCATCTATTTGCAGTATACATTTATTAACACTGCGCAGCAACTGCTGATCAGAATACTATAAAACAGAACATCGGTCGTCTGTCTGTTCGTTTATGCGCTTTTATTGAAAAAAATATTTACTTACTTCATTAGTTTTTTTTTTCTTTCGTTTCATTTTACGCATTTTTATATTTATCTTTAGTTAAGTGAAACATACTAAATAAAGTGTTCCTTGTGTCCAGTTACGCAAAATACCCTCCAAAACCCCCTGGAGTTGAGAACACTCTCTTCCGCATGATTACGTGCAAGCCGTTGGTACTGTGCGCATTCGCGAATAATTCAGACGCACTGCAGCACCGCCATAATCCCAGCAACGTTCTGAATGTATTGAATTATAAATTTTTTCTACTGTACTTAGGGTTAATCCGATTGAAGAGCTAATTAAACGCACGACCAACAATCAATTTTAGTGCCATTCTTGATATGAAGCGGTTTTATGAATCTTTAAAGCCTAATTTTAATTCACCATAAGGATGTTTTCATTTGTGAACTGAGCTAATTAAACGACTTAAAAAAAATGGAGGTTATCAATTCGACACGTATGTATGTAATATTATTGGAACTGCAATATATTCACATATGATAATCTATTAGGGCTTCCAAACAAATATACAAACCATTGATATTATGTATGTTTGTCTGTATGTATGTTTGTCCACGCATTTCTCCAAAACTATTAATCGGAACGCGAACGCGACCATTTTTTGTTATATTGGCTTACATTTACTTCAACTTAGGGAACAGTACAAGTTTCATCAAAACCGGTTCAGGAGATTTCAGGATGATAGACTTGTAAGTGTAACGTTCTGGCTTATTGATACGAGCTACGGGTGTGGTGTCAAAGGAAAAACATCTCAAAGCCTTGGTCAATTTCTGGTGAAATACTTATAACAAAACTATTAACTACTTATTACAAATAAATATTCCAGTTTTTTACTAAAAACTAAAAATTACGAAATAAAATATAATAAAAAAAAATCGACTTCAAAAAGCAATTAACTCAAAATTGTGAAATAACTTGGAAGTCAGTGGCAAAACAACTAAAATAATATAATAATAATAATATCCCGGGACATTTCACACACGGTCATCTGGCCCCAAACTAAGCAGAGCTTGTACTATGGAAACCAGATAACTGATTACTTTTTTTTTGTAAATACATACTTATATAGATAATTACATCCCAAGACACCGACTTCCGAAATTAAAGCTGTTTCACAATTTTGAGTTAATTGCTTTTTGAAGTCGATTTAATTTCTTTTTTATTATATTTTTTATGAATTACAACCGACTATAACAATATATAGATAGTTACACACAAAAAACAGATCCCAAGACACCGACTTCCGAAATTAAAGTAATTTCATAATTTTGACTTAATTGCTTTTTGAAGTCTATTTATTTCGACAGGCCAGTTGGCGTGGTTGGATAAGATACCACCTATCACGCCGCAGGTCGTGGGTTCGATTCCCATCCAGGAGAAACATTTGTGTGCATGAACATGTCTGTTTGTCCTGAGTCTGGGTGTAATTATCTATATAAGTATGTATGTATTTACAAAAAAAAAAATGTTGTGTATGTAGTATATCAGTTATCTGGTTTCCATAGTACGAGTACAAGCTCTGCTTAGTTTGGGATCAGATGACCGTGTGTGAATAATGTCCCAGGTTATTATTATTATTATTTTTTGATTTTTTGATATTTCTCGGGATCCTGGGGTCCCGAACCTTTGGAAGGCGTACGAGGAGGTATTCCACGGCTATCAGGACAATCCCGGAAGTACGGTCAAGATCCCTACCAGCACCTTACTGGAATACTTCCTTCCTCCGAGCACGTTTATTATTATTATTTTTTTATTTTTCTCGGGACCCTCGGGTCCCGGACCTTTGGAAGGCGTACGAGGAGCCGAAGCCAACTCGCAGAGGTCCCTTAGATAATTTTAAATGATGAGGAGGCACCAACCGACAATTATCCCTGTATGCACTATGCAATTGCACCCAAGGACAAACCCCGGTTGGTGCAAGACTATTGTTGTGTGTGGAAACAAAACATCATTGGGCTATGGGTCTGGGTGGCTAAAGTGGATTGGGTTACTTGAACTATGGAAGAACTATGTCCCCTGCTTGACCAATGTTATATATTATACACGGATAAAATGGCAGGGGGTGACTTGCACACTCAATAATGGACCCCCGGAAACGGCCGCTAGCACATAGTGACGTAGCGACAAGGGGGCAACACTTCCTGAGATGCTTGAGGAGTGGAGAGGTATTCCACGGCTATCAGGACAATCCCGGAAGTACGGTCAAGATCCCTACCAGCACCTTACTGGAATATTTCCTTCCTCCGAGCACGTTTGCTCTTGCGAATCTCCACTCAATCCGGCCAATAAAGGCAAGAAAGAGGTGGGAGCTCTGTTCCTCGTCAGTGTTCACTCCAGCCGGCCAATAAAGGCAAGCCAGAGATGAGGACAAGATTTCTCTCGGGACATAGAGGGTCCGTGGGGTCGCTACTACCCAACAGCTCGCCACATGCTGCCCTGCGGGTTTCTGTATCTCTCTTGGTCTGGCTCCTCATCCTAGACCCGTTCCGGCAAAGTAAACTCTACCGGCACAGACCTAAAGTTTGAAGCGCGCAAGCCCCACCACGACGTCAACGTAGAAATACAGCGGTGGGGTTAGATTATTATTATTATTATTAATTTCCTTCTATTATATATTTTTTTGAATTACAACCGACTATAACAAGCTTTTTAACGAGAAAAAGTTCTGAAGGCGCGACTGCACCTTATCAAGATGATGACGACATTTTTTTTTTTTGTAAGTCCTGTCTGGTTGAGTTAGTTTTATTTTTCCATCGTTACTGAAATTCAGTTCCTGTTATAACTTGCATCTATTCATTACAAACGCGCCCACTTCTCAACTGCTTATAACTTTAGAAACGAAAAAGAGATTCAAATTATTTTCTGACCTTAAGAATGTATTTAATATTGAACTACGTACGGGAGAACCACGAATGATATTCCGTTTTAATAAAACTTTGGGCTTTTGTTTCCTTAATTGAAATGAAATTTCAAGAATGACACAGCTGCTACATTGGATCCCAAACTTTATTCAAAATTAGTTTTTTTTTTTTTCTAATTTACATAGCTTTATGATAATTAGTCATCATTCTTTTTAAATAATAATGTTATAGGAATGGATTGATCGTAGGAATATTGAATAATTATTAATTATTAATATTTGATTTCAATATTTTATTTATTACCTATGTCAGTAAAATGTCAGTAAAATTATAAGAAATATTCATTATTATTATATGACAGGCCAGTTGGCGTGGTTGGTTAAGATACCACCTGTCATGCCGCTGGTCGTGGGTTCGATTCCCATCCAGGACAAACATTTGTGTGCAGAAACATGTATGTTTGTCTGAGTCTGGGTGTAATTATCTTTATAAGTATGTATTCACAAAAAAGTAGTCTTTGTGTGGTACTGTAAAAACCTTTCCGGTGGGAATCTTTGACTTTACTCGGGATCTATACTAAAAAATAAATAATCCGACTCGCGTTGCACTCTTTCATATATTTAAATAAAATATCTTTAAAATATCTATTAGAAGCAACGCGCCTGTCAATCGCCCAGAAGGCACCTCACGCTCCTTCCGGAGCAACTGCACAGATTCTCAGCTGGACAGATTAGCAACTGGACAGAGTATAGTCGTGAAAACATACCTTTAAAAACTATGAAACATAGTTATTTAATTTAAAAAATGTTTATTCAAGGATAGTCTAAAACACAAAGGCACGATAATGCAACCTATCTTACACTCTGTTGTATTGAGAATTTGTTTTAAGGTAGATAATAAATATTCAATTTGTAACTTCTGATTACGGGGAGAAATTAATATTGAGATAATTTTTACGACCGTAGGCGTTCTCTGCTTGTCAGGAATTAAATGTTTTCGTTCACGCAGTCCGGTTATAGAGAGAAAAGCTGGTAAAACCTTTTCGGTGCAATTTTGAATGTACCGTTCCCATAATATATATCTGTATTTTTAATTAAATCTCTTGCTGCTTGACTGCCAAACACAATTATTTGTCTACACGACCATAATCATATAAAAAAGTCTTTAAGTAGACCATCCATTTTCCCTATTTTAAAAAAATGAATAACCACTTAGTTTATTAGTAGGAGGGTATTCCTCTGCTCCATTTTCAATTAAATCTCTTGCTGCTTGACTGCCAAACACAATTATTTTGTCTACACGACTATCATCATACAAAACGATCATTAACTAGACCATCCATTTTCCCTTTTTTTAATAATGAATAACCACTTAGTTTATTAGTAGGGCGGTATTCCTCTGCTCCTTAAAACTCTCTCGCTTGGCGTGCGAGAAGATTCTCAGAACTCAATTCATCTGGTGAGCTGGTTCACCCAACGCGTTTTTTCTTTCATATATTTAGATAAAATATCTTTAAACTATCTATTAGAAGCACCGCGCCTATCAATCGCCCAGGCACGTCACGCTGACGTCTCACCTATCCAACTCTAAACGTCTTTTTAAAGTATCGGTCGTAAATATGAATGGCCTATACACAAATCGAAAAACAGGACCAACACACTAGGTAAATGACCACCTGCAAACTGCAGTACTAATAGAAATATCTTGAATCATAAATCAATCACATAAACATACAATTGTTCACATGAAAGAGCGTATAGGGCTGTAGAGCGCGTTTTACATATACAAGCACTTACGGCGTTCTGTTCTGTTGATCTTGCGTTTCCGTCGAATTCCAAAGTTTTGCTAATTTTTAAGTATATCCAAGGTCGTCAACGTCACTTTACTAATAAGTACGACTACGTAGAATAAATAGAAATTGCGCTTTACAGATGTCCCAATGAACGCCTACGCGCGAAATGCTCGCTACGATATGGTCTTAGGTTGTCTAAGATTCATAAATAAATTAGCGTGTAATGTACGTACACGCTAATTTATTTATCAATCAATTCTATCAAACATGAATTATGATTGTCTGATGGAATTATAGGTATATCTACATAGATGAAAACATCAATAATCACATAAGATTGTAAAACAAATCTGTTAATCAATTATTTTAATAATAATATTTATTTGTACCTATTTACAATTAGTGTACCTTAAATTAAACTAAATTAGAGGCAAGATACAAAACTTGTGTAACTGGGCTTAAACTAGGAGGATTCCTGTGCTATAAGCATCAGGTACTTCCGTCACCATCGTGTTCGAGCTGCTGTTACAAGTGTGGTGCGGTGCAAAAGTAAGTATTACAATATATTAATTTAATAACTACTATCATGCGTGAGTGGGCATGTGTGTATGAACGTATGTGTGAGTGTGTGTGTGTGAACGTGTATGTGTTTGCGCGTATGAATCTGAATAGGCCTGAATGGCTTTATTTTATTTTATATTAGCTGACCCGACATACGTTGTCGATGACAAGTGACTCTGCCAAAACTGACAACAAAAGCTATCGTCTAATGGACATGTTCTTTCTTTTGTTACGCCAACAAACAAAAACTAAAGGGGCAACATGATCTTGTTTCCTGCGTGGTAGTTCATAAGGATTCTTACGGCCACGATGTTAAGCTACTTAGTTTCAAAGCTTGCATTTTTTTATTTTGCAATACTGAATAATCTTGTTTTGCCATTAATATTAAGTTACAAAACTATGTAGAAATAGCAGACAGGCCTTCGATTTCCATCACATCATCAGCCTACAACAGTCCACTGCTGAAAATAGGCCTCTCCAATTGCACACCATTCAGCTCGATTCTCGGCAACTCTCATCCAATTGCTACCACCCATCCTGCGAAGGTTGTCGCTCCACCTAGCGTGAGAGCGTCATACCTTACGTTTCCGCTTGCTCTCGTTCCTGCGCTCGCGTTTTGCCGATTCGCGGTCTCTACTCAAGAACATGTCTACCCCAACGATCATCGGTTATACGGCTAATATGGACGGCCCATTGCCAGTTCAGCTTATTCTGTGAGCTATGTCGACAACTTTGGTTCTTTGCCAGATCACCTCGTTACGGATTCGAGAGATTCCCTCAGAAAGACTCCAAGCATAGCCTAGCATAGCTTTCGATTTTACCAAAACATAATTCAACTGTTTGTTAGCTGTAGCCTTGGAGGCAACTAATTACGCATTGTGTATCAATGAAACTGACTGGATGGATCTCTAAATACGCCTAAGGCCCGAATAACTGTTATGTGGTCTCTTGATTGTATTAGGGAAGGTTTAGAGCACTATACATGCCTGAAGCTTTTGAAGCACCTGTGTGTTTTATGAACCGACAAGCCATTCATTTGTGGAGAATTACGTATGGTCTAAAGGCATAAAATGGTTTGTTGTGGGTATGTATGTTGCATATTCCGCCGTATTACAAAACACCTAGCCGAAATACATAATGGCGCTGTTTACGTGTTACGGGTGATTGAAAAAATGCATTACCAAAATGTATTACGGCTAAATTATAATATAATAATGATATAATATCCTGGGACATTATTCACACACGGTCATTTGATCCCAAACTAAGCAGAGCGTGTACTATGGAAACCTACATACACTACTTTTTTTCTTTTGTAAATACATACTTATACAGGGTTATTTGTAAAACACCAACAACCTCTTCAGGGGACATTGTACTCATCATTATGACCACTTTTACTATGGGATCAAACCTGAAATCGCGAAAAAAAATCAGCTGTTTAACATTTTGACGAATTATGCGAATATAAATGTACTGAACAGCTGATTTTTTTTTCGCGATTTCAGGTTGGTCCTATAGTACTCGTAAAAGTTCTTCATAATGATAAGTACAGCGACCCCTTAAGAGGTTGTTGGTGTTTTACCAATAACCCTGTCTATATAATTACATCCAGACTCGGGACAAACAAACATGTTCATGCACACAAATATTTGTCCTGGATGGGAATTGAACCCACGACTTGCGCTATGATAGGTGGTATCTTAACCATCCACGCCACCTGGCCTGCTAATAAACGTATGTACGTAGAAAACAGCGCCATTGGCGCCGATTTCCTTGTTCACAAACTAAACTAAATGTAAGTTTAGTGCGTCTTTGTCTTTCTATTTCGATAAGAAAATGACGGAAGTTCAATATTAGTTTAGTCCTGTCAAATTAGTTAACGCCTGACATAAATTGACGCATTTTAGTAGCCATTTTATTAATCACGTCTAAACTTGTTTATGAAGTACCTTAATTTGATAGGACTAAACTAATATTTATCGTCTGACCTTTTCATAATGAAATAGAAAGAAAAAGATGCACTGAACTTAAATTTAGTTTAGTTTGTGTACAAGGGAATCGGTGCCATTATGTATTTCGGCTAGGCTTTTTGTATTACTGAATCCGGCTGTGACATACATACTCGTATATATATATTAGCTCTAATGTTTGAGCGATGCTGTTTACTCGTTTTAGAATATTTAGCCCAAATTGATTTCTAGAAGTTGAAGCTACGAATATGTCCAGGTATTAGTAGACGATCATGCAATAGCACAGATTAGTACAGATCTCGCATTCCGCAAAATCGCTTAAATAAAAAGTGACTCTTCCTACGAGACAATAAAGTGCAATTCAGGTCGCACAACGCTTATTACCTACAAGTTAATGTTTTACTGTAAAAGCCCGAACTGTGGTAAATCTTAGATTTTACCGCAGACAACGGTAAAAGTCCTAAATCAAAGATTTAAATATTTTTTATTGATTATAATGATTATAACTGATATAGAGACAGAAACTACAACCCAAAATCAAGAAGCTGTTGTCACTATAGAGCCAATACCGAAAAAGATACAATCTGTTCTTGCAATAAGAAATAAAGCAAAATTGAGTTTTGAGAAACAAGCTGAAAAAATGCAAGCCACGTCGGCTCATAAATAAGGCAAAACCTAAAACACTAAAATTATTTTGGATTTCATTTCATTTCATTTATTCGATAACCATTTACATTGTGTCTGAATGTGTTACAAGAAAAAAGTTTAATTAAAAAAAAAACAAGTCGATTAATAAAAATTACCTAGTATCTCAAAATAAATTAATAAAGCCACTAACTAATATACTAATGTTAATTAATTATATAGACCAACAATAACATAAAACAATATTTATTTATTTATTTATTTAACCATTTATGTACACACAAATAAACAGACAAGAATAAAGGAACAGAAAGTTACGTACAAAGGTGATGCTTATTTCTAAAAAAATCTCTTCCAGCATACCTGCGATAGGACAGAGGATAAAAAGAGATGTAGACACCGTGTAAGAATAAGAGAGAAAATAAAAATACATAAAATCTAAAAAAAAACAATTCATAAAGTACCTGAAATCGACAAAGCTAAAACTGACCCAAAAAGCTTTATTGCAGTTGTAGTCGAAGTTAGAGACAACGATTTTTATCAGCTGGCTACCAAAATCGGAGTACTAAAGCAGCTTTATACACGAAGCCAATTTACCTCATGCCCGGAAGACTTTATCAAGATTGAAGTAGTTGACAAAGAAAAATAAGTTAGTCCTCGAGAAGTTGTCAGAAAATTTTATTTTACTGTAGGGCAAGGATTCAAAAAGTGCAACTGCCTTAAAAATTGCTCGACGAAGAAGTGCGCTTGCAAGTCATCAGGATTACTTTGTATTTCTAAATGCCATAATTGTTGCAACAAGTAAAATCCTTTTTTTAACTCATATTAATAAGAACGTGTAGCTCACTCGTACCTGGCCAAAGTAGGTGTTATTAGTGAAAAGTATTTTTGTTTGCATTTTATTTTTCTAAATCATGTTTTGAGACTTCACTAATAATAATAATACATAACAGTGATTGTACCGAATAACGAAATGATTATCACAAGACTGTTTAGCTTGCTTAGGCCAAAGTAAGTGTTATAATTATACAGGATGTAAGTGTAATAGTGTCAACTTTTTAAGGGGTTATTGTACTCATCATTATTAACAACTTTTACTAAGAAACCAAACCAAAAATAGCGAAACAAAAAATCTGCTCATCAGTACATTTATGTCCGCATAATTCTTCAAAATGCAGGGAAAAGCTGATTTTTTTTCGAAAGCATTTTAAACATGTTTTAAGACTTGACTAATAACAATAATAATTATAGTAATGTTGAATACTTAAAAACTTTCTGATTATTAACTGCATTGTTTTTCTTTGAAAACTAACATTTACCGGTATCTGTGAGATTTAGCAACTGAATGCCGGTAAAAGTCAGAAATTGATGATTATTATAAAACAATTCGGACTTTTACGAGTATAGGTGAGACTTGCTCAATCTTAGGATTTACCGGTAAATCCTAAGATTTACCGCAGTTCGGGCTTTTACAGTAACATATTCACCTACAACAAGTTGCTTCTCTTTCGTTCGCGTAACGTGGCGTAACTCTTATACCTTCTGACCACGTTAGGGCAGTTAGGGTTGCTGCTGCCGCCTGCCGAGGGTACTTTAATGTTTTAGTCTCCATTATTTATTAATTGGGCTTACCTACGTAATTGGGCCAATAAAAAAGTATGTACAAATACACTGTTTACTACATAATATTTAGTCATGGTTATATCATAGTTAGTCCGTGGTAGGTACCCACCAAAACAAAAATACTATTTAAGTAGGTACTTTCCTACTTAGACTTATCAAAGATTGAAACTGACCTTGTAGACAGAACTTGTCAAGTACCTAACTATATATGATAATATTCTAACTACGTAAATACACGGGTCACATAATTACTTACTATTAGGTACGGAAATCTAGAATACATAATAGTACTAACGTCTAGAATATTATACCTACTCATTTATTTTACTCATAAAAATGTCATACTCACAAACTCCCTGCTCACATTACTTATGTACGACTGTGTTGTGTATGTACACACAGTACATTACATAGCATAGTACACAATCGGTATTTAACTAATTATGGAATGGAATTAACTTATGTTTCACAATCGATTGATAACTTAAAAAAATACAACTTTGAGTTTTTCTGTTTATTATAACATCTGTACACACAACAATTGTTATTATTTCGCTTTTTACTGCCATAAAGAAGAGTGCACAAAATCAAAAATAAAATAAAAACGATGCGTTCATGTCTCGCTGAGTGCGTATAGACCCTAGTCAAAACTGTGTTGTCGCGAGCTGTAGGCACTTATCTCGAGCGGAATGTGTGTAGTGGGCAATGCCACTGGCAATAGTCAGATAACTAACTATATCAAAGGAATACAAATTCAAAACAAACTGCCAAAGGCATACAGGGTATTTGTTGGTTCTATTTTAAAAACGTGTAACTAAAAATAAAATGAAGTTTCGAATACAAGAAAAGTAACAAAAATTTTATCAGAAATATTATTTTTCCTAAAACACTAAAATTATTTTGGATTTCATTTCATTTCATTTATTCGATAACAAATTACATTGTGTCTGAATGTGTTACAACAAAAAGTTTAATTAAAAAAAAATCGAAGTCGATTAATAAAAATTACCCAGTATCTCAAATTAAATTAATAAAGTCACTTACTAATATACTAATGTTAATTAATTATATAGACCAACAATAACATAAAACAATAAATAAATAATCAATGATAATTCATTTGAAACAGAAAATCATAACTTCAGTTTCAATTCATATTACATAAAAACCATTAAGAAAACACGTCATATAAAATAAAAATAAATTAACATTTTAAAATAACAATTCATTTGAAAAAGAAAACCACAACTGCAATTTAAATTAATCCGTTGTCAAAAATTGAATCACATTCCATAAAAATCATTAAGAAAACACGTCAAATAAAATAATAAATAATCAACAATGTTCAATGATAGTTCATTAAAAAAAAAAATCATAACTGCAATTTAAATTCATCCGTAATGTGTGATGGAACTTTATCAAGAGTAACGATATTTTCTCACTTACACTTACTACTACTAAGTTCTACTACTATAAAATGTCTATACACCTGAAAGGAAGCAGTTAATGTAATGCAAATGTTAAAGTTTTGGCATCAAAAAGAATTAGAAGTTAAGGTGAGGGGATTACACCGCTACCCCAGAACGTTGCTAGGATGGGCACTGGACCTGAAAACTTTCACTCTGTGATCATAATTTCAATTTAAAAGTTTAACCAACTTTGTTTATGTTGAAACATAATCAAGGAGTGGGTAAATATGGGAGGAACATAAGCAAACACCTAAATTAATATTAAATTGTATTGAATGAATGGGGCTGGCAAGTGAAAGCTGATCTCAGATGGCGCCACCACTATACGAACCCTTGTCATTTAGTGAGATAACAATTTTCACGCTTGGGATTTTTTATTTGGGTTGATTTCTTGACAATTTTACGATTTCGAACATGTTTTCTACTTGAAAAATATGTGACTTAAAGGAGGAGATAGGTTACGTACAAATAAGAGGAAAGGGTTTTTGATGACCTAATCAAACTGAAAATAATCATTTTTAATACATACATGAGTCCAATTCTTTCATAGTCACTTTCCTTGAAATGTTTTATGAAACACTCTCGTCTCGCTTTTAGGCTCAAACTTTACTCGCCTTATGGCTTTGAGTCACAATTTTTTAAGTTTCTCATCTCGAGGAAACTGGTGGCCCCAGTTTCTTTACAATTTGGTACACAGCATCGAGGCATTTCCTCCATATTTGTATCTAATTATGAATTCACTACTAATTCCTTACAAAAACTGCTTTGTTATTGGTCTTTGCGCTACTAGCGCCACTTTGACAGTTGTCGGCCCCATTACGATAATAAGACGTAATTGTACCTCATTGCTACACATGTTACGGCGCTCTCATACATTTTGTTATAAACATACTGGGTGACTCTTTTTACTGTCTTGAAAAAAATCGGGTTTATTAGGCGAACGGAGTAGAAGCCTGTGGCATAACCTAGTTTAAAAAAAAAATCTAAATTCGAGTCATACGCACTACGTGTATGATTTGTATTTCGATAATTTTTTAACAATCTATACAGATTTTTCAAAATTTCTGATTTTATTTTCCTAGTTTACTTGAAATGTGTAGTGTTTATTGACAGAGAAATTTCTGTTTAAGCTATTCAAAAAAAAAAAAAAACTATGGTATATAAAAATCATCCAGTATATTTTGGTATCCGCCACACGGACGGTCCTTTCGTCAGCCTTCATTAATTCTTTCTAGGTACAGATGTCAAGACCAGCAAGATGTGAGATGAGCCATGGTTTGTAACTTAATACCATAGTCATAATTTAAGTTGGATCTGTGAAACCCCACCTGAGCAAGTTTCCTTTGCCTCACCCTACATTAGTTAGCTCGGAGACGGGTTAAGGATTTCCCAGTAGGCCAGCACATTGTGCCCAGAGAGGTTCCTTGGAACATAGAACAAAAGTTTTGGGAATTTGAGACAATTTGGTATAAAAAGTGCTTAACAAAGCCAGTTTACAGTCTGTATTGTAGAATGGTTGTGAGCTAAAAATATCAACTTAATTATGTAAGGAGTACCTATGTAAGGATCGTAGCAGGTGGCGTTCTGTACTTTCTGCCTACCCCCACGAAAAGAGGCGTGAGTTTATGTGTGTTTAAACTTGATTCTGTACATGATTTAACGTTAATTAATATTTTTGAGAAATAATTGCGTAAAATAAAAGCATTGGTCACGTGAGATTGTACGTGAGTTAGAGCGCGGAGCACATCACAGTCAGAAATAAAGTTTCTTTTGCATTACCATAGACTTACGAAACTAATGATGTAAAAAAAAGGAACAACACTGCTTGGAAATGTGTCCCATTCGCATAATGTAGCAGTATTCATTATTCACCTACAACATCAGTAGTATGTAGTCATATTTTTTGTAGGCACATAAGAAATAGGAAATGGAAATCGTCTACCTATGACTATAAAAGGAAACATTAACTATTATTATTATATATTGAAAATTTTTTTGACTGTCAAAACGGGGCATTCTTTCAAATGATAAGGATATCAGCGTTAAAAAAATATTCATATCAGATAAATAATTATTTGTATTTGTAGTATTCATATACTACAGAATATTATAATACTTCGATAGAAGTAATAAATAAAAGTATACACTAGCTTCTGGCGGAGCTCGTGGCTAAGTAATAACAGCCGCATGGATCAATCGAGGTTAAGCTACGCTTGCCGGATTTGGACCGTAGATGGGTGACCATCTTTACATACCGAGACTCCTCCGTGCCTCGGAAAGCACGTTAAGCCGTTGGTCCCGGCTGTCATTCGTGGATCTTTGGCAGTCGTTACGGGACGTCAGAAGCCCGAAAGTCTGACAACCAGTCTTACCAAGGGGTATCGTATTACCCAGTAACTGGGTTGTGGAGGTCAGATAGGCAGTCGCTCCATGTAAAATACTGGTATTCAGCTGCATCCAGTTGGACTGGAAGCCGACCCCAACATACTTGGGAAAAGGCTAGGCAGATTGATTGTATACACTAGCTTCTACCCGCGACTTCGTCCGCGTGAAATTTCTTGTTTCCACGACCCACCGCGTCGCATCGCATCGCCTGCCCGCGCTGCTACTAACTTCGTTTTTGCTTAGTGTTCTTTCTATTTTTTCTATTGGCTCGGCTCTAAAGCGTAATGTTAACTAGCCTATAGCCTTCCTCAAGAATTGGGCTATCTAATGCAAAAATATTTTTTTCAAATCCGACTGGTAGTTCCAGAGATTAGCGCGTTCTAAAAACAAACTCTTCAGCTTTATTATTATTAGTAGATAACATGTATTAAACAACATTTGGAAACCCTACAGTGGCCGTACTATGAACAAATAATGCCATCATTTTTCCAGTGCCAGAGAGAGACGGAGCTATACATGACATATAGCACCATCCCTTTTTCACAACGGAATCATGATGGCTTTAATAGTTCATAGTAAGGACCCAGGACTTCGATGGAAATTGAGGTATTATAATATGAGTAATTCATTTTATCTAGTAAGTAGTTAAGCCCCTTTTGGTACTTATCTTCAGATTCGCAGAGTAAGTTCGATTAACTTCACTGGTGTAATAGGCTAGTGGACATTTTTTGAGAAACAAATTAGTAATGTTCCTTGTGGTTTATTTATTTGAAAATTTTTTTGACTGTCAAAACGGGGCATTCTTTCAAATGATAAGGATATCAGCGTTAAAAAAATATTCATATCAGATAAATAATTATTTGTATTTGTAGTATTCATATACTACAGAATATTATAATACTTCGATAGAAGTAATAAATAAAGTTAGTTAAAAAAACTCACGGATTTGAAAGAATGCCCCGTTTTGACAGTCAAAAAAATTTTCAAATAAATAAACCACAAGGAACATTACTAATTTGTTTCTCAAAAAATGTCCACTAGCCTATTACACCAGTGAAGTTAATCGAACTTACTCTGCGAATCTGAAGATAAGTACCAAAAGGGGCTTAACTACTTACTAGATAAAATGAATTACTCATATTATAATACCTCAATTTCCATCGAAGTCCTGGGTCCTTACTATGAACTATTAAAGCCATCATGATTCCGTTGTGAAAAAGGGATGGTGCTATATGTCATGTATAGCTCCGTCTCTCTCTGGCACTGGAAAAATGATGGCATTATTTGTTCATAGTACGGCCACTGTAGGGTTTCCAAATGTTGTTTAATACATGTTATCTACTAATAATAATAAAGCTGAAGAGTTTGTTTTTAGAACGCGCTAATCTCTGGAACTACCAGTCGGATTTGAAAAAAATATTTTTGCATTAGATAGCCCAATTCTTGAGGAAGGCTATAGGCTAGTTAACATTACGCTTTAGAGCCGAGCCAATAGAAAAAATAGAAAGAACACTAAGCAAAAACGAAGTTAGTAGCAGCGCGGGCAGGCGATGCGATGCGACGCGGTGGGTCGTGGAAACAAGAAATTTCACGCGGACGAAGTCGCGGGTAGAAGCTAGTGTATACAATCAATCTGCCTAGCCTTTTCCCAAGTATGTTGGGGTCGGCTTCCAGTCCAACTGGATGCAGCTGAATACCAGTATTTTACATGGAGCGACTGCCTATCTGACCTCCACAACCCAGTTACTGGGTAATACGATACCCCTTGGTAAGACTGGTTGTCAGACTTTCGGGCTTCTGACGTCCCGTAACGACTGCCAAAGATCCACGAATGACAGCCGGGACCAACGGCTTAACGTGCTTTCCGAGGCACGGAGGAGTCTCGGTATGTAAAGATGGTCACCCATCTACGGTCCAAATCCGGCAAGCGTAGCTTAACCTCGATTGATCCATGCGGCTGTTATTACTTAGCCACGAGCTCCGCCAGAAGCTAGTGTATACATTATAATAAAATCGTAGCGTAAGTCAAAATTGTATGTTGAATATTTTTGAAAAAAAAAAGTAATTGCTGCGTGGTCTGGGAATGAATCTACTGCTGAAAATATATACAGTATGTTAACCAACAGAGGGCGTTCCCGTTAACCCGCAATAGTATAGCATCCATACATGCTAAAAAAAATATTACCATTCGAAAACAAAATGGTTTTTATTTTTTTTAATATTAAAATATTCACTAAAAATGCTAAAAATATTCACTAAAATATTCAAAAAAATATAAAAATATTCACTAAAAATAAAAACTAAATTGCGATGTTTCCGTCCTTCAAGTACGCGTGTACAGAGTGTTTCTTTTACGTATCAATTTAACATTTTTAGTGAATATTTTAATATTAAAAAAAATACAAACCATTTTGTTTTCGAATGGTAATATTTTTTTTAGCATGTATGGATGCTATACTATTGCGGGTTAACGGGAACGCCCTCTGTTGGTTAACATACTGTATGTTTTTTCTGTTTGTCTGAATGCATGTTCCAGCATCACGCAAATACTATCTACCGGATAGATTATGTTCAATTTCGCATAGATATTCTTATAAGTCTGGACAGTCTGAGGGCTAACTATCACATTAATTTGCTATGGAGGATCAGCAATATTTTATTATGTTCATATTCTTCTATAGTTTACTGGTAATTGTAAAAAGACGTAAATTAATCAAAAGTTTAGAATATTGTAAATAGTTACAGATTTAACCTTCTATTTATTTATTACTAGCTGACTCGACAAACGTTGTCCTGTCAAAATTTCAATAATCCATACAAAATTCCCATAGAAACTTCACTTCCAGTTCTTCACTTTCAGTTTGCCCGGCAACTTTTCCAATATTTTCTTTCATACAAACCTTATCCTGACAATAACAAACATAACAAAAAACCCAAACAGTGGCAACCGTTTTGAAGTTATGTGCGTACATACATTCGGCAATTGTTTTTTATTTATATAGATAGATAGCTTTATGCACAAGTAAAAAAACAAACACCGTATACAAAGGCGGACTATTATATTATTTTAAATTATTACCATCACCTTTATGGAGCTCAGCAGGCAATCATGACAAACTTGACTGAAATAGCCGTTCTTATATAAAAAAAAAAACGAATATTTTAGTCAACATACCTGTGGTTGTAACTTTGATCCCTACCTATTGATATATTTTTCTGATCCTTTTTTTTACATTTTGTTATACTACATAAATAACGCTGTTCCAATTATGTTTTGCTTATAATAAAATTTATAATAGTCGGTATTTATTTGAAAATTTATTGTGTATAGATTTTTGAACATTTTTATCTCATTAAAGATTTGGGTAATATAATTGGAAATAATCTTTAATGAAGTACCTACAATTAGTAGTAGTGTATGACAATCAAATTATTCCATTACTAATATCACTAAACTTTGGGTGAGGTAACTACTGTTTAGAATTATTGCTATGTATCTTCTCTTTGTTTGCTCTCTGTAGCTGTGGTAGGTACCATTGTCTATCGATCGGTAAAATGTCACCGAACAAAGTAGAAAGCGGTGGAAAAGCGGTAAGCCGTATAGACCGGAAAACGTAACGTTAATAAAATAATGTGAGGATAACAATACATCGAAAGAAATTCGTGTGTACTAAACTTACAAACTATATACACCTGTATACACTCTCAGACAAGCCTTGAAGAAGTTCGAAGTGCGACATATCACCCCTCATAAACAACTTCCAGTATAACTTAACACATAATGTACCTAAATAACGTGTTGTAATAGATTTTGCCGTAATGCGTCAAACAGCAATAATTTATGGGCAAATATTTGGCAAGCATAGCGTTCCAGAAAAGCGTGATAATTTCTAGTGAGTGGGTGCACCGCTTAAGGCGGCTGACACATGTTTCATTGCAATCGTGACATATTTTTCGGTATCTAACACGTTTTTTTTTACATCTATATGTCGCTAACATTGGGATTTGGTAAGCGATAAATTGAAGTAACAAAAAACGTGATAGATACCGAAAACTATGTCACGATTGCAATGAAACATGCGACGGACATATACACAAAACACTTTATAACTTAATCGTTAGATCGGTATCTAACACTCAAATCAGTATTGATTTGAGTGTTAGGTACTAATCTAGCGAATACGAAAACGTCGGATCGAGACACGATATTTTGACCCTTAGATCATAAAATATAAGTCTTAAGTCGAATGTGCAAGGAGAGGTTTGCCACGTTAGCTGAGCGGTTCATTTATTTACCAGCCACGTATTCGTGCTGTGACTGTACCTAAATTACCCTAGGCTGATAAAATATCGTTTTTCTTAATTATATTAATATTAGGTCTTTAACTATGAAATAGCCGGTTGGTATTCAGAAAGTTTGGGGCCTAGACGCTGAACCAGGGTCTAACCAACATGATGATCGCTTACGATTATCAAAAAGAATTCATTTTCATCGAAAGTCACCATTCGGTTCAAAATCCCTTCATTTCTGTGTCGCAATCCAACGCAAGGCATGCCTCAATGCGTACGTCGCGTTGGCCATCATTCAGTTCGTGCGGCACCCACTTTTCAATTTTTTTACCTTGCCAATTTGACGCAAATGGACCAAAATTGTTTTGATGCTAACGTTGAAAGCTGCTGCTAACTCAGCCGTAGATTGAGTATCGTCAGCTTCCACTATCGCCTGTAATTCGTCGTTGCTGACTTTAGTTTTCGGGTGACCACGGGGTTCATTTTTTAGGACAAAATTGTCATGTCGGAAGCGTTCAAAGCAATAACGAGTCGTGCGTTGGTTTGTAGTGTTCACTCCGTACACGTAATTAACGTTGTGAGCCGTTTGTGCAGCATTGCTACCGCGACGGAACTCGTATTACATAATTACTCGCATTTTTATCGTGTCCATATTGATGAAATAGATACAAATGTAGTGAAAACAAAACACTAATCAATAAACAAATGACTGAATTTGAAAATAGTACCTAACTTTAAAAAAAAAACATTTTGAATTTCGAATTTATTGCCAGCCAGCATAAATTACGTTTCAAATGGCCAGTATTGTGAAACGGCAACTTCACAGGTAAAGGCCTATTATACGTAGTGTTTAGGTCGGTTTCTCCTATCGGGAAAAGGCAATGCTCCACCCCGTACTGCCCTGTAGAGCTCGTCTCCAGACGGGACACTCTCCCACCGATTGTAATGAATGAATTCCCATAAACTAATTTGTCTTAACCCATTGATAAGGCAGTGATAATATTGAATGAAATCGTGAATAAAATTTAGGAATTCATAGATATGAAAATACATTGGATGTGGGTTTTGGAAAGCTAATAAATAATACAGGGATGCAAAGTATATTATTGTATATACTTGTGAGTACCCTTACGCTGGCGTAACAGGTAAATGGGTCAGTCATTACTCACACGACTCCTCACATCTACACTCGAAGCACTTAGAGCAAAACTTCCATAAAGTGACCCAAGCAGCCGTTCAGCGGCATTGAGTTGGCACATGCTCTTTTGGAGACATGTTCCCTAGCAGTTCTCTCGAACTGACAATCGTGACGAAGCGGCCTTCCCTGCGGTAACCGTGCGACCGTCCTTGTCTAGCAACGGGGCGGCCAGTTCCAGTGGCATAGCGTCAACATCGTCACAGTATAAATATCTACTACCTACCAGTATTGTAACTCGGCCCCTGGCCTTGAAATAGGTATCTGCAGCGGCACGGTACGTAAACACGCGATAGGGGCAGCCCTACAGTGTTTTAATTTTATCAACCTACTTGAGTTTCTTTCTAATTTTGTGATTGTAAATTACATTTTTTACTTAAAAAAATGAAATTTGTTGCGAATGAAATAGACAGTGTTTTTTGATTAATAGATTTAATAATAAAAAAAACACCCTTACAAATTTGAGATTGAAAAATATTTGCGCCTCCACTAAGACGTACGAAACGCTTTATTATTAAATTTAATTGTATAAAAAATCAAAAAGGGGTCAATTTTGGGTTGCAAATAAGATACATTCAAAAAAAAAGTTTTGCAAACTGTACCGTGTGACATACCAAATAAAAGGGCTTACTATTAGGTCTTACTTACTGTAATCTGTAATGATTGGTGCCGATTCTCTTGTCACAAATGCGTCTAAACTAGACTAAAATCACTAAAATTTAGTTTATTCCTATCAAACGACGATTTCCCATTCTAAAATTGACTAAAGTGACACAACTATATTATAGTTTGACAGCACTAAATTGCATTATGATATTTGGTTTAGTAAAAATGGCAATTTTGCTATTCTGAATTTGCAGTTTTTCACCTAAAATTTTGACAAATTACATTGTCAAACTAAATCAGACTATTTTTAATCGCCACTAAAGAGCTGTGGAATAAAATTAGTCGACATGAATTAAAATTTCGTAAAACAGTACTGTATACTTTTTTTCTTTTCTTTTGCTTATATCTCGAAAACGGTGTGTCCTATCGCAAAAATAATGAAAATTTCGAACCCCTTAAAAAAACCTACAAAATCCTAAATCTCTACACGTACGTAATCATTTTTCATATTTTCCATACAAAAGTGAAAAATTCCATACAAACACGTTGAGTATCGCATCGTCTCCATCGCTACGGGCTCGTCTCCGCAACCTCGGCCGCTACGGCCGATTCAATAATTTAAGCAAGTAGCTAAGTACATAAGTAAGTAGATAGCCTAGCCTAGGAAACTACCTACTTACTAGTTTTTTAACGCGAGCGTTACCTACGCTCGCGGTCGTTCGTGTGTCACTTTTTTCACCCTATCCACTTATTTGTTTCTTAATCTAGGTATTTTACTCAGTGGAAAAAGCGAAATACCTACCTATTAAAAAAAGAAACAAATTACGTACGTACTAGTATGTATATAAAAAAATTTGAAGTAGTCTTACCTTTCGGAGTTTCCAGGTAATTTAAAAAATGATAGGTTTGGGTGCGTTATTGTCGAAGTCATGCAACCAAAAACAGCACAATATCTTCTATAATTGCTCTTTACCATATTATGTAAGTACTTGTCCTTATTTCAATGAATATTTGTCACAAATCGCACGCTTACTGCTTACAAAACCATCACACCGTCCGTTCGTCACCGCGGCGCATTCGTGACCGTTTGCTACCATAGTGCTGCCTTAGTCGGGGCGCGTAGGTATGACTCGCATTCGGACCGTTTCTATGAAGATAAAATACTGTCCATATTTGTACCGTGACATCGTGCTGCCAAGGAGACATGGTTCCTATCAGTCGTTGGACTGGATGTTAAATATATGTAGTCACTCAAAGCTCTGGAAGTTCACTCCTTGCATATCAAGCATATCTGCAAGACACCGTGTTCATCTCAGTCTGACTAAGATGGTCTAAGATAAAGAAAATAACATTCAAGAATTACTTGATAACAGAGTTCAGAATCGAAACTCAAGGATCATTATTTAATATAGTTTGGATAAACTCTCTTATAAGCCTTATTGGTCGGAAGCAAAGAATACATAATTCAAGAATTAGGTATAAAATAATATAGTTATAGAAAATCAAGACTCAATGGTCACTAATTCATTGAGTTATGGATCAACACTTGAAGGTTTACAGACAGCCCAAAAACACCCCACCCTTCACCACTTCCCAGTGTTTGAGCGCAAGAAGTGGCGCAACAAACTGCCCAGCAACACGCCTCTGTCTATCAGGATAATTATTACAGTGGAAGACTCACACAGTGGCTCCAACAAACACACACACACTGCATTATGTACTAAATTAGTCTAATCTGGGCTTTAACCTAACTATATTTAACTTAATAATGAATACTCGCTGTCTTACGACAGCCCACTCGAACAAGGCCTCTTAGTATTCACAAAGTCTCCTAACTTAACTAGCCTAGATACGAACCTCCGTTTCCTATAGTGGTTCAAAACCAACTGTCCCTGTCCATTACTCCATTCGCTACAATTCTCCTTCTCACATGCTAAAATCACGATGCCTAGCCCGCGACACTTCCAGCCTCCTTATTTATTGTTTTATCTAATTTCTCAATTATTTTGGATTTTGGCCGCACCCAAGTTATGGGGACCAGATGTGGCCGCACTAATCTGCGCCGTGCTTCAACGCGTTCTTAGAATTTGTCCTCCTGCAGTTTGCATCCTATAAAAACAAGTTGATTGGTGGAGCTTTGTTATTTGAAATAGGTTATTTTACCAAGTCCTTTAGAAATTGATTGGCTTATTGCATCCGACCTGTCGGCCGTTACTTCTAGGGCTTTGCTGATAATTTGTCTTTAAATGACTCGAAAATATGCTGGTTTTAAATTAATAATATAATAAATTTTGTTATTAAATTGGAGTAAGTGACACACAGTTACAGTGCGTAGCTTGGCCACGGGTCACAGTTGATGATCTGCCGTATGATGATAATATTGTGGTAACACATTTAGATCCTTGCGCATGGTTACATAGGATGGCTTAACACAATTTCGATTAAATCTTAAATATACTGAGAAACACTACAGGAATTTACACTATATCTCCAAAAAGTAAGGTCTTGTTTTATCAATTATTACAGTGTTTTGTCATAATCCCCATAGAAAGTGAGTTTCAGAGATGTTCAATACCGTGTTTTATCTATTTTTAACCGACGTAAAAAAGGAGGAGGTTCTCAAGTCGACGCGTATATTTGTTTTTTATTCGACCGATTTTTTTATTGGGTTTGTTACTCGAAGTTTAAAATAGAAAAATAAAATCCACCTCCAAGGGTAGACAAATACGGGTTAATTGATTTGTGAGCTAATGAATTTTTACTCAAATTTAAACGATTATGCTGAAACTTGGCACACGTTTGTTTGTAGCTCTGATCATGTTTTTGCGATATGTTTACATAATAATAATATACAGGATAATTTTTTAAGTAGTGTGCAAACTTTCACAGGTTATTCTACCCATGAATATGAACAACTTTCACTATGGGACCAAACCTGAAATCGCGAAAAAGAAATCAGCTGTTCAGTACATTTATGTTGGCATAATTCGTCAAAATGTACTGAACAGCTGATTTTTTTGTTCAGACCTGGAGTTGGTCTGATTATAGAAACAGAAGACAGTCGAAGAAACTTATTAACAGTTTACGGCAGCTACATCATATCTGGGCTTATTTCATTCATCTTCATGAGAACTTTAGACCTAGTTGATAATGGAGGGAGGCGTTAGGCTGTCGAGGGAAGTTCTTAATTGAAAACGAAACTGAAAAGCGAAAAATAAAAAATAAAAACATTAATAAGGCTACATGTAAAATGATCATTTCAAATGAACTATTTAAGTATAGTTCGTTTTAAAATCACTTTTATTTATGATCAATCCTAGCGCAAGGAGACGAAATAGTTCTAAGTGATAGCCTGCGTTATAATTTTTGTGCGGTATGCGCTTAATATACATAGCCCTCTCCTTATTATGTTTCATTAATAATAACGCACATCAGCATTTATGTCATAAATATCCCTACAAAATCCCTAACTATGCAAAATAAACGTATACATCTAGAAGTCGAGTGGCTTTACCGCAAAACTGAGTTATTATTTGAATTTCACAAACTTTCCATCACTATTCTATACCATTGTTGAAACACTCGCTACGAGTATTTGAACTAAAATAACCCTTTTCTGTCGGGTACAACGACTAAAATGCAAAGTACTTTGGCTTACACAAAAATTCGAACTAAGTACCTACGTAATGCTTAGGTACCAAGAGTTGTATTTACAGGTTACATATTAGGCTGGGGGTAAAGTATCTATTTATAAAAAAAAAGTAGTGTAAGTAATATATCAGTTATCTGGTTTCCATAGTACAAGCTCTGCTTAGATTGGAATCAAATGAACGCATGTAAAATAATGTCCCAGGATAATATTATTATTATTTATTTTTTCATATCTTGGGACCCTGGGATCCCAAACCTTTGGAAGGCGTACGAGCAGCCGAAGCCAACTCGCAGATGCCCCTTAGATAATTTTAAATGATGAGGAGGCTCTAACCGACGATTATCCCTGAATGCACTATGCAAGTGCACCCAAGGACAACCCCCGGTTGGTGCAGGACTATTGTTGTACGTGGAAACAAAACATATTGGGCTATGGGTTTGAGTGGCTAAAGTGGATTGGGTAACTTGAACTATGGAAGAACAGGGGACACCCTGCCTGATCAATGTTATATAATTATACACGGATAAAATGGCAGAAGGTGACTTGCACACTCAATAATGGGCCTTTCTTTCTAGGTATTCTTATTGCGGAAAATTTTTAAAAAGTTGTTTGTGTGACCGGTGTGAACTGTAACGGGTTATAAACTCATTCGCTATCGAAAACCACTAATGTAACTTCATGTTTTTTTCGGTATCACTTTAAACTCAATTAAACTCAATCAGCTTAATTTTAATATTGTTTCATTCTGTTTTACTTTATTTTGCCTCGTGGTAAAAAATTACGTCATATTGAAAAACAAAGAATTATTGATTTAACAAGTTGTGGCAAAACGCAAAGAGAGATAGCAAGTATGATTTACAGATCTCAGTGTAGTTATTTTTTTTTTTTTTTGGAACAAGTATTTGAAAAACGATCAGGGCGACCTTCTCAATATTCACCTACTGTAAAACGAGTAGTCTTGCGAGAACATTCCAAAACAGGAGTATCTTCGTCAAGTCTGGTGCGCGAATTTAACTTGAACTGTCATCCTAGTCTCGTGAGGAAATGGGCGGTACAATCTAAAATTGAAACCACATCAAATTGCAGCTCGACTCTCATTTGCAGAAAAGTATATCAAGAATTTCAATATTTGGCTTTACGTAATTTTTAGTGACGAAAAAACGTTTAATCAGGATGGGATTGATGGTTTTAAGGGTTGTCTATTGTTTGCCCGAAGATTATATGCCATAATCATCATTTTCCCGAATTTCATTTGCCCGAATGTTTCATTTGCCCTAAAAGACATATGACATACTTTTAATTGCCCGAATTTTAGATACCATAAGATACGAATGCTATAAGTATTGTTTGCCTTATTTTTATGTGCCATAATAATTATTAGACATAATATTTAAATGGCATTATATTTAAATGGCATAACAAGTATGCGCAATGTTTGGTATAATAAGAATAAACTTATTTATTCTGTGCATGGTTTTTTTTTCTGTGCATGGTTGATGGTGGGCTAGGTCGACGGAGCCCCGCTTCACGGGGCTCCTACTTCTGTGTGGTTTATAAAAAAATAACCACGAAGGGGATGGCGGGGTCTATTCGCTCGCTTCGCTCGCTCACAGGACCCCGCCATCCCCTTCTAACCTAACCTGTCCGAGTCGGGGTGCCCTAAAGTCCCAATTGCATCCAATTTCTCTTGATATAAACAACCGTTACACACCCGATGTCGATGGCAAATTATGTTATGGCATATCATAATTATGGCATGTGATAATTAGGGCATGTGATAATTAGGGCTTACAATGATTATGACAAATGATGTTATGGTAAGTGACTTTATGGGAAACAATGATTCTGGCACGTGACTAATAGTGCAAATGAGAGTAGGGCAAATGAGTATTATGTCGTATGATATTATGGCTGTTGACTATTATGGTAAATGATATTAGGGCAAATAAAATTCGGGTAAACGGCGGTATACCGGTTTTAAGTAATATTGGCATGATTTAAGATATGATAAAAAAATGTCACGACGAACTCAGGGAGCTGGATCTGTCATTGTTTGGGCTGGTATATCTCGACTTCATAAAACAGAATTAGCCTACGTAACCGGTAGAATGAACGCTGCTGGTTATCAAAATTTGCTTCAAGATCACTTATTACCTTTTATTACTTTAACTGAGGATACCAATGTATTTTTTTAACATGACAAGGCACCACCTCATGCAGCTTCTACCACAAAATAATGGTTTAAAAACTTAGGGATTCAGATATTGGAGTGGCAAGTCCTGATTTGAATCCCATATAAAATATGTGGGGCATATTAACAAGGAAAGTTTAAAATAAGGCTACTAACGTAAATATTGAACAACTAAAAAAAAAAGACTGCAGTTGTGTTGGGATGAAATTTCAATTTGTGTTTTGAAAAAGCTGGTAGACAATATGCCTGATAAATTAATAGACGTACTTAAAAATAAGGCAAGATAGACCAAATATTAATTAAAATAAAAGGAAAAATTGGATGAGTTTATAATTTTTCTCAGGAAATATGGCATGTGAAGACTATTTATTATTATTTTTTTATGTTTGAAGAATGAAAAAATATTAATATATTGTTAAGTGCTAATGTCATTTGTACTACTTTACTGACATACCAGTTTTAATGTATGCTTACTAGTTTTTCAATTAAAGTTCTAGTATTTTCTGTGTCATGTATATACACTAAATTGTTCTGACAATACAAGTGAACAGCTTATACATCCGTGGCGACGACTTGCTGGACGATGTCTTACTCTAGATGGATGCATCGCTAAGGCTTATCAGACAAAAACTACGTTAAGGAAACGCACTTGAACCCCGAATTTCGTTAATAAGTATTTTAATAATTATATTTAGTTAGTTCAGATGAAACCAATATTGAAAATAACGTCATTCGTGACGGCGCCAAAGAACCGCAGATAATATATAAGCACTATTTAAGTCAGTCGAAAAATAAACGCAATACGTCACAATAAAAAACATTTTCTTTTTTAAATCGGTCCTCTTTTCTTTAAATGCTTAAAATGTATTCCAAAATAGTAATTTAAATTATTACGACGCAACGCGTGACCTAAAGATTTTTATTTTTGTTACACATCTTAACATAAATACCTAATATTATACTAAAAAGCAAATCGGTACTTACATATTTATCTTCTTCATTTAAATGTTTGTTGGCGGGTATATTTATATTGCTATATTTTTTACATAGTAGCAACATTCGGAAATAAGGTGCAACGGCAGTTACATATACTTGGAAAATACGTACAAAAGTAAAAAAAATACTTTATTTTTTTATGTACGAAATCTGGGAATCTGTTTCATAACAATAACACAAATCTGATTTAAAAAATAGGAGTAATTTTTTGAACTGAATTTGGTTGTGACACGCTCCTCCACAAGTTGTTACGACCCAAGGGCATTCTCTTTTTACTATGGGACCATACCTGAATTCACGAAAAAAAATCAGCTGTCTATCATTCATTTTTCTCGCTTTCAGGTTTGGTCCCATAGTAAAAGTTGTTTGTTATCAAGATTTCAGTCATGTCTAAGTATCGGTCACTAATTGTCACCCTATAGATTATAGGAAAATTCATAAGAAGTCTGTGATCTTAAAATAACGTGGTAGATCTGTCAATATAGTGCATACAAACTTACATTTGCAGTTAGGAACGAATGGGGAACAGGTTTTTCAACTACAATGCTAAGTTTGTTTTTGGTAAAGATTCATCCGAACTACTTGTTTTGCGTGGTCCGATACGGACTTGGCCGTTTTTAAAATATTGCGATGCCATATCTTAATATTTTTACTGATTGATAGAGAAAAACACGTATTTTATTATTTTTACCAAAAATCTTGTCATTTAAATTTGGACGGTGATAATTTTTTTCCCTGAAGATATTTTTGGAAACTTACCGGCAATTTCCAACCATAGGCTTTAAGATATATTAAGATAATAACGGTAACTGGTAGGTAAAAAAAAGTTAAGTTTGTATACCATTTTTGCTGGATGAGTCAAACTTTTATCGTTTCTGGCATTGTCCTTTAAAAGATGATGGTTTCTTAGAGACTAGTCAAACGTAAGATCATTCCCGCCGGACATCTATTGAAAATAATATAAAGATGAAATTCGGAACAAACATTTCTTTAGATAATAATATATGTTATCACAAAAAAACCCTGCGGGAATATTCGGGGGCGTTAAAGACTGATAAGGTAATAACAGGTGCCTGGTTTCTAATCTATCGACATAACAATATCTAAAGTAGGTAAAAATTTTTATCTACACTCTTATAAAGTTCTGATTATTAATTCAAAAACAGAACCATAATGACAGACTTTATGCAAGTACAACTCAAACTAAATTAAAAAGATTTTTTGTAATACCGATTTCTTAACAACATGATAAAAATGTTATTGTATAGCAATAAAATAACATATTTTTTTCTGTTAAAGTACACTTAGGATAGACCAAGGATTTTCAATTCGATTCGTCTCGCGCTGCATATTACTAATGTACGAATACACTTTTTAGTATAAATGCAGAGTTTCATGTCATTACCAGTAATTTTCAGCCCCCTTGGTAGCTCCGTAACCATAGTAACGTAATCCACATTAATATAGTTTCGGCGCCATTATTGTTTTGCTAACTTTGTTTTTTTTTTTATTTAAATACCTACCTACTTTACCTACACTCATGTGTATGTACATAGAGTAGAGTATGAAACTGCACATATATACAGTTTCATAAACTACTATTTTTGGCGTTTTTTCGTTTCTCAAGGAACTTTCAAAGCTTTCCACAATTTCCACGCAATTTTAAATTTTTATTATACTCCGTCACTGGGTAATAAAGTAGTCACAACGTTATTTCAAATATTAACTTTATATGAAGTTATAATAATATTATAGTAATTACAATTCTTAGAGTAAGCCATAATTTCAAAACAAATACCCGCAGTGGCAACGCAAACCAAACATTGACCGAGACGGGACGCCTACGTGGCGAAACGACACTGAAAAACTTATTGTAAACGCGAGTAACATTTGAAAAGGAAATTTAAGAAGTTTCATCGCGCAACGAAATAGACCATTAAGCAAGATTATTAAAGAAAAATAAAAGTAATAAAACAAGTCATGCGTATCGTGTAGAAAAGAGGATATAGAGGCCGCACTGGAGGGAGGGTCGGGAAGGGCGGGCAGCCATCCGTCCGCCCAACCGCCAGTCGCTAGTCGACGACGCTCGCGTTGTGACGTCGCTCCCGCACTAGCCGACACTCTCAGAACTTTACCCCAACCGAACTCTAGTTTCCTTTGGCCGCGCGAACCTTCAAACTACGTGCGCCCGTGAAAATGTGATTTCGGCTTCTTTTTTTAACTTAAATTTTTAACAAAATGGCGTTCAAAGTTTTTTTTAAAATATTCAAATATATTCTGCTGACATTTTTGTTTATGTACTATAATATTAATGTGTTGAGCAGCCAAGTGCCGCAAGCTGATAAACTTCCAATCGGTAAGTTTTAAAATTATTAAATTTTATGCACTTAGTTTTAAAAGGTTAATAAGTTTAAGTATCTACAACACCTCCAGGACGTCGAACTTCATTTTTGAGTGGTATGTTAAAGGTTATTTTTTCAAATCAAGGGTTAATAAAAAAAAAATGGGTAAAATACGTTGAAATCGTGTAAATAAGTAATTACTATTTTTTCTCATTACGTCGATCAAAATTCGGAGATAATTTCAAGAAGCTGAAAAATGGAACTTCCTTTTGTTTTTGATCAAATATTCAAATGGACAACCACATTCATCTAATTTTGAGCTGATAAAATTTAGTTTCTGAATGAAATACTCTGAAAAAAAAACGGAGCTGTAGCTAGAGCTACGGCTTAGTCCGATTGTTCACCAGAACTGATGTGTGAGTAATTAAAAAATTGGTACATAGCTGTGGCAACAATATAAAACCTGATGGGCTGTGTCTGGCCTTTGTTTATCCGTGGTTGGACTGCTGAAGAGAAAAGCATACGCATAAATGTTTAAATTCTATGTAAAGTATACTAGAAATAAATAATATCATGTGACTATTACTTTCTCAATCGTAAGTCTCCGTATAGTTTGTAATTCAGAACTCACTGATATGGATGCAATCGTGTTGAAACCCAAAGGGAAATTATTAAATTCAACATTAACTTACTTGTATTACGTTGCTCGGACAGTTAACTAGTTGATAGACCGATACCAGAATATGAAATGTTCAACAACAGGAGACTTCAGGAGCCTAAAAGCAATGTCCTGCAATTATTTTTACGCATGAATTCACTTCAAAATGTTTGAATAATTTCAAAAATAATAAAAATCTTAATTTCATTAATTCAATGTCAGACAACGCACAGCCTAAGCCCGTGCTTTTGACTGTGCATTATCTGGTATATACTCGTAAGGAACTCTTGCAAAAAATTTAAATTTTGTATAAGAGTCCGTATGTACCAAAACGAGCACTAAGGAAGGATTTTTGAAAATTCATCTCTTAAAGCGGTTAAATAGGGATGAAAGTTTGTATGATAGTTCGTCATAATAATATCTTAAAATTTCATTTCTTTTTTCTTACGCACATTTGGTGTGCGCCAGACGTTTGAGGGGTAAATACATTTACTGATATACAACGCACAGCCTAAACCGCTCGGTCTAAAATATGAAATTTTGCTCAAAAGGTGGGGCGTACTACGTAGGTGAACACTAAAAAAGGAATTTTGTAAATTCATCCCCTAAAGAGAAAGAGAAATAGGAGCCCCTATTTTTATAAGTTTGTATGGAAGTTCGTGCCTATTTTTTTACTAGGACTTTTACTTAAGACACAACAATTTCAGGCCTTTTTCGATCAATACCTTCCTGTACATACGTACCTACGTACGTATATACCTACATAAACCTCTACATTATGAACAACCGTCAAAAATTATACGTAGATATTATCACTAGGCTTGGAAAACAAGTGGCCAGAGAGTGCTTTTATTAGTACATATGGATTACGCCTACGCCATCCTTTGGACATAATCTCTTGGCCGCCTCTTACGACTCCTAAAAGATAAGGAGATAGGCTACTCCTTGCATGTAACAACACAGCACTGTAATTTTTTAAACGCGTTACATACGGGAAAGCCGAGTAAAGGGCAAGTTCAGTCTACACTCAAGGGAAATTCCAAAGCTAGTTCTAAATTTCGAAGTGATTGAATTTCTTGGGTTCGATTATCCTGGAATCTTATTAGGCCATCTTATCTCATTTACTAACTCAAATGCTTTGTCAGGGGTCCTGGTCCGTTCTTAGGGAAAATAAAGAGACAGATATTGAGAAGAGGCATTTGCCCTGCAGCGGAAAATTAAGGGGCTGATATTATTATTTTTAATCTTTGGAAAGCGTACGAGAGGCCGAAGCCAACTCTCAGAGGTCCCTTAGAAAATTTTAAGTGTTAAGGTACCAGCCATCGATTATCCCTATTTGATCTATTCAAGTTCACCCAAGGACAACCTCCGGTTGGAACAGGACTATTGCAGAACATGGAATCAAAACATATTGGGCTATGGGTTTGGTTGGCTATAGTGGATTACTTAGAACTATGGAACAACTATGTCCCTACCTGATCAATGTTATGTAATACATGGATAAAATGGCAGAGGGTTACTTGCACACTCAATAATGGGCCCCCGAAAATGGTCGCTAGAACATTGTGATATAGCGACAAGGGGCAACACTTCCTGAGCTATTTGAGGAGTGGAGAGGTATTCTACGGTGATCAGGACAATCCCGGAAGTACGATCAAGATCCCTACCAGCTTCTTACTAGAATACTTCCTTCCTCCGAACACGTTTGCTCTTGCGAATATCCACTCAAGCCGGCCAAGAAAGGCAAGTTAGAGGTGAGAGCTCTGTTCCTCGTCAGTGTTCACCGGACTTCTCCTGGGAAATAGGGTCCGTGGGTTGCTACTGCCCAACACCCCGCTGCATGCTGCCCTGCTGGTTTATGTATCTCTCTTGGACTAACTCCTCACCTGTTTCGGCTAAGTAAACTCTGCCGGCACCGACCTACAGTTCAGGAGCGCACAAGCCCTACCACGACGTCAACGTAGAGATATGGCGTTAGAGTTATTATTAATATATTATTATTTTAGAGTTCTACATATTTAACAATAGCACAGATTTATAAAACACAATCAAAATATTATATAATTTAATTACGCCCTTTAAAAATCAGGGTTTCATAAAAATATGATTGACAGGTAATTCAATATAAATATGTAAAAAAACATAATTAATTTATGTATTCTATAAAAATATTTTCTGGTTTCCCATAAATATGAACACAAGTATACGTACGGATATTTTTTTTAAATTTATAAACCCAGTGTCTAGTTATAATAGAAATAGTAGACTTGTTAATGTACGCGTAAATAGAATTAAAGGCAACACACCACACTGTTGAGGGGCTGTCTGAAATCAATTGGGTAGAGAACAGTTGATTAGAGCTTCAAGTCTAAACCAACTGCATGTCGGGATTGCGCCGGCGGGTGCAATTTTAACCATCAAAGGTTTCATCAATATTGATACTATATTCTTACTTGAGTTTTTCGACAAAGGTCCGATGGGGTTTTGATTTCAGCATAACTGACTCGAAAATGCATGAAAAACCAAGAAAAAGTAGGTAGTGCTATTAAAAAGTGTAATTAACCAGAGGGTACGTAGGTGTTTGTAAATAGATTGCGATTACGATGTTTCTTTTCTATTTTAACCATCATAATTATTTTGCAAGTTCTTATTTAGTACTTCGCATAATTTATTTCAAGCTAACTCAATGAAAGATCTTTAAGCCAGCCAGTCAAATACGTTTGCTACAATCCTTAAAAGTTTCTAAGTTGTAGAACGATGTGTAAAATGTAAAGTTTGTGTTTTAGTTGAAAAGTCTTTACATACTCATTGACGTGGCGGTGCGGTTGAATAGAAACTTACACAGGTTTCACTACTTTTAGACATAAACCCGACAGGAACGAAGTTGTATAAGATATGTCATGTTTTCGGGATTAAAGTTTTCTGACTTTTTAGTGTTTAGTTCAAATCCAACATGAATACAACATCGCCGTGCCTCTCCTATGACTATCTTGCCTAGTCACAATGATGCGAGGCGTCTTGTTACGCGTTTGTAATCAGTCCTGAACGACAGTTTGACGTTTGTCGTGTTACTTTTGCAAAGGTAGTGCGCCTTACGATGACGACAATATACCAAGACTCCTTTACCTTCTACACAAGATTAGATAGGCAGGTTAGGTTAGGATTCGCCGGATTAAAAGTTGTTTAATACCAAGATTTCTTGTACATCGTACGGTGCGTTTTCAGAATAAATCAATACTCAGTAATATAATATTTATTTAATTTTATAGTCGTTTACTTGCAAGGATAAAACTGCATAAAATAGAATTGAGGGCGTCATTTTAATTTTGCTCTGAAAATCTTGAATATTCTTTGATTGTATAATATAACCTAAAAATAGCTAAGGAATAAAAAGTTGTAGGTGGAACAAAACAATCAGTGTAACAGGCTAAAGCTAAAGATTTATTTCTAAGAAAGTATTATACGGTTTTGACAGGCGTTGTAATCAGCTGGTTCGCTTGCCGTACAGGATTTTATTGACTGCGACACGTGTAATCGATTAAAGAATGGCGAAAGATTAATGATGCCGAATAAGTTCGTTCTTCGGTTATTTCTCGGCCATCCAGTGGATTCTATTTGCACAACAAGTATTAGTAAAAAAAAAACGGCACGTTTCATGAAAGTATTAGAAGCAACTTGTAATAATATTACTAGAATCCAAAAATATACCTTAGCTATATACCTTAGCGATTTTCGGATCATTACTGGTGTGACTACGGTCTAATAGTATTTCAAAAATAATCAACAGGGCACGAAATCTTTTAAAAGCTTAGTATTAAAAGGGAAATAAGTTTTTTTGTCATTTTTGAACATCCAACGATCCATCTTTATTAATTATTGCGCTTTTTTTATTATTGAGCTCTTTAAACACATTCCGTATAACAGTTCTTATAAGGACTTACTTTAAAACTATGCACATCATCGCAAAAGGTTCGCCTCTACACTGCCGCGCTAATATGGTGCAAATATTTCTTTCATGCAACACTATCTGCCAATTTGTATATCAATTTGGGCTAAATCTGAAAACATTCGATATTAACGCGATTCATTCCATCAAAGCTATTATATAGAGCTCAAATAAACTTTCTAAAAGCCACTCAACTGGCTCTTAATGTAACGTTTCAGAGTTTGACAAAATAAAAAATTTGATTGACGTAATCACATTTGCCTTCAATTTCAGTCAAAATATGAATAAAGATCATATATTTTGAATTATTTAACTACGCTTTCCGAGTAAAGCAAAAGCCCAGAAAAATATTATCTCGTTGATAAGGATTATAATTAATTCAAAAGCTTGAACCCTTCGGCGAGTTGTTAATTCGCGCGTTTGACCTTTTTTATTTTATTTACATTCAGCTGCTTTTTAATGAAAATTGTATTCTTTTGAACCGAACTTAAAATCGTGGTCATAATTAGACAAGTTAAGATATAAAATTTGTGCTTAGGTATGGATTTCAGTATTATTATTATGGGTAAGCACATAATAAGGAAAGCTTACCCAGCCATTACTATATCCTCTGAGCTAATTTATTCGTTGTACCTTACCTAGGTACATATTAAGTTCATATTAAGCTGGTCATTAACAATCAACACGGTAGGTGTTGCTTCCGACCAAAGCTCCCACAAATTACTCTATAAATTAAAATGGTGTTGGCCGTAATCTCCGCGTCGAATATATCACGAAAAAATACATAAAACTATATTAACGCAATTTTATCAAATTGTAACAAAAATTATATAACTATTGTATGTAAATTATTAGGATGCAGTTCAATTTGTATATTTATTTGGACCATTTTAATAACATTGATAATGTTGTTTTTTGACATAATTTTGTTAGGTAAATACGTAAAGATCAAATACTCACACCACCACCCACAATCCGCCTTTCTTATTAAAAAAACAGAATTTAGCACGGATGGAAAATGATCCATCACCGAGTCGCGAGTCACATGTTTTTCTTGTCTTTACGATATTGTTTTTCTACGGGTACCACCCTGTAACGGATTTTTTATGGCTATACCGATGGACAAAATCTGTCTTTTTAACGTTTTTTGTTGAAAACCAAACGTGTGTCCTGCTCTGTAAACACACGTTTGCCTTTGAAACATTACACGCTACAGTTTCATCGGTTTTGATAAATCATCATCATCTGCCTAGCCTTTTCCCAGCTATGTTGAGGTCAGCTTCCAGTGAAACCGGATGCAACTGAATACCCGTATTTTTTAAGGAGCGACTGCCTATCTGACCTCTACAACCCAGTTACCGGGTAATACGATAAATAAATAAAAATATGAGAGAGAGAGAGAGTTTTTTATTTGCTTAAACATGTGTGTGTACATACATAGAAAGTGCATACAAGATGATACAGTAAATTAAGTGCTAAAACATTCATAAAAAAAAAAATAACAAAATATTAAAAGTTGTCATACTTATTATTAATGGGTTATTAAAAATATAGAATAAATTAACATTATTAGGTATAGAAGTAGCTCCAAATTAATTTAATTACTTAGGTATGTCAAGATGAATTCCTTTTCATTAAGGAACTCAGTAACGCTATAATATGCTCTGGCGGTCAAAAAAGTACGAATTTTATTTTTAAACATAGGCTGAGGTAGTTCTCTCCAACTTTTAGGTAGTTTGTTATAAATGACTGGAGCCATACAGTACACACTTTTACGCATTACGGTCGTCTTAGCGGATTGGAGACAAAGTTGACCATTGTCACGTCTATTATGATTATCATAATTAATATTTATTAATTAATTCAAAATCAAAAGTCATCTATTCAAACAAGGCTGAGAATCAGTACTTTTTGAACGTCAAAATTACATAAGACAGCCCCCCAAAACGCCCGCCCTTCAACACTTCAGTGCTTTAGCTGGGGAGAAGAAGTGGCGCAACAAACTTCCCAGCAGCTGTCTGTTCATTTAAAAAAAAAATGAATCTATACAACACTGCGCATAATAATTTAGGTACATTACGCAACACTAAACATTCAATTAAATTATTTGCTATAAGTAAGCTAGCACACGACAATGTACCAAAAAAAAATCTAAAACTATACAATTTTAATTTTAAACTATATAATTTTAATTGATATTATTATTATTTCCTGGTTTTTGATAAATACCTACCAAAATTAAAAGTGGTTCCAGTATTATTTTTTTATATTTGTGATTGGTTTGCTCTTGACTCTAGTCTAGATCAGAGGTGACAGAGACAAAGTCGACGATGGAGTGAGCTTACCCAGAAGAAGCCTGTTCACTCTCACTTTGAAGTGATTAGGGTTGTATGCGTTCGGGAACACAGACGGAGGTAGTGAGTTCCACTCCTTTGCTGTGCGCATTATAAAAGACATTTGGAAACGCTTAGTGCGAATTAGTAGAATAGCATTTTGAATTGAATTCATCGCAACAACTATCAATAACAATTTGTATCCCAACCACATGAAAATCCTATAGAGTAGTAGTATCTATACAAATCCGCCCACAGTTTACAAATCCACTTTCAGCAAGCTCCAGGAATGCGTGTGAGTAATCAAATAGTTTGCAGTAGAAGCCACAAAGATACATAGTAATACTGAATTCATGTTAATTATCTTTAAATAACCTGGTCTGAAAAAACAGCCTGTTCGTATTGGATAAAAAAGTGTTTGAAATTAAATAAAAATAACGACTTTCTATAGTTAGAGATGCATTTTATTTACCTACATACGATTAAACTTGCAGTTGAGAATATTAATCTTATTTTAATACTAATAAGACCATTAAATCAGTTTCATTTTGTTTCCTTACATTAACCTTATTCATTTCTTATATAATGCTGCCGCCAAAAATATAACAGCAATGATAAAGAGCGCATATTTATTAAATTACCTACCACATTAACCTCTCTGAAACAAGCTAAAGCCAAAAGTTTATTAAAAACTAGACCAGCTTATCTCAAGGAATTAACAAAAACTTAGACAACCTTCAAATACACAAGCACCTTAAATTTCGCATTGGTAATCGTTTGCATTCAAGTATGAAAACAATCTTTTAAAATTAGGAGTCGTAAAACTGTGACATTCTCTTATTTTAATCAAAGCGAACCGCTATGAAAATTGCTGTCCCAAATATGTATGAAAGAATTTTTATTGTATATAACAAAATATTCACGGAATTATCAATAATACCGTGTATATTGTTTATCTATTCAAAAGAGATATTAGCGCGGAAAAATGTGGACTTGGGGAGAAAATTGCCGTGACGCGTTATAACACGTCACGTAAAATGACTAGTAAAATGGAAAAATCCACGTAATATAGTACAGTGTCATTTGTATTGCAACTCCACACTGAGTATTATACTCTGTCTACAAGACAGTCAAAAGCATCAATAGGTAAATGATTAAATTGTATTATTTTTCTACGGTCACATCAATGGCGTATCCGCTTTCTGTAGAAGTTACTATGTATCATTGTAATTTAAACTAGCTTCCATGAGTGGCGACGCACTCTGGGTGACCCGCTGCCACCTTGCTTACTCAATAATATTGTATATTTTAAACAAGGCATGAGCTATCTTCATAAAGTCATGAAAAAAGTGCCAACGTAAAGAAAATATTAATCTTCAGAAATATGAACTGGTTAATTAATATTACTTTAATTGTGTAGATTCATCTACACGTTTTTGAATTCGAAATTAACAATGAAAATTTCCGGAAGCCGGTACCTATCCTTAATAAAACAACGAGAAGCGTCTAAGAAAATAATTCTTGTAAGAGAAAACAAGAGGAATCAGAAGTCAATTCCATCAAAGTGCTGCGATCTCGATACAGTCGAACACAATGCAGTGGAAGCATTTGGGAGTGATTTTCCGACAAACAGGCCCGGAAAATGTTTCTCTCATGTATTAGTGAGGATCGACCCCTATTACATAGCCGTGGCTATTAAGATTTCGTGCTGCCCCGATAATCCTATCCACTCGCAGAGTCTGAAACCCTCTTTGCTTTTACGTAAGATCTGTCCCACAGGGCAGATATAGAGTGTGTACCAAAATATCGTTTACAACCTGCGACGTTGCTAATCAGTATGGGATTATCAGTTGTTTACTTTTACTAAATTCTGACAGGCGATTACTTTGAATATGTCACTTATATGACATATGACAAATGATGATGAAAAGGCGCGGCTTGCAAAATGCGGTTTTTCTTTTAAATACACTCAATCCTTAAAATAAAATGAGCAGCAAGCAAATGAGTCAAGAGAGAGAGAGAGAGAATAAGAAAGTCATGTAAGCCTGTCTACATAAGGTTATTACTGTTATATAATAATATTTCGCATGAGAAAAACTTAATTGTTCATGCATTTATCGTTGCAACCGGCAGTATAACTGTCGCCGCAAAACTCGTTTCAATATAATTAAGCCACATTTTATTTTATTATTACTCAGGGCACGCCTTAGGTCCGATAAAAGTAGTGCTATTCCAGATAAACAATCTCATTCAATTAGCAAATGCAGATTATTTTGCTTTTGTTTTTTTAAGCCATGAAAGGAATCTATGAGCTTTTACATATTATTTCTTTGACATAATTTCGAATCATATGATAATTGAATGAGACTACAATTCACATTATCATGCGCTGTTTTTAAATGTGTCCTGGTTTAGTTTTCACAAAGACAATCCAAAACTCAAAAGAATCAATGACTTTATTTTTAAACTACCAACAAAAACATCTTAGTTTTAACATTCACTTCACGCTGAACCGATTTTAGAGCATAATAAAGTCGTTAAAATATTCCATCGAAGCTCGACTTTATACTAACACGATAGCTTAGATTAAGAACTCAATCCGTGATAACGAGATGATTATGGGTGCGACCCAGTGCTATCGACGCCTGCAAGACTTTTACACCAGTATTCCACAATTTTAAACTTAATAGCGTAGATGCTTCGAGTCGACACAGTAATATTTTGTAACCGAGTCACATAATACGAGAAAATAAGTCACATACGCCGTGTCTATTGACAAGCGGTAGGTCTTAACGATAAAATACCGCGGTATTATACTGCGAGACGTGTAACCGTCACACACCATTATTCTGTTGCCTGCCTATATACTCGTATATACACATATAATATTAGGTCTTTACCTATGAAATTGCCGATTTAAATAGAACAAAAAATCAAACTATTTTTTTAAAAGAAATATTGTCGATGCACTTTTGCCATTTTAATGAAAGGTCGTTGATGCCTCTGCTATAGATATCCTGGGAAAAACGCCTTTAAAGAATTTATCGATTCCCGTTGAATCGATAAATTCTTTAAAAACGCTTTTCACCGCCTCGTTGGATTTGAAATTTTTCCCCGGGGCTCATTCTTGAGATTAAAACTTCCAGAACGACGACGCTCAAACCAAAAACGCACCGTGCGTTCACTTGCTGTACCTTGTCCATTATTGCGTGCTGTCTTTGTTGCGTTGGTGCCACGAAGGAAGTCGTATTCGCGCAAATAGCGCGCAATTTCAATGTTTCCATGGTTACAGAAACATCGATATCAAAGAAGAATTAAACGGCGGTAAAACAAATGAACAACAGATTTTTTTTTAAATGTCATGAACTTAAAATTCCAAATAGAATAAAAGACCTTCGCACTACTAGCCGGTATCAAAAATCGACAATTTCATAGTAAAAAAAATACGTATTTTTTTCTCTTATAATATTTTTTACTTAGTAATACGGGAATTGGTTATAGGAAAGCAGAAAGTTTTATTTTAATTAAAATGTATTTTTCATCAGATACTTTTGAAACAGACTGATCTTACTGTTCTTGTCTATTTATTTCATTCGTTTTTAGGGTTCCGTACCAAAATGGTAAATAGGAACCCTTATGGTGCGACTCAGTCTGCTACAGCTGGATATCTCAAGAACCACTAACGCTATCAACTTGAAATTTGGAATAGTTTTAGATGACGTTTGCCCTATATTTTGCAAATAAGAGAGATTTTTTTTTTGCAGCAGAGACTGAAAGGTTGTCTTAAAAATTCGAAGTGGGGCTACTAGGGCATATGAGTTTCATATGAAAGAATTCTGAAACAGTTTTTTTTTTAGGCCGCATAGTTTTCGACTTTTCATGAAAAATGTTAAAAAAATACCGTCTCCCCCACCCCTCTTTTCTCCAAAGTTTGCATAGAGAAAAATCTTAAATTATTCTGTGTGACAGAAGTTTATGTAAAAATTACTATATGATGATACGGAACCCCGGGTGCGCGAGTACGACTCGCTCTTGATCGGTTTTTTGTATGTGTAAAGGTTATAGTGTAAGTTACGGCTTGATTCGACTCGAAAATGTGTTGCTTATAACGTTATAATTTTTTTTGCTTGCTAATATCTACAGTGCACAACGTGAACTTAATATTAAGCCACGCATAAAATATCTTCAGCATTAAGTTATCAGTAAAAAATAACTTGAAGTGTCTACGCACCTGATGTTTTATTTTTACTTTTCCTTTGGGAATAATGTGAGCCGCACACATAATACTAACCGTAACACGTGAAAGTACTGTACCTACACATATTTTATTTCAGTGCATTGCACAAACGCTCGCCTCGTCGATCTTTTCCCAGTTTACACAAATAATATTTTAAGTTGCTTTTACTTCGAATAAGATCTCAAATAAAATGGTACGCCTTTCCCGGAGATATAACACGCAGGTCCTTTTACAAGATACTCAGAAAATCATACATAAACTCATAGACCCCTATGTATATACCTTTTAGAAATATAGGAAAATAAATATGCTATGAGGAGCTTGTGGCTAAGTAATAACAGCCACACAGGTCGATCCATCAGGTTAAGCTACGCTTGCCGGGATTGGTCCGTAGATGGGTGACCATCTTTAGATACCAAGACTCCTCCGTGCCTCGGAAAGCACGTTAAGCCGTCATTCGTGGATCTTTGGCAGTCGTTACGGGACGTCAGAAGCCCGAAAGTCGGACAACCAGTCTTACCAAGGGGTATCGTATTACCCAGTAACTGGGTTGTGGAGGTCAGATAGGCCGTCGCTCCATGTAAAATACTGGTATTCAGCTGCATCCGGTTGGACTGGCAACCGACTCCAACATAGTTGAGAAAAGGCTAGACAGATTGATTGAGGAAAATAAATATGACTTTATAACCAAAAATGTTTTAATGCCTTATATGAGTATTACGAGGTTGTTTGATCGTTTGAGCTGAACAGTGATACAAGCTGGACTTAGCAGTGTCCTTCTATCGACTGGGCCCGGGCACAACAAAATGGCACGTCGCTGTACCCTCCATAGTCGCAGAGTCGTGAAGTGCCGATCGTCGTCACCGTCGTCGACGCGCCACTTTTGAAAATATTTGAAAAAACGACCAATATAATAAATTCCGGAAAAGTTCAGATAAATGAGGTAGCGCTGAAAAAGGATTCATTATATAGAGCTGGGGCCACATTTTTAAAACGTAAATTTAAATGAAGTCAGATCAAATATTATCGCTCATAATTGTTTAGTTTGCAGTGATGGAGATGAAATTAACAAAGCTAATTTTTCATGTTCACTTGCCAAAACAACAATTTAAAAAATTGCGAACACACACTTTTACGGCGACAGTACCTTCAAATTCAAATTCAAATTCAAATATTCTTTATTGTGGTACATAGGTAAGTAATAAGTTGTTACATGTTTCCGAAATTGTACACAGCTATGACCCGCCATAATGGCATACAATAATTTTAAAGTAGGTAACATTTTAACAGCATAATCAAATAGAAAATTAAAATAATAACAATTTAAATATACAGCACTTTAGAATTAACGAATATTTTTACATGTCAAGGCAACAATTAAAATAACAAGACATAAATTATAAATTCAGTTAGAATTAAATAATACAAATTAAGAGTATATAGTTATTTTACCAGTTAGTTATACACCGTCTATGTGCAATATTATGGACGTAAATATGATACTTGCAACAATGATACGGTTAATATTGTTCCAGTCTTATTTTTTATATTGGATAATAAGACGCAGGATACTTACATTAGACTATATCAACTGATTAGAGAGATTTTACTAAACATTGAAATCTGAAAATTGAAGTGATTATGAAATTGCTTAAATACAAGCATAGAAATATTATTAGTTTACTTAAGTATTTCCAGGTTATAAATAACTGGTTGTTATTATCTTATCGTTATTCAAGAGCAATAAGGAATAAAACAGACGAACTAGGCATTTTAATCTGAAGTTTGGCAAACAATTAGGCAATTGGATCCTGATTTAAATTAGAAAGTAATGAATAAATTTTCAAGCTATTTGGAGATGCAGTGTATAAATCAAAATAAGTAATAATAAGCTAAGTAATAACAGCCGCACGGGTCGATCCATCAGGTTAAGCTACGCTTGCCGGGTTTGGTCTGTGGTTGGGTGACCATCTTTTCATACCGAAACTCCCCGTGCCTCGGAAAGCACGTTAAGCCGTTGGTCTCGGCTTTCGATCCGATTCCGGTCATTCGAGGATCTTTGACAGTCGTCGGGTCGTCAGAAGCCCGAAAGTCAAGGGGTATCGTATTTCCCAGTAACTGGGTTGTGGAGGTCAGATAGGCAGTCGCTCCATGTAAAATACTGGTATTCAGCTGCATCCGGTTAGACTGGAAGCCGACCCCAACATAGTTGGGAAAAGGCGAGGCAGATTGAGTGTATAAATCAAACTCCTGAACTTATTAGTTGTGCCAATAAAATAAATAGAGCAAATAATACGCACAGACGATTCAATTCTATAATGAAGGCAAAGCCAACGTTAATTCTTTTTACAAGATTGACTTGCCATCTTCGTACGAGTATGTATGTAAGTTGGCCTTTTCAAAATTTACAAGTTAAATTTGACCCACTTCCCGGTGTTCGATTGAGCTGAAATTTGGCACACTTATGTAAAATCGATAACAATGCAATATTTTGGTACCATCATGCAGATCTGATGATGGAGCCTGAAGGTGGCCACAGGAACTCAGTAAGAAACCAAGCAACCCTATCGAGTTTAGGCTTGTTTGATTAGTCTTGACAAGGACTCCGGGCCTAGATGATATCCAGACTAATAAAAGCTTAATTTTTTTTTTATAATTCAATGGGCAACAATCTCCACAAGGTGGGTGCCTGAGGATGGACGGCGCCGCCGAGGCCGGCCCAGGAAGTGGTAGCGAGACGACCTAGACGCGTACCGCAAGGGATGGATCGAGGTTGCCCTGGAAAAAGATGCATGGAAGGATTTGGGAGAGGCCTTTGCTCAGCAGTGAGAAAATGTAGGCTAAGCAACGGCATAATATGAATCTTAAGCACAGATTATTTAAAGGCAATGCAAGAAGAAAGATAGATAAGACGTTCTTTTTATTCAAAACATAAAAACGGAACTGGGAAAATTAAACAATAATTAAATTTCGGCTTCATATTTCTTAAATACAATTTTCAAAAGAAATTCGATGTATGTATAAATAATTAAGTTTTATTTTAGTTTACCAATTTAAGAACCTCCAGTGCTCGAGTTTGACTTAAACTTAATAGTTTTTATGTTTAAGAAACGTATTGTATTCCCTAAAATTTATAAATAAATAATGAGATGGTCATAATGTTGTCAATATTGTTTAAGTTAATTCTAAAGTATCTGGTTTTATTTCATGGTTTGTGGTTTTAATATTTGCTATAAAAATGAACTACCTAAATTGAAAAATCAACGAGAAACTTTTCCTAATAATTAGGCAATATGTGGTTTAGACTTACGAATAAGCCCTAATGCGCTTTACTCCTAACGTGTTTTAATCCAATAGAGACGTAGGCATAAAACATTAGGCCGTTTGCGATTCAGAGTTTATGAATATTAGATTGCATGGAAAATAGGCCAGATGGATTTTAGGTACAAAGAGAACAAAGGAAATCTACCTAGTGCCTACCTAATCCGAAAACTAATAGTCGCTCTACAAAGTAAATGTAGGTAACAACATACATTTACTTTTATTTGAATAAAAAAAGATCACGAATTGATCCCACAACATACGTATATAAGAAAGAAAGTTAAAACTAAAACCCAACTACGACAAAAAGACCAACTTTAAAAATACGACGAGTTGTTTGGAAGTTATGTGGGAACAGATGAACACATACATAACATAGCCTGCTAAATTCATAACAATCCATTGTCTTTGCCATAGTCGGATAAAAATCACTATAGTCGGAATCACTATAGGCTCACTATAGACGGAACACCAAGGAAAGATCCTTGGTGTTCCGTATATAGTGAGCCTCTGCTATACTTACGTGTATTTTTAGGTGTTGGTCGAGGCTCTTGCATATTAGACCATTGATCGTTGTAACTATAATCAGCCTATAATGTTCCTACTGCTGGGACACAGGCTTACTCTCTGTGAGAGGGAGTGGGCTATGAATCCACCTCGCGGGCCCAGAGCGGGTTGGTGGATGTCACATGTCTTCGAATTTTTGGTTCTAGGACTTGCCGGTTTCCTTACGATGTTTTCCTTCACAGTTTTGAGAGCAGTCAAAGTGAAGTGCCTGCCTGGGTCACGACCTACGACACGTAAGTCGGGGCTGATACCACTGGGCCTCCACTGCTCTCAATACTACCAATTGAATAATTGTCATGTTTAGTAAATACTTGATTTCTTTATTTTCTCTTTAGTCATTTTTAGCCTCTTCTCTTTCAAGTTGGTTTAAAATATCCATAGATTTATCAATATTTTCTCCATACATCTTAAAAATTGGTCTTTGGTACAGATAATCACGAAATAATCATCTCACAGACTTTTCCAAAACAAGGTTTCAACTTCAACTCTTGCTTGTTCACTTAAAATAAGCCAATGAAACTGAGTAAATATAACAAAGCCGTTCATCCAAGGAAATTCAAACTTAAACAATGAAGGCCCCGTCCAGTTTGGCTAGGTGATCAATTGTATTAAAGTTGACTCAGTTAAGCTAAGCTCTAACAAAATGAAAGTTGTTTTAAGAATGAACTTACAGGAACGCTATCATGTAAACTGAATAGAAACTTTTCCAAGTAGTTTTCGAACTTTCTAAAATTATTTTACTTGGGGCTTCATTAACTATGGAACTTCAGCTGAATTACAAGGTTTATAATTCTGCTGACTCAGTTAAGCTAAGCTCTAACAAAATGAAAGTTGTTTTAAGAATGAACATACAGGAACGCTATCATGTAAACTGAATAAAAACTTTGCCAAGTAGTTTTCGAACTTTCTAAAAATGATTTTACTTGGGGCTTGATGAACTATGGAACTTCAGCTGAATTACAAGGTTTATAATCCTGCGCAATCCACCAAATAAAAACATGCGAAAATGAGGCTCCAAATTTAAATTATTTTTAATCGATAGCTTACGCTTACTTAGCTTAAACGCTCTTTATTATTAAAAACAATTTTAAGTTCTTTCATTCATTAATATAAAAATTTCATAATTTGGAATTTTTAATTTCCATAAAATAACCCTAACTTGTGGGTAGAACGCCAGGGGCAGGGTTCGGTCTAATCCCCCCAGTGGGTTGCCGCATTGTCCAGGCGGGAGAGGCCTCAGTAACCGTAGCTTGGTCACCCACGGTGAAGCGACGAGGAACCCGAAGAGGGGCTGCTCGTCAGGGCTTTTGCCTGTAAGCTGGCGACGTAGGTAACAAGTAGGTTGCGAAGGCATTGCGGCTGAGGGTTGGAGACAACGACGGGAGAGGAGTGCCGGTATTGTGGTGCACCGCTCTCTCCACTTTCCGCGGGCTTGACGGTGTCGCCACTGTCTAATGGCGGACGCGGTGTGGCCACAGGGGAGGAGGAGTGTTGCTACAGCGTTGGCCGCTCTTCCTATCCTCTGCGGCCGAAAAGTGGTAGGCGGCCGGGCCACTGACCTGACCGGTCGCAGGGGGACTAAGGGTGCCTAGACACGGATCGTCCCTGGAGTGGTCACGGCGTGCAATGTATTCTTGTGCACCGGTGATGGGGGGTACTCGCCAGAGGAGGGTCCGGTGACGGACAGCCGCGGCGGGATCACGGATGAGTGCTAACGCGTGCCCATGTTCCCGCCACAAGCGGCAGAGGAAGACACCGTGGAGTTTTAGTGGGTTGGAGTCCCACATACCTGCACTATCTCCCCGTGGTAGTGCAGCATTTCTCCACGCAAAAAAAAAGTTCGGCCCAATAGCACATCAACCTGGAAAATTGTTTAATGCTCCAGATAGAAAAATTGTACGTAGTTGTCTGATTACTCTGCCTTGGAACTAGGAGCTTCTGCTTGGTCAAAAAAAAAAGCTCAAGCAGGAAATCAGAGCCTGGAACTTTCCGTTCCCAAGTAGGGCAGGTAGTTCCAACTTCAGTTAGATAGGCGTACCTATGGGTATAGACGAAATGACTACGCCATTTGACAGGATCAGACTGGGAATGTTAAGCTGACTCCGAGCAACGAACTATAGACAACTAAACGCAATGTAGTGTGATACGCCGTTTATAAAAGCGTTATCGCATCTCTGGCCTGACAACCATTTATTTAAATACTTGGAATTGGCTTTTATATAATGTATGTAACCATACTTATTAATTTTGTAAGAGAACTCCACCCATTATCATATCGATACCGTGTACCAACATCCTTAATTAAATTTAACGACACCGAACACTGTAATGTGTGGGAGAAACCGTTTACAATACACGTAATCTGTAGGCTTGAGCTAGAACGAGGCCCGTATGCCATTATTGTGATTTAGAATGCGGCTGTTCTCAGAATGTGAGCCAATAAATTAGATCTCAATCAGGCCGTAACCGCCATTTGTTATTCGTACTTCACATACGTGTAGGAGAGACAGTCCGAGACATTTTTATACCATACGTCAATAAATGAAAATGTACGCGTTTATATTGTGTCACCTTGAAAACAATTGGTGAAATATCGCTATTTATTTTACCTTTAATGTTTCTCGTGTAAAGGTGCGTCCACACCGCAATTCGCGCATTCAATGTTAATGAGCCGTTGACTCTAAACATTTGAGCATTGGGTACATTGAAACAAGCATAACAAAGCTCGCACGCGATTGAGAAGTTTCGAATCACGTTGAAATAATTTGCAATTGAAATGATTGGCTAGCAATGGAACTTTATAGCACAGTCAGATAAGCATCCAACCTCGGAATGTCATAAACTAGTGTGCAAAAGTATTACTCGAAAAACATCCCTCGAATCCTCTTCAGACCAACAAGGCGACTGTGCTTTTAAATAGAAATTGCAAATAATGATATAAAAAAATAATACTAGAACGGTTTTTCAAATATTTCACACGTACTATATATGAAAACTCCAAAATAAATCAGTCTTGCATATTTTGAAACGAAACAACAAGTGTGAAAATAGAGTTCAATATCACTTTTCGTCGGTTATATTTTACTGAAAATCATGAATGGGTATCGTCGTCGCAAGCGAAGGAGCCAGGCTAGGAGATGGCGATTGTTTATGCATGAAGTTATTATTTACGAGCAAACACCGCCTCGACCTTACATGGGTGGCGGGGATGCCCGAGCCGGCCACTGGTGACATTCACTCTATTTGAATACAATTTTTTTAACTTTTTGTAAAAACTATTGATTATTTTAGTTTCTTAAGTTAATGGTACAATGAATAGATGATCACTGTATTTTAGACACATATACGTACACACGTAGCGGTGCGTCGACGTGTGATATGCGCTTTAATCGCCAAAAGAGATGTAGATATACATCACACATCATTATCTTCATTAGACCGTCATCGTTTTGCTATCATAGGTTAGAAACCCCATTTACCAAACTGTTTATTCGAAACCATGTGCTCATTATTCAACAACGTTGGTAAAGGATATTGCAGAGATTTCGATTACCTACTCCGCTACGGCTATGGATTTCTAAAATAACGTTGAATTCCTGACTGCCTATTGTTCGAATCTGAATTATGAAAGTTAAATTAAAATTTATGAATGATATAACCATTAACTGCATAAATACTAAAATTATTCTAAAGGGAGCTTAAAATGACTTTCCGGATCTTTCGATGTATATCGGAAGTATACCTTGTTCTACATTAACGTCACGTTCGGGATTATTTCGCTAAATAATAAAGCAACAAGATCGACGTTTAAAAGAGCTATAATATGTCATTGTTCGATAAAAATAAGGTACGACCATGTGATTTTCTGTGTATCATCTTCAGAGTACTGATTACAAAAATCGACAAATCCGATAATGAGAACAGAGTTTTCAAGCCCCAATAATCAATGTTCCACCAACCGAGCTGTTACTAATGCAAAAAATAGTGAAACGACGATGCCATTACAAATAAATAAGTACTATTTTTAGGGTTCCGTACCTCAAAAGGAAAAACGGAACCCTTATAGGATTACTCGTGTATCTATCTGTCTGTCTGTCCGTCTTTCACAGCCAATATGTTCCAAATTTAATGGACCGATTAAGTTAAAATTTGGTTTACGTATGAATTTATGTGACATAAACTCGGACGTGTAACGAAATTAATTAATTTTAAATATGGGGGGATGATTTTGGGGGACAAATAAGAAAAAATAATAAGAAAGTTTTGCAAACTGTACCGTGTGACAAATCAAATGAAAGGGCTTACTGTGAGGGTCACAAATATATTTTTTTTTTATAATTTTAAAATGAATTGTTCTAAAGTTATTTAAGAAAATAGACTAAAATTGATCAATCCTCCGTTATCTCCGAAACTACTGAGCCTATTTTCATTTTAAATACAGAAAATAGTTCTATATAAACCAGACCAGAGACTTCGTATTTAAATTAGACCAGACACTTAATATAGGTTTTTCTGTAATCTATACTTAGGTTACAGGAAAACCTATGTGAAGTCTCTGGTCTTAAAAACACATGGTAAATCTCTCAATATTGTGCGTAAATTGATCATTCCCCACGTTATCTCCGAAACTACTGCGCCTATTTTCATTTTATATACAGAAAATAGTTCTATACCTATAGATTACAGGAAAACCCATGAGAAGTCTCTGGTCAACATTGTAAATATCTCAATATTGTAAGTACTTACATTTGCTGTTGAATTGAAGAACATGTTTTTCAACTACAATGTTAAGTTTTTTCTTGGGATAAATTCATCCCAATTCCAGAATCCTTCATTGTACATGGTCCGACACGCACTTGGCCACTTTGGCTTTTTTTTAGACAGATTGTACATGTTCGATCATTGCTCGAACCAGTAAACTGTATCTTCTACCCATTGTATCTGGATTAGGACGTGAAATATGCATCTTTCTACTGTGAGGTGAACATGCGGTCTAGCAGGCAATAACTTCGGTACATTGTATTCTACCCCATTGTCAGGCGTTGATGCAGTCAGTTAAATTCGAGTCTATCTATGTGTATTCAACCATGAATGGAAAGGCTCAACAAAGCAATATTTGCCTCAATAAAATCGATAGATATCAAAGCAACCTAAAGAGCACAGTCACGCACAAAAATCGATTAATTCTTCAATTGTTAAAATCTTTTTTATTGAGCTAAATATTTCATTATAATCGTAACAGGAATAAAACTAAAAGAAAATTAACACTTAGCTAATATGAAATGCTGAAATATAATGTATTGAATAATTTTGTGACAATTTAGATGATAATATTATGTCTTTTTTCGCTGACCGTACCTATTGACATTGGCACTCCGCAGTTCGATTTTTGATAACCGTTTATAATTTCAAAACATTTTGTAAATTTGACATGTCTAGGTTACAATATAATACTTAGTTCTAAAATGTTGTGAGCCACCTTTTGAAGCTATTTATAAGCATTTAATAAAACTCGTAAATGTTCTTAATTTATGACTACTTCACTTTATGGTAGGACGGGTATGGTAGTTTTTCCTCTGTACAGGTATGTGATTTTGATATGGATGGATTTATCTATATATGGATGGATATGGTCTATCATTCACAGAATATTTACCAATTAAGTTAGTCCGAATCTTACTATGGTATACTTAATGGTAAGAATGTTATTTTTTTTGTAGTAGGCATACTTACCTAGCAAATGTTACAACGTACCAGTTTTAAAATTCTTAATCGCTATATCTACATATACATGTACAAAATAATGTACAAGTATAAAGTCGTCTCAGCTTTTCACTGCTAGGTAAAACGGGATTTAAACATTTAATAAGATTGATTTTCATACTATAAATAAGACGAAATTATGAAAGGCATGTTATGTTTTTAATGAAATGCCCTAGTCAGATGCATTCATCTGACTTGAGTATTTCATTAAATTAACATACGTACCTGTCCAATCTTAAGGCAGATTTGTCTATGTCAATTGTCATCTTTGCCGCTTGGTTTACATTAGTTAGTGAATAACGCGCAGCATACTTCTAAAATATCAGTGTGTCGGAAATAAGGTGTGATGAATGTTTAATTACTTTAACCTGTTTGTTTGATTGTGCTGTAGGAAATATGCTCGTGAGAGATGATTTCATAAATATTTCCATGAAGAACGAACTAACTGCGCATTATCATTAAACAAAATCATAGGAAGTTTATCGTAGTTTAGAGACATTTAAGGAGTGAACGGTGGATAAAATTATAGTTATGGGGGGTGTATTAGAAGCACAGTGAAAGATATTTTGGGAGAGACAAAAGGAAAGGCTACGATAGGTACCTATAGGACAAATGGTGATGGTCGACAGAAACACAGAAGTGTTGCAGGATAAGAAGAGCATGTTAAAGGAATGGCAGAGTGTTAAAGATGAGAATGTTAGTTTGAAAACAGAAAAAAAAAGAGTGAGTGAGTATGATGCTCTAAAGAAAAAAACCAAGAAAGCTGTGGCCACAGCGAGAGCAAAAGCCCAGGATAAGCTTTATGACTCATTGGATAGTCCAGCAGGCCAAAAAAATCCACACTGGCTTGTTAGTGCTAGAGAGAGGAAGACGAGGGATGTTTGTCAGATAAAATGTATTAGGAATGAAACTGGAATAGTTCTTTTACAGGGGTTTGGTTTCCGTACTGAGTCCTTCAGGTGGACGATTATGCGTGGGCCATGGTGGCCTTTGATGGTTATTCCAACCAGCCCACCTCACTTCAGAAGTTGATTATATCTCCTGGAATGTTTGGAATACATGTAAAAGATCCGGGTGACCTGGGGGTTTCTGTTCTGATCTGGGTGACGCCTGTGCAATCAAAGAGCACATGCGCACCGGTTTCCTCAGCCTCCATGCATGCTTTGCACAGAGGACTGTCAGTTATAGCTATTTGGTTTAGCAAGCAGTGTCCCATGATGGTCCCTATCACCAGGCTCAGGCCGTTCCTGTCCAGGCGTAAAACGCCTGGTTAGCCTGTCATCTAAGTATGGCATAGCTTCCCTGGACTGCCTGCAGCCCAGTTTCGAGGCCCAGCAGTTATGCGTTTATGTGTGGGTGAATTCCTGTAGCCATCTGCGTAGCTGGTTGAAGGGTATAAAGGTTCAGATCCACAGACTGACGTGCTGGATGCTCTATTAGCTACTTCGTCAGCTGCGAAAGAAGAAAATGAGGAGGATGACTGGAGTGATGTGCTTGAGAATAAACCAGTTAATGAGGAGTTAGAATTATTAGTATGGATGAAGTGAGAATAGCAATGAAAATAAGATGAAGCATGTAAAGCAATAGCTGGACGGAATACCAGTTGAAGTGTGAAAATTATTACGGACTTGGTTAACTTTATTATTCAATAAATTGTTACTGGACGAAGTCATACCATAACAGTTCGCTGGTGCCTGCCTGTCTTTAAAAACAATTGTGATGTGCAGGAAAGCAACAACTGACGGCTAATGTCACATAGTATGAAGGCTTAGGAGAAAGGTATTTGAAAGGCAAATGAGAGAAGGGAGTGTTTCGCAAAACCAATTCGGTTTTTGCCTGGTCGGGGAACAACGGATGCCATCATCGCTATCTGCCAGCTGTGCTTAAAGTACAGAGTTGCGCATAAAAACTTGCACATGGTATTCGTTGACCTCGAAAAGGCATACGACCGAATGCCTCGTGAAGTTTTGTAATGAGCCATTAACGAGTAATGTGCGTTGGGAAGTGTAATATGTGCAGTTGGTTCGAGCGATATAAGTCCGGTCTACAGTAGGCACTACTGGCAGCTTCAATGTGATTGTCGGCTTGCACCAAGGGTCGGCACTCAGACCTTACCTCTTCCTGGTAATAATATCTTACGTAGAAGAGGCTCATGCGAGGCACAGGAGAGGTGTATGCTGTTCGCCGATGACATTGTGCCGGTGGCTCAGAGGTCCAGATCTGATTTCAGGTAAGATGGGAAAGACTGGATACCGTTGGTCATAATTAAGTCTTGTTTTGTTATTTTTGGGTCTCTCCATGTCTGTCCTATCTCTCACTAGAACGCCTTTACCGATTTGCTCCGACTTTCGGTACCTCAGGCCGCTTGCCCAATGGGAAGATGGACTAAACCGAGACGTAACGCGCCGAATCAACTCAGGATGGGTGAAATGGTGACAGGTCACAGGAACAACTTGCAACCCACGGATGCCCCTCAAGGGGAAATCTACAACTAGATACAAGATAATGGCCTGTCGTACTGTATCGAGCGGAATGCTGGGCCGTGAAGAACATAGATGAAAAAAGATTGCATGCAGTGGAGATAAGAATGGTGAGATGCATGTGTGGAGTTACAAAAATCGATAAAGTAAGAAACGAGTATATAAGAGGAAGTTTGAAAGTGGCGTCAGTGACAGAAAAGTTCAAAGGATTGGCTTGGTAGGAGCGAGGCAACATATTTGACTAAAATAGTGATGATGGAGCGGCAGAGGAAGGCCAAAGAAAAGATGGAAGGTTTGTGTCAGGAACAATATGAAAGAGAAGGGAGTGAAGGGTGTAACGGTTGACAGGGGAAAATGGAAAAGAAAACGTGTTTCTCCGACGAGACCAATTAATAAGCAACAATGCCGATACCTAATTACTTGGATTATAAAATATCTTCTACTTAATAAAAATCTTAAGTTCATTTATTCAGTGACAGACAACGCACCAGTAACTGAGTTTTGGAGGATATAGGCAATTTCTCCATATAAAATATTGATATTCCGCTACATCCAGTTAGACTGGAAGCCAACTCCAACTTATTTAGGAATAGGCAAGGCGGATTGATTGACTTTGACTGACAGACAATGCACAACTGCTGGCTATAGAAGCTATTACACAAGAATTCCTTACATAACGAAGGTTACAAAGGAAGGATTTTTGAAAAGGTTGACAGTTTGAATTGAACTTCGTCATTTTTAGGGTCCCATACCTCAAAAGGAAAACCGAACCATTATAGGATCATGTTGGTACTTAGATGTCTATTAAATTAAAAAAATATGATAAAACTAACTTTTACTTATAGTAAAAGTTAGTTTTATCATATTTTTTTAGAAACATGTCCATAGTGGGAAAAATAGATGAGAGTTCATCATCTTTGAAGCCAGAAACGTAGAAGCGGTACTTGAACTTCTGTTTATGAGCAAAAGTTAGTGGAACCATCGTTTTTGAGAAACTCATCCCCTAATGCTGTCGTTGGTGGGAAATCCCATCGGGCACACGGTTTGCACCAACAATTTATTCGAACCTCAATTATTTCCCATTTTGTGTTCCTAAAAATATTATTTAAGACTAATATAATGAATACACTTCTTTTTGTGAACCACAAATAATTCCTATTTTTGGGTCTTAAAAATACTAAATAGAATTAGAATTAGAATTAATTTATTTGTAAGAATGTAGTTTTACATCGTATGGTGTTAATATTTTTTTAAGTTTATACATTCTACCACAACATAGGGTGTACAAAATATTCAAATGTGTCAATAAATAATGTGACAAATATTATAATTACAATAAATTTTAAAATTTGTGTTTTACAGTAAGTCCAATTTGAATTAATATTATTATAATTAAGTGTTCGTTACTTTAAAATCAATGTCAAAATTAAGTATATGTCATCTTAGATTTTTACAATATTCCATATATTCGCCATTGTCATAAAAGCAATTTTCTGGTAACCAACTTGTCAGCTTTTTCTTGAACGTAAGTATGGGAAGTTCCTTAAATGAGTTAGGTAACTTGTTATACACCTGAATGGCATTCACATACACATTCTTTCTAAATATTTGCAATCTACATTGAGGTACATTTAATTCATATTTATATTTATTTCTAGCAGAAGCCTCTTTGTGGCTCACTTCAGATTGCATGCGAAAATAGTCCGGATATTGTTTTACTAGCATACGTAGTTCTTTGATGTATGTACATGCATGGTAAGGGTAAAATGTGAAGTTTTTTAAATAGAGGTTTACAACTTTCCAAGAACCAGACGCCAGCTATTGCCCTAACGCACTTTTTTTGTACCCGAAATGCCCTTAAAATTTCAACTGAATTGCCCCATAGTATCAGACCATATGACAGCACAGACGATACGTGTCCGTGATATGCAGTGACTGCTGCATCTACGGACATTGTTGATCGTAGACGTTTTACTGCGTATACGAATTTGTCTAGCTTATCGCATACGTAATTGATGTGTAACTTCCAGTTACAGTTTTGATCCACTATTATGCCTAAGAATTTTGTGTTTACTACTTGTTCTAGGATACTGTCTTCATAATGTATATATAAGACTCTGAAAGTTTGATTTATAAGTTTGTAATTTCATTATTTTTGTTTTACTTAGATTGATTTTTGAATTATTGTTATTAAGCCAAATTATTATGTCATTGATTGCTTCATTAACTTCCTATTCCAATTTATTTTTGTCTTTACATTTTATTATTAGTGTTGTATTGTCAGCAAATAAGATCGTTTCATGGCGTGTTGCATTGGGAAGGTCATTAATATATATCAGAAATAAAAATGATCCCACCACGCTGCCTTGGGGTACTCCTACTGCATTAGTTTTAAAATTAGATTTATAGTCTAATTTGTTCCCATCCGCGAGATTTGTAATTTGCACACATTGACGCCTATCACTGAGGTACGATCTAAACCAGTCATTGGCTTTGCCCCTTATGCCATATTTATCTAATTTGCTTAGTAATAACTTATGATCTACGAAGTCAAAGGCTTTACTCGTGTCAAAAAAAATTGCTGCTACAGGTATTTTGTCATTAATTGCCTCAGTTATTATTTTAATTAAATTAAAACAAGCTAAAGAGGTGGTGCGATTTTTCTTGAATCCAAATTGCTCCCGCCTTAGCAAATTATATTTGTCGTATAGCCTGACCAGAAAATTAATAAAAGGCTCATCTATCAAAAAATTACATCATAAGAAACCCAAAAAGTTTTTAGAGGTTCATTAATTTAAAAAATCGCACATCATTAAAAGGTCAATAGGTTTTTAGAGGAACAGTTAAATTTAGTAAAGATAATAAAGTAATAATAGAGTAACGATAATGAAATCTTTTAATATTCCTCAGACTTTGGTAATCTAAGGATGCTAAGTTGTAAAAAGCCGAAACAGTCATTTCCATTTACTTGTATAAAATAATGAAGCTGTTGTGGATCGACTTTATTTCGCAGCTGAAAAATCATTAGAGTAAAGACAACCACTAGATTGGGTACACCGCTTGGATTACTAATTTAAGTGCGTGTATTTCATCACAGTCGCTAAAGCCTTACCTTGTATTAGTTATGTAGTCAAAGCCACATTTACCAATCAAATATTGTGAGCGGCGTCGGGTGAAGAAGTGATCAGCCAACCATAGCATGAATTGTGTTTAGTGAGCGCGAAGTCTTCCGAGTGACACGGTCTTGGCATACGTCATGTATTTACTTAACTATGATACTATACCGGGTGTTTTGTTTTTAGGGTTCCTTATCTCAAAAGGAAAAAACAGAACCTTTATAGGATCACTCGTGTGTCTGTCTGTCCGTCTGTCATAGCCAAAACCAAACTACCGACTTTCGTTACATGTATTTGACGGGTATAAGGTAAAGTAGGTACCTAATATGATTTACTTTTTTTACTGAAACGAATTCCGATGAAATTTGGCACACGAGTAGACCATAACCTGGGTTAGGACATAGGATACCTTTTTATCTCGGTAGTACGTTTCCGTGGGATAATTTCCGAACGCCACGCAGGCGAAGCTGCAGGAAAAGCTTGTCTATATAAAAGGAGATTTTAACTGACTGACCTATCAGCGCACAACTGAAACTAGTGGGACTGTGAACGGGAAATTTTGCAGGCTTCCTTTTATAAAGAAGCACTAACAACCCCTTCTTAGTGCTCCCCTATAAAAGGAAGCCGCAATAAGCAGTTTTGTAAATTTTGTTTGTATGAAAAATCTGATTCCTCAGGTAAATAAACTTAAAACTTGGCACGAATACTTGCCTAAGTAAGTAAGTAAGTAAGTTTGTCAAAACTACCCCTCCAAGGCAGTTCAGGGGGTGTTCAAGTTTGTAAGTGTACGTCGTCGTCGTCGTCGTCATCGTATCAGTGGATACAAACTTGAACAAAGGGGGTGTTTAAGTTTGTGTCCACTGACGGCGTTGGGTAGTGTACTACAAAAATATTTTTTAGGGACTTAGGTTGGTACGTCAGTGGTACTACAGTGCCAATATTAGAAACGTTCGAAAATATGGTTTTATGTTACAACTATGGCTATCTGTAGTTTTTAATATACAAAAGGAAATATAGATGGCTCTGAAACCAAGTGCTATAACATTTTTTTCAATACTCTGTGGTTTTAACGACGAATTGAAGTCAGGTGTGTATCGTGTGTGAGTACGTGAAAAGTATCAGCGTAATTTATGTCTTAAGTACTTTTGTTTATTGCATTATACTAATATTGTAATATATTATTTTTTTCTAGACAGTGTATACGTTACAATGGTGTATATATTCTCCATAGTTGTCAAAAGAAATTGTCGAGTACCGTTTGTGTTTGTTTACGATTAGTCTATGTGTGTCGTCTGGTTTACGAGTTTACCGACCGAGAAATAATTAGGTACCTAATAATAATAACTGTTGCAGTATTTAATAGAAGAGTGAAAGAACAGTATCTTTTAATAATCTACTGAAGTCCCAAAGATTAATTCAACACAAATTCAAAAGAGGTTTAATCGACGGAGTGAGATATGTTGCCAACTCACTATTTGGAGTTCTAGATCAGCATTTCGCAAAGAAGTACGAACATGACATCAATTCCATTCAACACAATGAAAACTATTTAATACACCTTCTCAAAAATCAGACAAGCATTTTCGAAACCGAACATAACATTGCACAACGCAACGAAGCGACAATGGTAAAGCACTTATTTGGAAAACCAAACAAAAGATTAAATATGACATCGCAAACGCATTTTACGTCATAACTTCAGCAATAGCTGCAAAAAAAAACGGCTCAAAACCTAAAAGATATCCAACAAACCCTCATCAACACATACACAAATATGTACCAGAGGCATATGGACGTACATTTACTATCACCAACTCGAATGCAAAGCAAATTAGATAGAGTAGCTCGACAGCTGCCTCGCGACGCTACGCTTCCGGAAGTCCAGAATGATGTTAGAGATATCTACAGACTGTTCAGAATACATGCACGCATTACACAGCAATACTGATGGAAGTAAAATACCAATTCTGAATAATGCTTTATACGAGCTGAATAAACTCATCACCATACCTCAACAAATTGGCATTAATCATATTCATATTCATTTATTTGCGTTCCACAAGGTAAAACAAGATGTTAACAAAAGGCTTAGAGCTAAGAGCCGTTGTAGACCCTGTCAGGGCACAGCAAAAATTATTAAAAATTATTAAATTATTGGTTGATACATAGCTATTATTATTTAAAGTTAAAAATCTAAATCGTAGAAACTAAAATTAAAATTATTACATAAAAACTGAATAACATTTGCATAAAACTTTAAGTAATAACAATAACATAAATAATTATAATAATGGCAAGTAGGTGGTTACATTTAGGCCTATGTTTACAAACCACCGGTTAGGTATTTAAACAGCTGGCTTATGTCAAATTTAGGAAAGAACTGATTAAATATCTAATCAGCCGTTTAAAAGTCGATGAGCTCCACCCTTAGATAGCTATATTTACTTAAGTAATTTAAATTACAAACACTTATTTAAGAGATCATATTTCGAATAATCAAATTAATCGAGTGATTTACGTCATCCCGAATTCTGAACTAACAGCATTCAACGCCAACCAATACTCGTTCATACCCCTCGAACAATCTGACGTTCAAGAATGCCAAACACCGGTAACCGATGCAAGTCAATTTGCAATGTATCCGAGACAATGAAGAACACAGTATGCACTGCCACACGGAAATAAAGGAATGCGCTGACAAGTGGTTAAAACTGCACAAGCAAAACACATGGTTTTATTATTGTTGTGGCTTGTGCGAAGTGTAATTGTCCATAAATAAACGAAAAGGATCCAACCTCCATTAGATGTTAGGTGGGTTGGATCCTTTTCGTTTAACTATGGACAATTAGCTTGCGGCGCTCAAATGACATCAGAGACGTTACATCATTTGGGTCTGATTACACTTAAACGAGGATGTAACCTGCGGGTTTCAAAAGTGAACGAAGTGACAAGTGTTGACCCCGCCTTAAGGGAAGTGAAATTTGACACTGAAAAGCATAGTGACGTGTATGAATAAACAATTATATTTATGGATTTTTAAGCGTACAGTTACATTACATTTTATATTAGATATATATATATATATATTATATCTATTACTACATTCGTGCTCTGCATTCGTTTCTACATCCTTTCTTAATTAAGTTTTTTTATTAGATTAATGGGTTCATTTTAGTAGTTGTTATCATTCTTTGTGGTGGTAATATGTACGGAGCACGTACATGATAGCTGAAATTGTTAATAAGTAATGAGTTGTGCAATCAGTAGGTTCGCATCTTTGCAATTACGTGATAATCATGCTGTAGCAGCAAGCAGAGCCCGGATGATGCATTCTGTACCAAAATATAATTTAGTGTTCGAATAGACGCGGTTTGTTCGGACAATTTGCATTTTTATTTCTTCACTCAAGCTCTTCGGCACTCACTGACATTCTACATTGCACTGACAATTGCATTGATACGATATAGTTAATGTTATTACATTTGCACCCTACATATTTTTTTTTTTGGTCCTTCGAGCCGGATATGAACCAGCGACCTATGGATAACATTACAACTCCAGGACAAATCTTTGTGTGCATGAACATGTCTGTTTGGCTTGAGTCTGGATGTAATTGTCTATGTAAGTATGTATTAGGGTGATGTGGTCGCTAAACTAATAAAAATAAGTAACTAATAAAAAAAAAATAAGTTAGTATTTAGGAGTAAACTGGTAGAAATCGTCACGAAATGAAAAAGCGTTATGCCTGTAAAAGTCAGTTTCGAGATATTTGGTTGACAAAGTTTTTAGGAAGCTAAAAATTTATACTAGATGGCTCTGTATTAATATATAATACAGCGAAAGGGACTTAGTCCCAACTTGGTATCCAACGACACCTCCTGTCTTTTTTTTTTAATTTGCTTTCATACAAAATAGAACAGATTTTAAAGAAATTAAGAACAGTCCAATATTAGAATAAAATTGAGCTAATGTGGGTTCATTGGCTCTCAGATCCTTGTATATATGCAACGAATTTATAAATACACAATAATTCACCTAAAACTTCCACATTACTAATAAAATTAAAATTTTTGAATATATTTTATCAACAGACGTGCTCCGTAGCTGCAGCAAGACCGTCGGCGATAGTCAATAAATAAACGAATTGAATCAAAGTTTCCGCTTCGCGTGTCTGTATATCATAGTATTGTATTTCACGATTTTCGTAACGATTTCAATCAAAAAAGCTACAATTTGTTGTACGATATTACATGATTAACGTCCATAAAGTAAATTCCGTTGTTTCAGTACTCACACACAAGCAAATTACTATACAACTTTTAAAAATGACGGTTTCGAAAGTCAGACGCAAAAGAGTTTTAAACATTTTTGCTGAATACTTACTTATTGATTGATTGATTTAATACAATTTAATTAATTAATTGGTGGATAGCAACTTTTCTTATAATAAGCTAGAGAGGGCGTATGGTAGTGATATTATATGCTACAATCTTGCTAAGTTCATTCAATCATAATTCAGCCTCATTCGACATCATGCCAGTGACAAAAAATGTTATGATTGTAGGTATACCTACAGCGCTAATTCAATTTTTGTAACTCGTCTTGCAAGTCGGCCCACTTTTATAATTTTAAATAACAACTCAATTCTCGACAACCTTTATTTGGTTTAGGGGTAAGAGCGTTCTTTTTACATCGTTGAAATAAATTTGTTTTCATAAAAAGGAGTTAAGGGTGTGACATGAATATGAGAAGGTATTTGGAGTATTTCATCTTCGGTGAACCGATTCCATTGTCCGTTACAACTACCAAACCGAGTTACTTCTGCATTTCTAATACTAGTAAGGATACACTTACTAGTATTAGAAATGCGAAAGTAACTCTTGTTTGTCTATCTGCTCCCTTTTCACGCCTTAACGGCTGAACGGATTTGGATGAAATTTGGAACACAGATATACAATGACCTGGATCAGGGCATGCGTTACTTTTTAGCTCGGTAGTACGTTCCCGTTGGATAGTTTTCAATTTTAACGCGAGTTAAGCCGCGGGAAAAAGCTACTTGGCTATACATTCGTCTAAGCGGAACGCCATGTCATTAAAAAAAAAATGGTATTTATCTTCGACAGCAGTATTACTTTTTTACTGATCCCTTTGTCTATTTAGGGTAAAATTGAATACATGGGCAATATTTTAAGGGGGCATTGTACTCAAATAAACAGCTGATTTTTTTTCGAAATTTTAGGTTTGGTCTCACAGTAAAATTTGTTCATAATGATGAGTATAACGACCTCATGGATATCGAACGATCCCTTAAAATATTGCCCATGTATTTAATTTCACACTATAGACATTAACAATAACCCCTTTTATTCCATAATCTTAATAACACCGCCATTTAGTACTAGCATAAATAACCAGAACCTAATAATTCTCTGGGGCATGCATAATAGCATAGTAATCAATTTACCAGCAAATTGGCTCTCTCATTTCCACGTTAATTAACTCCACACCGAAGAGCGTATTGTATTGACTGTAAACAAATCACGCCACAATATCTGAAAACAATGTCCACCACAATACCTGAATACCGTAAAATGCTGTAACTTTGCCTGGATTTTAACTTTTTTGTTCGTATCTCCGAGCCTTTTTATTATATGGCTTTTTATGAATTTCACATGATGAGACCTTATGCCTGCCAGGCAGAACTCATTTTTTTTTTAAATCTTGCTGATTTTCCGAATGACAAGCACCTAAAGTCGTAGGCAAAGTTGTAGGTAAAAGACACAACTTTGCCTAGAAGGATATCTCAATAGAAATGATGGTGATAGTGTCAGTATTTTTTTTCCGTGTGCACGAGACACCGTTCTTGTCCCCAGCAGTTACATTATTGCTAAACTTTGCGCAAAAGCCGTGAAAAAAAAATACTACGTTAGTATTTTTTTTTTCACGGCTTTTGCGCAAAGTTGTAGCAAGCACCACAAGCTTTCCATACAAATATTATAAAAGTACTTAGATATTTAAAGTACTTAGAGGAAAGGTACATAATGCGGACATATTAGGGCACATAGGTTTATGTGTACCCGACAGGTACGTGTGGCGACGACGACAGCCACGGCTGTTGGCGGAGCCGCGCGCTCGGACCAATCTTTTAAGTGAGGCGCCACGAAATACTAAACATGAATGAGTTAATATGCATATATTCATTTTAACTCATCATGTTAAAAAATAGGTAGGTACTAATGGCATTTTGGCAAACACATTTAGGGCCGGTTTTTTGAGCCGTAGTTAACTCGACCAATGGTTAAATGTAGTAACTAATGGTTGAATTCTGGCTAAATATGTTTGCCAAAATGCCATTAGTTACTATTTTAAACAAGAATGAGTTGTTAACAGGAATACATTCATGTTAACTCATTCGTGTTTAGCCTTTTACATTAAGCCTAAATTCAAAATTCAAGCATTACTTACTATGTTTAACCTTTGGTTGAGTTAACCAATGATCAAAAAACCCGTAAACGGGCCCAATGTATACTGTTATGCCACGTAAAATTTGAATACAGTTTCATGTTCGCAAAGCACTGCAGACATCATTGACAAAAAAAGCCCAAATTATAAAAAAAAATGTGATTAAAATAAGCCCTCTACCCGTTTTGTGTACTTGTATTGTCTGAGACTCTGTTTCCACTATACTTATTTATGACAGCCTGATAAATACAAATTTAAATACATTTTAAGAATTTAATTAATTGAATAAAATAAACAAAAGCACAACTTCACGATAACCTAAAAAAAATGGAAGACAAATTAGTTATGTATCTGTAATTTTGGTGAATAGTTCACCACAAAACACAAAGCGCCTCGTCACTAAACAGATGTTTGGAAGACTGTTTGTGACTGTACTCCTCACATGTTTTCACTGTCATCATTCCTTGATCGCGGAACGATGTTGTTCCGTCTGGTATTATTTAAAAAAAACAGGCTAAGTGCGTGTCGGACCACGCACAATGAAGGGCTCCGTAGTTGGGACGAATTTACCCCAAGAACAAATTTAACATTGTAGTTGAAAAACATATTCTCCCATACATTCCAACTGCAAATGTAAGTTTGTACGTACAATATTGAGAGATGTATCATGTTATTTTAAGACCACATACTTCTTATAGGTTTTCCTGGTTTAGAACCAATATGTTGATTTTTTTCAAAATTTTAGGCTCAGTAGTTTCGGAAATAAGGGGAAAGGAGGTTGTCAATATTCATCTATTTCCTTAAATAACTTTTAAACAATTAATTTAAAAATCATAGAAAAATATATTTGAGACTCTCACAGCTCTAAAGCCCTTTCATTTGATTTGTCACACGGTACAGTTCGCAAAACTTTTTTATTTTATTTTTTTTATTTGCCCCTAAAATGGACCTCTATATTCAAAATTCATTTATTTACGTTACACTTCCGCGTATGATGGGTCACAGATGCATACGTGTACCAAATTTCAACTTAATCGGTCGATTAGATTCGAAGCAAATTGGCTGTGACAGATAGACACACGAGTGATAGGTAGATGAGGGTTCCGTTTTTTCCTTTTGAGATACGGAAACCTAAAAATATATCAACCCATACCGTTGCTGGTAGACGTAGTATGTAAAACATTACCTGAATGTTGAGAAGCTGTAAATATGACCCAATAATTACCTATTAGAAATAAGTATAGAATAATTTCAACTCATGACGCTGCATCATAAGGGCTTTAATTTTCACATATTCTAGGAATATTTTTTTGTAATTTTGTAAGTGCTCTTCTGTTTGTAAGTGCATATAATAATATTTATAACTTTTAATAAAGTTATCTTATACAGTGTTTTTCAAACTCTTTGAAAATATTTTTCGCATATTTTGTGGAAAATCCATTTTATAAATTATCTTATTTTTGACATGTAGAAGAACTAGAACTCGTAGCGTACCTTTCTTTTGTTTCTTAACAACCGTAGCGCCATGTCAGCATGAAGATTTTATATACAAATCAGTTTACCTATATAAATAATTCTTCTGTTTGTGTATATATTATATATAACTGAACTATCTTCTAAAATGTTTATTGATAAAACAATTCAAGTACATATAACTGGTTCTTTTGGGAACTGCTCTTGTGTTGTAATTGTAATTTTACACCGTTTTGATGTTGTATGAATTGTCATATGAAAGCCCACATTTGATAAGCGAGTTTCTTCAGAAGCTCCGAAATTATCACCTTTTTTAATTGAATAAGTTGGTGCAATTATTTTTTGACTACTGTAATTGTTTACTACAGCTTTACTCTATCTCAAACAAAATTACGATGAGCACAAGTATCATCTTCATATCGGTGTAGTAACTAATAATAATAAGTACTACGAGTAAAATATTCTATGCCAATTCCTATGAGATCTCCGGCCGGTGGTATACGAAGACTTCATCTGGTCGAATTTATCAACACCTCCAATTGTCTCAGTGTATTAGGGTTCCGTACCAATATAGTAAAAAGGAACCCTTATGGTGTGACTCAGTCTGTCTGTCTGTCTGTCACAGCTAGACATCTCAAGAACCAGTAATGCCATCAACTTGAATTTTGGAATAGTTTTAGATGACATTTGCCCAACTAATTTGCAAATAAGAAGAAGTAAAAATGTATATACATTTTTTGCAACAGGGACTGAAAGCGGGTCTTAAAAATTCGAAGTGAGGCTACTAGGGCATGTGGGGTATTATATAAAAGAGCGCTGTTTGTACATTCTGAAACATTTTTTCTTTGTTTTTTAGGCCGCGTAGTTTTCGCCTTTGGATGAAAAGTGTAAATAAAAATACCGTTACCTTATCTCGGAAGTTTGCATAGAGCAAAATCTGAAATTATACTGTGTGATAGAAATTATTTGTAAAGATTATACGAAAAATGTCTGTAAATAGCACACTTTTTTATATATGACTAGCAGCGCCCCGCGGTTTCACTCGCGTAAGTCTCGAACCCGTAGGAATATCGGGGTAAAAAGTATCCTATGTGTTAATCCAGGTTATAAACTATGTGTTTGCTAAATTTCATGAATATCCGTTCAGTAGTTTTTGCATGAAATAGTAACAAACATCCATCCATCTTCACAACTTTAGCATTTATAATATTAGTAGGATAGGAAGTGGTATGGTGGGATGGTACGGAACCCTCGCTGCGCGAGTTCAACTCGCTCGTGCCCAGTTTTATTTTTATATGGCATTCGGACAATACATATCTTTTTTGGTTCTGTTTTTTTTTGGGTTCTCTGAATAATTTGGACCTCCCTGGGATCAAATGCATTCGTCATTACAAAGACGTCTTTAGATTCGTGCCATTTGATCACAGATATCGGGGAATGAAATTCGTACATGAATTCTCCAGGTTTAAATTGTTCGACTTCTCTTTTGGGCTTTTCTTTTATAGAACGTGGTATCCCAACTCGGTTTACGCGAAATGTACAAACACAAAATAAACCCCTTTTGCACAGAGTATCTAAAAGGGGCAGGCTTGGCTCAAGATAATACAACTTTATAACCAAGCCCCACAGAGGCCTTTTCATTAGTGTCCGTTTTTCCTTTATAAATTTCAAACTGGTATAAATAGCTATTTTTGCGTCGCAGCGTGCCCATAACTTGTTACAACGTTTATTTGTTTTTTTGACATATATTGTTTAATGGAGCTGCGGCCTTTAAATTGAGTCATGCTTTTATCTATTGACTGACGTTTTGGTTGTGTAGCGTTTTTTGAAAATGAGCGATTCAATATGGTAATCATATCTTTGATCTTGGATAATTTATTGTTTTGCCCCGCATGACCTCGAGGAAGAATGGCATCATTGTTAAACACGTGTTCTAATATTTTTAAATCTATTACAGGTCACCAATTTTTAATTACTGGGTTAGCATAGAATTCGTCTGTGGACCAGTACAATCCGAGGCTTGGTAAAGGATGAAGCCCTATTAATATAATTATACCAAAAATGCACGCAATTCATATTTCGATACATTTACAATTTTTTTTTCACAGATTATTATTATTATTATTTCTAATATATCTCGGGACCCTGGGGTCTCGGACCTTTGGAAGGCGTACGAGGAGCCAAAGCCAACTGGCAGAGGCCCCTTAGATAATTTTAAATGATGAGGAGACACCAACCGAGGATCATCCCTGTATGCACTATGCAAGTGCACCAAGGACAACCCCCGGTTGGTGTAGGACTATTGATGTACGTGGACACAAAACATATTGGGCTATGGGTCTGGGTGGCTAAAGTGGATTGGGTAACTTGAACTATGGAAGAACTATGTCCCCTGCCTGACCAATGTTATATAATTATACACGGATAAAATGGCAGGGGGTGACTTGCTCTCTGACTGGCAGGGTGACTCAATAATGGGCCCCCGGAAACGGCCGCTAGCACATAGTGACGTAGCGACAAGGGGGCAACACTTCCTGAGGTGCTTGAGGAGTGGAGGGGTATCCCACGGCTATCAGGACAATTCCGGAAGTACGGTCAAGATCCCTACCAGCACCTTACTGGAATACTTCCTTTCTCCGAGCACGTTTGCTCTTGCGAATCTCCACTCAAGCCAGCCAAAAAAGACAAGAAAGAGATGAGGACAAGATTTCTCCCGGGAGATAGGGTCTGTGGGGTCGCTACTGCCCAACAGCTCGCCACATGCTGCCCTGCGGGTTTCTGTATCTCTTTTGGTCTGGCTCCTCATCCTAGACCCGTTCCGGCAAAGTAATCTCTACCGGCACAGACCTAAAGTTCGGAGCGCGCAAGCCCCACCACGGCGTCAACGTAGAGATACAGCGTACAATTGTACTAAATATAAATCTATATGCTAAGCAAAATAATAATAATAATAGGGGATTATTTATATTTAGTACAATTAAGTCCAATAACTGTTCGGTAAATAAGTTGCGAAAGTAATCAAGCAAGACTTTTAGTTGAATATTTCATGGCATTAAAACTTCGTCAAAAAAATTTCTATGAACGAACCAGTAACTCGATCCGAATTTCTTGGTTTAGTTTGTACCTGGATTATAGTTAATTCATTATGTTGGGATCAGGTATATTGATACTACTTGTGTGCTGTAAACATATCAACTATCAAAGTACCATCGGCTGATGGTACTTTGATAGTTGACGTGTTTCCTGTCAGGATACTTTCAATTTCTTCAACATCGTAGTATATAGCTTACATTTGATCAAGTCTATCATTTAAATCATATCTATAGATATGGTTAGAATGATCATTGTCACTATCTTCATCTGAAGAGCTAAACATTTGCCTTAATTTGTTTTCTATCTTATCGTTTTCATTATCGCTCATTGTCTTAAAACTATTATTTACTTACACGTGTAAATTCCCTCTTACTGCTCATAAAATAAGTTACAAAATCACAATAATATATTAATTACAACTCACACAACAAGCTATGTAATGAATAAGTATTGAGAAATAATTTGTGCAAATAACGGAACTAGTAATACTTCAAGGAGTATAACGTAGGTACATAATGGTTTTATAATGACTATGCGATATGAAAGCGGATGAACCAAGAGTTAGCTATTATAAGTCGCCTAGGTTTGACTAATGAAATCACTTATAAGTAATATATACTGAGCTTTAGTAGAAGTATACAAAAACAGGTTGGTAAGAGTGAAACTTATCTCAGTAGCAATTACATTCCTCCATTCTCCATTCATGCACCTGCGTTTTATCCGGTAGGAACTAAACTTTACAGGATGATCGTAATTAAGTATTGTTAGAAGCCTACGTACCCAGCAAATGATCATTAATATAGAAGTAATAAAATCTTAGCAAAGTCAAAACTGTATATTGAATATTTAAAAAAAAAAAAAGTAATTCCTGCGAGATGTGGGAAAGATTCTGATGCCAAAAATATATTTTTTTGAATTTTTGTCTGTTTGTTTGGTTATTTGGCTGTATGTTCTGGATTTACGCAAAAACTACTAAATAGATCTGTTCAAATTTCACACAAATATTCCTTAAATATATAGATTATTATCACGCTTTTTGCTATGGGAAAGTACGAATAGTTCATTATGTTCGTATTCTTCAACAATTTACTGCGAGCTTGTGTTTAGACCAGAATATCATCAACAAAGAGTTAAGCAGTCAATCATGATTGTCATGATAAATATTGTTATTTTAGTCTAATTGTTAGCGAAGAACAGCCTATCGGTTTCATGAACCTGTAAGCCACGATTCGTAGGTTCCATCCCCAACAGATTTTTTTGTTTTTGTGATTGTTTTTAATAATTTTTTAACCCTAATTTTGCAAGTCCGGCTCACCCTTGGCCGGCTTGTTTCTCTCACAAAATCTTTTTTATAGTTGATTATTTATTGTGCATTGTGTCTACTAAAAAAATGACGACGAACAAATCGGTTTTCAAATCCTGGCATGGGAGTTGCAAGTACACTTATTTTAATAAATGTGGTGTCTTACGACTTCCACGTGAACGAGGTGGCGGGCAGAAGCTAGTATTCTATAAATGTTTACTACTTGATATCAGGAAAAGGTCTAATTAGCCGGTATCTAGTAGGTAAATAAGATTACCATTGTAACTGTGAGATTAGATCAAAGGACATGGATAAAGTTTAGCCCAGCAAAGAGCAAAGAGTTAATTATATTCTACAAAATACACCACAGCTTTCATTACTGCGTAAAACTCTGCAGGGAAAATTTATATTTATAAGGTTATTATTTTGATTCAGGTAATCAGGGAGATATTTATGTTGCCAGTTTTGGAAATGGATTGGTAATTGGGACATGTTAATTTTAAGAACTATTACATTTCGTAAAATGTATGGGGAAGTTTAGCGATTGATGCCTTTTCTAGGACTCAAACCTCACTTGGTCCGATAGAGTTTTTTTAAATCCTTTTGAAACAGGATCAATTGGCATAAAAAAAGGTTTTTGTGAAAATTGCCTATTTTACGCCGACTGTATTTTTTTTTTCAAAAACTTAAGGACATACTCCTCAGACCGTTTTCTTGTAGCGACAATGATTAAGGTACCTTATTGCTGCATATGTCATGTTTCACTGATTAGCTCCATAAAGGTATAGCGTGATGATAATCATTTAGTAGGTTAAATCTGTAACTATCTGCAATATTCTAACTTTATGGCTCGTCTTTATACAATTTGCGGCAAACTAAAAAGAATACGAACAAATTGCATTACCTATCCCTTATAGCAAATAGCGTGATATTATATCTATGCTAAAGGAGATGTTCCAAAATGTATGAACCTTGGGCCAGGTATGTGTACACTATACATAAAAATAGGGAAATATATTTAAAAAAGTTTTCAGCTGCCCAATTACTTTGAAATGGCTTTGTTTGCTGTTAAACCACAATTAATTACTCTTGAAATTGCAACACACAACAAAAACCTTTCATGGGTGTAAGCTGTCATTTTGATTGATTAATGACGTTTGACATCTTTAATACACAAGAAGAGGACCAAAGTGACACTGTTGTGACAGCTGACAGTCCTCTTTCTATGATCAGTGGTCGATCTATGATTTAATGTCATTGTTTTTATGCACAGAGTAACTAAATTGGTGAGACGCCATGTTGAAAGTAAAAATAGTAGATAAATATCAATTCCCTACCACGACAGTATACATCTAAATGAATTATCTGTATTTTTCCCGAATTCTACGGATTTATCTCGTTTTTTTTTGAGGTAGCGTACACAGATCTGCAGTGCTATTCTATAGGTGAGGTGAGCGAGGAGTGAGCTGTCAATAGTGTCAATGCCTAGCATAGGTTAGAACGGCAGCTCACTTAAAGCTCACTTCATCTAAATATTCACGGTGAGATTTTTACAGAATAGCAGTACTGGCTCATTTTGAAACATCTCCTTTGAACACGATCTATCCGTGATAGTATATCTATGCTAAATTTGAACACAATCTATCCGTAGTATTTGCATCGCGCAACTGAACACGCTGAAACATACATTCAGACCAACACGGCCCTACAAAGCACTGCAACCCGGGTTACATTGTTATATGGTAATACAGCATAAAATAATCTATGCGATGTAAGGTTGGTCTACAGTTCAATATTGGTTTCCATTACCAAGAAAACACAATGTTACACTTCACGGTAACCTGAATTTCGGATGAATAATGAATGTTTTTGCTAAACGCTGTAATCCATGTAGATTGCAGCGTTTTACCGTGATAAGTAAAAGGGCGGGGGGACGAGCGGGTAAGGCGTGTGAGTCCTTTTATTTTGGTAACACATTACAAGCTTAGTTTGCTGTGTTTTGTCAAAATAATAATAAACAATAGATCGAGCGCGCGCGACGCGTATTGCATTGGATTATTGGATTTGGACGAATCTGTTTCAGAAACATTTACCTAAACTATTTTTTATTACCTTTACCTCGCTGTCTTTGCTTTTTACCTAGTTTACAATAAAATTTTACGGTATTGCTGACCACTTTTTATTTTACCGTTTTACTTTACAAATAAGTAGGTACCTGTCAGAAAGAGCACAGAGTGGTAGGAGTGTGAATCTGCCGGTCTATTCTGTACAAATCTCTTAGGTGAAGTGAGCGTGAAGTGAACTGTCATTCTACCAGATGCCAGGGATTGACACAATTGGGCACGCCACAATTGCGGCGATAAGTCCCCTCTTTGAGGAGTGGTTGGAGAGGCGTCATGGCACCCTCACCTTCCGCCTGACGCAGGTCCTCACCGGACACGGTTGCTTCGGGAGGTTCCTGTTCCGGATAGGGCGGGAGGAAACGCCCGGGTGTTACCACTGTGTGGATCGCCCGGAGGACACGGTGGAGCGTACGGTGGAGGTCTGCCTGGCTTGGGCAGAGCACCGCCGCGTCCTCGCGGAGGCGATCGGCGGCGGCGATCTCTCGCGTCCGGCCCTGGTACAGGCCATGGTACGGAGCGAGAGTGCATGGGAAGCCGTCACCTCCTTCTGCGAAGCAGTAATGCTCGCGAAGGAGGAGGCTGAACGCGTGAGGGAGAGGCAATGTTTGCGCCCTCACGCCCCTAGTCACCGCAGGAGACGCCCTGGGCGTCGGGAATCGATAGCCGATTCCCGGCCACCGTAGGCGCGGGCTTGCGGATGGCGAGCAACGGGTAGCTCGCCGTCCGGTAAGGACCAGGCTCGGGTCGACGGCGCGTTGTATTCCACGCGCGCCTCAAAGAGATGTCAGCACTAGCTGAAGGGGTCCGCTAGGGCCGATGGCCGCCAGGGTTGCGGGTTGTTCGAAAGAGTTACCGTGGCCCTGGCACAGGCAACTGAAGGAACACGGGTGGGTTTTAGTCAGTAGAAGTCTGACACGCCCTCCCGCTCCACCCAGAGCGG